>CP137680.1:24712044-24892133 GCA_037976565.1 Mesocentrotus franciscanus | reverse complement strand
ACGCTTAGCGCGGCTCTGTAAGTGATACAGGGGAGTGCTATTTTTAACCACTCACCCCCTTGAGAGCCAGGAGGGAGCCCCATTTTTTAAATTTTTTTTTTACAAAAAAGGGTGTTTTTACCCTTTTTTCTAGGGGAGGGGGCCTTGGCCCTGGGCCCCTTGATCCCCACTGGAGGGTGCACTGCAATGCCCCCTTCCCCCAGACGTTTTCAAGTAACCACAAAGTATTAAAATGTCATAGGATAGTCTTGTGACATATATGAAAGTAAACAGTAACACTTCAGCTTTAAAATGGTGAAGGTCATTATTTAGTTAAAATGTCATACAGTAGTTTAAAGGTACTATGTCCCATTTGCAGGCCAAAAAATGAAAAGGTTAAATTCCAACGGCATTTGAAAGATGATACTAATTTAGAACTTCCCTTAAAAAAGGGGGGGGCTTGAAAATCTCTTTAAGTGGGAAAGTAACGACTATTAGTTGTCGAATCGACTTAAGTGCTACCATATGTCAGTAAGTAAAAGTCTGATTTTCAGACCATTGTACCGAATTTTGTACCATTGTACCACCGTACGTTTTGTGCTACGCAAAAATTCAATCAGTTTAACTTTGGCCATTACAAGAAGTGAGTTATTGATGTAGACAAAATAATGCTCAAAAAGCCAGTCAGTCACTCAATAGTGTCTGACAGTGAAGTCTAGCAAGTAAAGCGTTTCCTTGCATAATTTGAATATTAGGAACATGTATATGACACTGATAACGTTCAAATTTCACAGATAGGACATACATGACATATTCATAATTCCTACAAAGTTCTACAGAATTTTATTTTGGCTGCAAAGGGACACAGTATCTTTAAAGAGCCTTCAAAGTTTAAAACGCCAGTTTTGTTTGTATTTAGCGGATAAACCCCGTGACGATGCCGGTTTGCAATGAACCTGTAAGAGTAAGACCCAGACAAAACAGTTTGGGCAAGCGACATTTAGTGGCGGATCCAGGAATTTCTTACCGGGGGGCCGGGGGGCACAAAATCGCATGGGGTAAAATATATTAAAACGATGGAGCGAGGCGTCAGCGCGCGAGAGCGGAGCGACCAAGCGGTGGGTCTGGGAGGGGTCAGAACCACCTCCTGAGTAGGAAGCATTTGCACTTTTAGAACCACATTAGGTGCATTTTCAGGCACTTCCTGGAGTAATATGACGTAAAATTGCTTTCTCCTACCCTCAAAGAGTATTTTACTTTTTTATTTATTTTTTTTATTTTTTATATTTATTTATTTATTTTTTTTTTTTGGGGGGCTATTTTGAACCCCCGTAAGTGATGTTTTCCTGGCATCTACTAACACAATGGAGACCATAAACAGCATTTCATGATAGCGTCTTTTTAAATCAAGTAACAGTTTGAGGGGGGTTCGACCCAATGACGATGCGGAGCATCGTCCACGAGCCTCGAAGTCCGAGCCGCGTAGCGGCGAGGCGATTTTTTGTTGTTGCTATTTTGAACCCCGTAAGTGATGTTTTCCTGGCATCTATATATACTAACACAATGGAGACCATAAAAAGCAGTGCATGATAACGTCTTTTTAAATCACTTAAGTAACAGTTTAAGGGGGGTTCTACCCAATGACGATGCGGAACATCGTCCACGAGCCGCAGGTCCGAGCCGCGTAGCGGCGAGGCGATTTAAAAAAAACCCTAACCCTCCCCATCCCCCCATCCCCATAGATCCGCCCCTGGGATCTTTTGCAAACTGGAAGCAATAAGCATTACATGTAGGCGATGGAAAAAGGTGCTTGCGAAACGGATAGAAACTTTGTGGTAGGCTCTTCGCGGCCACAGGGATGACAGAAAATAATATGACAATGAAACCAGCAACTGTGGCAGGATTAATGGCGGGGACAATCTGCATGCTGAAAGAGCACTTAGAATAGGTATATCGGAAAATGAATTCAAGACTAAGTTATAAGTTAGAAGTTAGAAGTTATAAAGGAGATAAAATCTTTGGTATTAGTCATGTTCGACTTAAAATTGCAAGCCCCCCGGCCCCCACCCCTTACCCGGTAAAAAAAAAACACCTTCTTATAATATCATCCCCCTTTCTTTCTTTTCCTTCTCATTATTCTCCTTTTTCCCTTTTCTCTCCTCCGTCTTTCCGCCTTTCTTCTTTTTCCGCCTTTTCTCTCCTCTCTCTTCTCCTTTCCCCTCCTTTTTCTCCTCTCTCCCTTTTTTTTCCTCCTCCCTTTTCTTCTTCTTCTCTTTCTTCTTTTTTTTCTTTTCCTCTCCTTTTTCTTTCCTCCTCTTTTTCTCCTTTTCTTTTTTTTTGCCGGGGGCACGCCCCTGTGCCCCTGGATCCGCCACTAATAATTATATGAGAGAAAATAGCAGCATTCTAAAAGGTGTAGGTCATTATTTAGTTAAAATGTCATACGATAGTTTTATAAACATCCACATCTAATCTCTTACTCCTGTCGCCGTTACCGTCAGCCGAGAACGTGCAACAACAATAAATCTTTTTCGATTGGACAAATATTATTGGAGACACTATTATTACTAACTCCCGTTTATTGGTGGCTGCCTTCCTCCTTATTTTGTCGCAATCGCTTATTGGTCGCTAGTTTCGAGGAGACGGAATCCGAAGGGTATAACGTATGATTTATGAAGGTGCCAGGCTGGGCGGACGTCATGAACCGCGGAGTTATAATTATGTATAGCTCAGCCCCATTATATTTATGTATTTACAGATTATTTTCGTATTTATATTATGCGCCATTTCGTAGATCTATCATTCAGTATGCTCGCTCCAGCATTGCACCAGCCTTTAACAACAAAAATGTATGGAACTATGCAGGGGCGGCGATCTCGGGGAGGGGGACCCTCAAATTTTTTAGGGGGGATCGTCCCCCCGGAAAATTTGAAAAAGTGCACAAAAAAATGTATAGCAAATACTGACCAAAGACTGCAACACCCTATTAGGCTCTGGAGGGCCCAAGAGTGCAGCGTTTAGACTATAATTAAAAATGCAAAAATCTTCTCGCTCGGTCGCTAACCTCCCTCGCATAATATCCTTCAAAATGTACAACTAAAAATTGTAGAAAATCTGTATTCCTTTGGTGTCACGTAAGTACAGCACAGTTTACACTGTATGTTTACAAGATTAAGAGTTATAGAAATAGATCAGTGCTAACAAAATGAATATTCCGTTCGCTTTTTCAGTAAGGAGTCACTACAACATATATATTTGCCATTTCAACTCCCATAGCGGTATCAATATACATGTATAATGACAGAGGCCTGGAGTGGGAAATAGAAATCCCATCCATGCCCAAGCTCCCTACTTACTAAAATTTACCTACTAAACTGATAATTACAAGCCTTCGGACTGCACACTAATTACCAGCAAAGCAAAAGTGAAGTGTGAAAAAAGGTATATTGCTTGGTTTTATACTATAGTTTTGCTAAGGAATGTAATTTTTTAATAATACAACAAAACTTCAAAAGCCTGCATGTGAGGGGGGTAGTCACTGCCGTCACCTTCGCCCCTCTCGTTCACTATGCTACCTCGTCCCTCGCACTGGCGTACTGATGGGGGGGGGGCAATATAATTCAAACGTAGTTTATTTTTCATTCGATACCATTGATTTACAAAATATGTTGCTGAAATTACATGATTTTCCGGGATTTTTTTCTCACTTTTTTTGTAAATTATACATTTTTATGCGTTTATTGGAAAATGAAAAATTCCCAAATATACAGTCAGGCAAAAGATATGCTTATTTAGAAGCCTACATGTTAGGGCCCGCGGATCAACGGGGCTCGGGGGGCTCGAGCCCTCCGGCCCCCTCACTTTTTTGAAAAAGTATGAAGAGAAATAGAAAGAAAGAAAGAAAGAATAGTTACCTGCCAGTGTCACAAATGAAATATGCTCATCTGACCGTAATTAAATACCTAAAACCCCTGAGCTTGCGGGGGCTCCGCCCCCTGGATCCCACCAAGGGCCCTAAGGCGGGCCCCTGGATGCCTCCTCTGACCGTAATTTAATGCCTAAAACCCCTGAGCTTTAGAGGGCGACCCCACGCCAATTAGTGACCAGCCAGTGTCACAAATAAGGTATCAAAATATGCTCATCTGACCGTAAATAAATGCCCCAAACCCCTGAGCTTTCGGGGGCTCCACCTCTTGACCCCGCCGGGGCTTTGCCCCTGGACCCCACGCAAATTTACGCTCCACTCGCTTCGCTCGCTACGCTCTACCTGACCATTAATACTATAGCTACCCCCCACTTTGAAAAAAGTTCCGCGGGGCATGCATGTAACACAGGGGCGGATCTAGCCGGCGGCAAGGGAGGGGGCCTAAAAAGGGGCCCACTTCGTGCGAAAATTTGAAAATCGTGCTGGTCGATTTTTCGCTCAGTGGGGTAGTGAGCAAAAAAATTGGGGCACCCCTGGATCCGCCACTGATGTAACATATAAGAATGGTGGCGATGATTTTATTGACTTATAAATGATATCATTTCACTCGATATTATGTCGAATTCAATCATGCAGAAGAAAATTAAAGGTTATAGACGATCTTTCTCATTCAAGCTATTCTTGAACTCCATCCAGCCTCTCACCAATTATCCAATGCATCCATCCTATCACCAACTCCATCCATCCTAGCCGCCATCCTAATATTTAGTTGGTTTTAATGAAAAAGGAGCAGGTCAGTGAAAGTTTGAGCAAAATCAAACACAAGTTGGCAATGTTGTGACGTATTTGCGAGCTCCTCTCTCATTTACTCTGTACATAAAATGTCACAAATTGTTATTTTCTACGTTATTGATTTCGGAATAGAATCATATTTGCAACAAAATTATCACCCCCCACATAGCAGATGCCCTTATCAACAAGAAAAGACCAGTTACAAGTAGACTGAATTGTAAACTTACTGTTCTCTTCTTGTCAAAGTTTTCATAGAATTACCAGGCGGTAATTGTCATGATACGCACTAACTTCGGCGTCGGCGTCGGAGCTCCCTGGAGTTAGATACGCACCAACTCCATTAAGCCTTACATTAACTCCATAATAATATCATATAATAGCCTAGTACGATTTCTATTTAAGCTTGCAACAACTCCTTCCAGCATATATAGCACCATTATATTGTGTTTGTTTGTTTTTATTTCCGTCATAATAAAAAGAATATATTACAATGACAAGAAAATAACAAAAAATATCAAAATGTATAAATTCATACACAATACACAGTTTACATAAGTAAGAAAAATCACATGGCATTAAATTGAAGAAAAAAAAGAACATTAAGAACGAAAGAATGTACAACAAAATGAACAAAAAAGGACACAGAGAAACAGACGACTGCATGGATAGCCCATTTTCAGCTACACTTGCATAATGCAGCTGGTCTTCCAAGGGGACCAAAAAGAAGAAGAAGAAGTAGTGGGGAAAGAAGAAGCTGGGAGGGGGGAAGACAAGACAAAACAAAACAAGAAGAATAATGGTATTAAACAAAATTATATTAAAGGTCTTACGGTATATTTATTCAATATTAGTTATGAAAGAGATCGTTTAAATAAGGACAGGTTGGCTTATAGCCCCATGCAGAAAAGAGCGCGTTTGTTGTTTGTTCGGGGTTTGGGAAGGGAAATAATTATGTTACAGTTAAATAATTTGTTGTCATGTTAATGAGGATTTTAAATATCATTACCCTAATGTGGAATATCTGTCGAGATTTCAAAGTGTCCCACCGCAGTATTTCATGCATTCAATGTAACAGGAAATGTATTTGAGGCTTTATTTTCAGAATAGTTCTTCCCGGAGTTCTTCCAGCTCTATTTTGTAGCTTTTGTAATTGATTGATATTTTTTTCATAGGAAGACTGCCATACTATGTCCGCATAATCTAGATGAGATATAGGATAACAGTTTGGTATTTAAGTTTTAAGTTTCTTTTATATAATTAACGCATTTTCCTAAACGACGGACAAATGAAATAGATAGATTGAAATAAATAGAGATCGTACTAGCCTACTATATAGGCTATGATATAATGGAGTTAATAAGGCTGGACGGAGGGTGCTAGGCTGGACGGACGGGGTGCTGGGCTGGATGGAGGGTGCTAGGCTGGACGGACGGGGTGCTGGGCTGGATGGAGGAGGTGCTAGGCTGCAGGGGCGGATCCAGCCGGCGGCAGGGAGGGGCCGAAAAGGCCCACTTCGTGCGAAAATTTGAAAACCGTGCCTGCCGATTTTCCGCTCAGTGAGGGAAGTGAGCACAATTTTTTTGGTTGCCTCCGAAAATTGACAATTGAAAAATCGTGCCGGTCCACTTTTCGCTCAGTGGGGCGGAGGGGGGTAGTGAGCACTTTTTTTTTGGCCTCCGAAAATTGAATTTTACCCCTTGTGGGCGCCAGGATGGTGCCCATCTTTTTTTCTTCAAAAAAGGGTGTTTTATCGGGTTTTTCTGGGAGGGCCCACCCCCTGGATCCGCCACTGCTAGGCTGGATGGAAGGGTGCTGGGCTGGATGGAAGGGTGCTAGGCTGGATGGAGGGTGCTAGGCTGGACGGAGGTGGTACTATATAATAGGCTGAACGGACGGTGTGCTAGGCTGGATGGAGGGGGTGCTAGGCTGGACGGACGGGGTGCTAGGCTGGACGGAGGTGGTACTATAGGCTGAACGGACGGTGTGCTAGGCTGGATGGACGGGGTGCTAGGCTGGACGGACGGGGTGCTATATAGGCTGGACGGACGGGGTGCTGGGCTGGATGGAGGGGATGCTAGCTAGCCTGGACGGAGTTGGTGCTATAGGCTGGACGGAGTTAGTGCAAGTTTAGATGGAGATCCAGCGGCAGCGCGGGAGCGTCTTTCAATGTGGGCTGCACCACTTAAAAAGGGCACTTTCTGGAGGAAAACAGGGGGGCACCTAAATTGTCTTAACCTTTATATGCTTGAACAAAGAGCAATTGATTAACTTTCATTCTATGAAGTTCAAAAGGGCGCGATACGAGGTTTATAGGATGATAGGTAGGAAAATGCGTGTTTTAGCACCTGAATAGAATATGACTATCATGGTATTTTAAATGTGCAAACGTTTTAGTGTGAAAAGGGCACATTAATTATTTATATCTGAATAGGAACATGAAATAGCTTTCAAAAAGAACACGATTATATATATATAGGGGCACATTTCGTTCATATAAAAATATTTGGGCATTGTAACCCCTGCCCCCTCGGCTACTTCCTTTTATCGTGGTTTGAGAAATAGGATACTAGCTCTTACTCCAAAATAATTATGCTTCGATTCTTTGAAACTAGATATGGCTCTTTAGATAAACGAAAAGGGGCACAATTTGTAAGCAGCAGTGGGAAATATAGATAAGAGGGGTACTTATCAAAGGGCAATTACGCTAAAAGTAACGAGGTGAACTTATTTAAAAGGGCGCTTATCAGAGCTGAAAATGGGTATTTCTCGGATACTAGCTCTTACTCCAAAATATGCTTCGATTCTTTGAAACTAGATATGGCTCAGTCTTTAGATGAACGAAAAGGGGCACAATTTGTAAGCAACAGTGGGAAATATAAATAAGAGGGGTACTTATCAAATGGCAATTACACCAAAAGTAACGAGGTGAACTTATTTAAAAGGGCGCTTATCAGAGCTGAAAATGGATATTTCTCATACCTAAAATAGGGCACTCATTAGATGTAAAGAGACACTTCTTTGAAGGGAAAAATGCAATTATTACAAAGGAAAAGGGCACTCGTCATTAAAAAGGACACCTATTCGATAAGAATAGGGAAACTTATCAGAGGTGAAAAGGGTCACTTGTTAGAAAGAAAAAGGGGCACTCGCCAGAAGTAAAGAGGGACTCGTTTCCTATGTAAAAAGGGTCACTCATCAGAGATGAAAAAAGGCACTTGTGAAAAGGGGGAGGGACACTTATCTGAAGTAAAGGGACATTTTTCCTAAATAATACAGGGGCACTTTAGGGGTACTCGAAAAAGTCGGGGGGGGGCACTGTGCCTCACCTGGGAGCGCCGCCTCTGCATGTGGAGATCGTTCTAGGCCAGACAGTGCATATATGATATATATATATATCATTTGTTTTTAAAGGTAATACCCAAGCCGAGGTTTTTAAAAAAGTGCTGTTAAAATCACCTTGTAACATTAAGTTTGGGCAGATGCACTGAATATGGGCCAGGTCATCTTCATGTTTAACTGTGGTATTATATTATCATTTAAAAAGTTAAATTCTGCTTTATGCTTCAGTGCTTCATTTTTTAAAGTGATCCAATGTATCTAAGTTTTCAAAAGACATAGTTTCAATCGACATGATAACCTAAAGTTATTTTAATAGCCTACTCGATCACATCTTGTCTCATTTTCTAATCTCTCTTTCCACTTTTCCATTGCATCATTTCACATGCATAAGATGTGTAAGACGGCATAAAATTTATGTCTCGAACAGCACGTGGATATTTATAGGTTTACTAACCTCAAATATTTAGTAAATACAAGAAAGAAAATGGTTGGTAAAGATATTGACAGTAGACTTTCATTAAAAAGACATTCAAGATTGTGTGATATGGGTGTTGTTGTTGTTGTTGTTGTTGGTAGTAATTTTATGGCGTTCATTCAGTACTGAATATATACGCCATATCTTCAGTTATATAAGAAAATTCAGTTATCCGTAATTACCGTAAAGAAAACTGAAACTAAAAAATTGTTTAAAAAAAGACACAGCGCAAGTGTCATACTCGACTCATAGTCATAGCTCATGTTTATTCATGCCGCGCGCCCAGCCTAGTATTTAAGGTGTCTGGTCAGGTCGCCCCCCAGCCGGTCGCCTCCTATACACAGTCGCCTCCTATACGCAGTCGCCCCCAAATTTTGTGGTCGGGTTAATAGGGTTAGGGTTAGGGTTAACTTAGGATTAGGTTTAGGGTTAGGGTTAGGGTTAGGGTTAGGGTTAGGGTTAGAGTTAGGGTTAGGGTTAGGGTTAGGGTTAGGGTAAGGGTTAGAGTTAGGGTTAGGGTTAAAATCGCCAAAACAAAATCGGGGGCGACATGACCAATTGGGGCGACTTTGTAAGGGGGCGGGCTGACATGGAACCGGTCTGATCTACCAATCCGATCCGAAGGCCGAAGTTGTGTGTGTTCGGCTGATTTCGGCAGTTATTCCTGGAAAAATCATGGCTTTGTCTTCATTATCAGTAAGTGCAGATGATAAATTTTAGTTGGCTTAATGAATTTTATAATTGATGGACGATATTTTGTCCTAAAAAATGTAATTCTTAAGCACTGTCCCACATGTTGAATTTTAAGTTATAGTCTTCTGGCCACTCAAGGAGGTACTATTATACTTTTTGTGCACACATACTGCACAGCAGCGTTATTATCCTGGCTATAGTATAGGCTACTATAGACAGAAATAACCGTCCGGTATGGGTCATTCTTTAATAAAACTGACATTTGTTGCGGTCAGAGGAGCCGGCCACTCCAGCAAAGCATAGAGAGTCAATACTGCGTATGGTCCTCTAGCGCTGTACCATGTGCTAATAGGCAGCAATTTTACACGTGAATAGTCAATAGACTTACAACACACAAATGTACACAATCATGCCGATAAAACTGTAAGCAAGTTTGACAGTGGACTTACGATTTTAATTTTTAAATTATTCTTTCTAACATCGGTGAGTTGAAAAATTGTATTTTACTGCTATTTAGGTGTCATCAATTGTCACTAAAGTACCGATTTTGAGTGAAATCAGTTTAATTTTATACAGTGGTGTTTGAAATGTTGAGATCAATAAAACGGGTTTTAATACACAGCCAGGATAGCGATGCAGCTATGTGTGGAGCCGGCCAGATGCAATCTCAGCGGAACAACCTTCTTCTTCTTCTTCTTCGCTATAAGTACAGGCCACCGTCGGGTGTATTCTCGTACTGATGTAGTGCTGTGCATGTGTATATATAGTGACTCAGTAAAAGGCCTACAAAGAACTATGTGCAGCTAAAAAGACATCCGTAGCTTAACGGAGCTGGATCTTGAGTACCTCTCTCTTAAAGCTTGGCAGAGAGGTGCAGGTGACGGCGACCTTAGGTAGTGAGTTCCAGAGCCTGGTGGCATCAGGAAAGAAACTCCTTTGCAGTACTTGTGTCCGGGCATATGGCACTTGGAGTTTCTGGTCATGGCCTCTTTGCGAAGCAGGTAGGGATGGAGTCAGAGCTGCCAGGGGGATGGAAATCAGTGAATTCTTGATGCAGAACATCATTGTTACCTTCGCCTGGGCTCGCCTTTCTTGCAGAGATGGCCATTGTAGTTGGTCAAGCATGGCTGTGACACTGCTTGTTCTGTGATGGTCATTGCAGACAAAGCGTGCATATCTCCTTTGGATCATCTCTAATTTCCTGATGTTGGCTTGGGTGAAGGGATCCCAGATGATGCTTCCGTATTCCATGACTGGTCTAAGTAAGGTTAGGTAGCAGAGCACTTTGACTTTCCGTGGGCATGATCTGATGTTCCTCTGGAGAAAGGCTCGGGTGGAATTAGCCTTTTTTGTTACTTGGTTGATGTGGTAATTCCAACTAAGCTTCTTGTGAAGATGTATTCCAAGATATTTTGCTGTGTCTGCATTCTCCAGAGTGTGTCCATGAATGATGTATGGCTTGACGATGGGCTTACGTTTGTTGGACACATGGAGGACCTGGCATTTCTTCGGGTTGAACTCCATCAGCCAGTCGGCTTCCCATCGCTCCAGTGAGTTGATGTCTTCCTGGAGTTGCGCACTGTCAGCTTCTGATCCAATGTTGCGATAGACTAGGCAGTCGTCTGCAAAGAGTCTGACGGTGGTGTCACAAGACAGGTACTCTGGCAGGTCATTGATATACAGCAGAAATAACATTGGGCCGACGACGCTACCCTGCGGAACTCCAGATGACACTTGGCACTTGGTAGATCATGAAGAAAGTCTGCTAACCATGCATGTGTAGAGTTTCGTATGCCATAGTAATCAAGCTTATGAAGAAGCCTTCCATGTGGCACCTTGTCAAAGGCTTTGGCAAAATCTAGGAGAATGACATCAAACTGTTCCCTGTTGTCTATACCCTTGGCAAGATCTTGGATGGCAAGAGTAAGTTGCGAGACACAAGATCGCTTTTCCGGAATCCATGTTGTGCGTCAGTGAGTATGTCATGATCTTCGACATGGTCCATGATGCTACTGTGAACTATGTGCTCCAGGACTTTACATGCTACCGATGTCAGCGAGATTGGCCTGTAGTTTTCTGGTTTGCACTGTTCACCCTTCTTGAAGACAGGAGCAACATTTGCGTTCTTCCAATCATCTGGGACCTCTCCTTGATCAAGGGATGCTTGAAAAAGGACTGTCAGCACAGGTGTGAGCTCAGGGGCTAAACTCCTCAAAAGCCTTGAAGGAAGTTCATCAGGTCCAGTTGCTTTGTGGATCTGTAGCTCTGACAGGATCTTCAGCACACCAGCTGGATGGATAGTGATAGCTTCCATAGATGGATAGGGAGATCTACCCATGTCCTTGATGTTGGTCATGTCTTCATTTCTGGTGAACACAGACGAGAACTGACTGTTCAGGATGTTTGATTTGGACACACTATCTGAATATGTAAGGCCATCAGAAGATTTCAGTGAGGCTACACCTGATGAGTCACATCGTTTGCTGTTGATGAAGCTCCAGAACCGTTTTGGATTGGTGGTTGAGTCTGGGCTGACGATATCTTCAACATATTTGTGATATGCATTTCTACAGGCTTTCCTTGTCTGTTTCTTTACGTTCAAGTATTTTTCATAGTCCTCAGAACTGTTACTGGTCTTAGCTCTGTCGAAGCTACGTTTCTTCCTGCGGGTCAGCTGCTTCAGAGAACGAGTGATCCAAGGCTGGTTGTACCTTGTTGAGGTCATCTTAGATGGTACATGCTTTTCCATCAGATGTGAGAGAGTGGTCGTGATGTTGTCCCACATGACTTGCACTGGACTTGACCTGTCAAATTGTTCTGTGAAGGCTTGTTGAAAGGCAAGGCAGTCTTCTCTAAAATCCTTCATGTTGGCATGTTTCCAGAGAAAGACTTTCCTCTTCACTGATCTGTTCCTACTTGGTACAACAGAGGATTCTACTAGTACAATATCATGGTCACTTATACCTGGAAGCGCAGCACACTTACTGAGAAGAGTGGGTCTGTTCGACAGGAAGAGATCAAGACAGTTGTTAAGTCTTGTAGGGAAGGAGACCATCTGTTGTAGGTCGCAGTTTTGAAGCATGTCCAGGAACCGTTGTTTGATTGGCATAGCATACTGGTTACCCGATGACGACTGTGTTTCCCAATCAATGTCAGGTAGGTTCAGGTCACCACCCAACCAGATGACAGCATTGCGGTAATGACTGTGAAGGGTTTCTACAGACTGACAGAGATCCTCCATGTATTTTGGGGTGCTAGAAGGAGGTCTGTACAAGGCACCTGCAAGCAGAAAGTTCTTCTTGGGAGGCTTATTTTGATGAAGATTGCTTCCACATCAACATCAGGAGTGCTGGGCAGTCGCTCAAAGATGATGTCCTTTTTGAGCGCTATGAGAACACCACCGTATCCATCAGAGCGGTCCTTACGTATCACTTCATAGCTTGGAGGGAACAATTCAGCGCTGTAGAAGTTGCTATTGAGCCATGTCTCTGTGCCAAGGATGATATCAGGATCAGAAGAATCTATCAGGTTATTTATCTCTTCCCGTTTATTTCTTGCACTCTGGAAGTTTACAGTTAGAATCTTCATCTTCCTTTTCACGGTCGAGTGGCCTCTTCTTGTAGATTGGCGAGATGGAGATGAAGACGCCAGTGGTGGTCCAGGGCTGAGTGGCACTGTCGTATTGCCATCAGAAGAGTGGGATGACAGACTGGAGAAGGCATTGCTGGTGTCGGCCACGAAAGAGTTGAAGAGGCTAGTAGAGAATTGCGGCATTCCACAGGAAGCACATTGCCATGATACATTTGAGTGAGCTAGAGCCACATAGACTGGCGTAGACATGTGCATACATTCCACATGGTACCACTGGTCACAGTCATCACATGCCACACCTCGTTGCTTCCATGTGACTGGGCGAGTGCAAATCTGACATGGGTACTTGCTGACGGGACCTGGATTGCATTCAATGTCGGATGCATTTGTTAAGAGCAGTAGGGCGAGGTACATTACAGACAGACTCTTACACCGACAAGTGGTACTAAACATGTGGACTTGACCCTTCCTTTGCACTCTTAGATGGTGGAGAGAGTTTGTTAATACCTCTAGATCTGACGATGTTCTGTTGGTAAACCCTGCTTGTGCTTGCCTGGGAAAACACTTGCTAGATGTATACTTGAGCAGTGGCAATTCCTGTGTAGGTGCATATTTCCAGAGTATATTACATTCAGAATTGTCAGAAGCAAAGTAAGGGAATATAGCTTGTCGGATATGGCCATGCTTGGCCACCAGGAGATCAAATCGCTACTCAGGAACAGAGAGTTTTGTTGCAACTGCTAAAAATTCAATGTTTGGTACCACTATCACATGAAGTGGCAAAAACACGAAGAGATCAGATCGCTACTCAAAAACTGAGAGTTTTGTTGCAATTGCTAAAAATTCAATGTTTGGTATCACTATCGCATGAGGTGACAAAAACACTCGGGTCAGACTCAGAGACTCATACTATTTCACTGTAGATACAGTTGCTTTTATCAATGAAAATCAAATATCACTGACAATGTAAAACTTAAAGTACTACACTGAGGCTGAGCCAGCACCAGTGTTAGTAAACAGCTCTGGCTGTAGACAATATAAAAGAAGGTCTTTAAAAGTCAGATTGTATAATAATCATCTTCTCAGGACAATTTATACTTGCTTGGATGATGATGCTAGTGCTAGCACTTAGGATGAAGTGGGGATGAAGTGAGGATGAAGTCTCCTATTCCCGACATAAGAGTTTGAGTTGCTTGATGGTCTGTAACTCCACTCAGGATACAGTAGGTGGGACAGTGAAGACAGGGAGCTTGCTTGAGCAGGTAGGAGTTGGTCAAAAAGAACAAGTCAGAATCCAGCTTAATCCTGACATTCTCCATCAAAAATCAATCTACAGCGACAAAAATGCTAGATGTACAACATGAGAATACTGATGATTTGGATTTTGACAGAAAAACGCGCACAAAAGGGTGTTTTTATGAAGAGCCGAAAACAGAGACACTACTACACATACACATACACATACACATATTTCCTCGTCGATATCATTATCAAATTCAGAGACTGAACTTAGCTTTCGGTCTAACTAGGCTAGATCTACTACTAGTAGACCCTACTACTAGTAGTAGATCTACTAGTAATTAGTATGTATAAAGATGGGCCACACTGTACTGCAGTACATTCACGCAACATTTTGTAAAACCTGCTGTATGATACTTTCCTATGGTTTAACAAACAATTTATTTAATGAATCAATGTTGATGACAAATAACTAGGTCAGGAAAGGAACTTGCATTAGGTAATTAGGCCTACACTTTACATACAGTACACAATCATGAAAATTTCCTTTGTTTTCCAGATAGGTCTAGATCTATTTAAATATACTTTTGGCGATTGGGCCAATCGTATTAGCTAGTTAGCTAGTATCCATTCATATCAATCTTAGCAAAGGAATTTTAGCCCAACTTTTACTAATTTTAATTATAATCATATCGCATTTCCACCTGAATTTGGATCACATCCAACATCAGTCCTCCTCGATGTCAACGTCGTCGCTCAGTGCCGTCTCTACGCTATAACTCTGCACCTCAAACTGAAGCTATCAGTCAAAAATTATGCAAACTTCTCGTATGGTTTATATGCATGGTATCGTGCAGCGCATGCGCGTAACACCATGAACCATTCAAGAAGTTGGCTGCATAAATTTTGACTGATAGCTTCAGTTTGAGGTGCAGAGCGAAAGCGTAGAGACGGTACTGAGCGACGACGTCGACATCGAAGCCCTAAACGGAGGATTCCTGATGTCGGATGTGATCCAAATTCAGGTGGAAAATGCAATATATGATTATGATTAAAATTAGTAAAAAATTGGGCTAAAATTCCTTTGCTAAGATTGGATATGAAACTGCTAAAAAATGGATACGAAACTACACTAGCGCCCAGCTATGTTCCACCATTTTCAAATTTTATGACGTTTTTTCAAAATGAAGGGAGACCTCAACGCCCGATTACATCGCTTGTTGTTTATCGTTGCTGTCGAACGCGATCGGTTGAACACAGGTCAGCGTACAACTACAAGTGTTCTCAGAGTCTAGTATTAAATATCTGCAATGTTGCTTTTTGTCAAATAGCGCCATTTACCACAGATCTGTCATCGAAAGTCAACTAATTTTTTAAAGTTTACAAATACTTTTAGCAATTCAAAATAAAGCAATAATACGGAATAACAATACAGAATAAGAGGCCTAGGTGCTTTAACAGGCGAGAAGCAATAAATGAACACATCTGCGAGATAGGACAGCCACCCGTCGGATATTGCGCAACTGCTTTAGATGACGTCACTGGTACGGTGTCCATAATGCAGTTGTTTGACTTTTTTTGGCGTTATCAGGAGGAGGGAACCAAGCAGATGTCTCTGGAAAAAGCATGCACGCCGCACTTGTCAATTGTGACCACCAGAGACACCACGCCACAATTTTCTTGTGTAGTTGCTAAAAAGGCTTTCGATGAGTAGCGGCATAGAAGAAGTAGAAGAAAAGAAGGAGAAAAAAGGGCTTTAAAAGCAAGTTTACGAAATTTCTTTTCATTTTACTAACAGAATCATGTACCAATATGGTATATGATTCAAAATTATCATTAGATATTAGATAACCCACGTTATTTTGTATTTAGTAAAGTATTTTACCGGTATAAAAATTAAAAAAACATACCGGTAGATTCACAGATGAATGCAACACTAATGATCAATACGCATTAGCATTGACCACTATGCTTTGCTGATGTGGCGAAGAGCCACTACATAATGCATTGTGTGCATTGCTTGGTCGCCACACTTGCATGGGCGCGCTGAATCTCCAAGTAAAATCAATGTACACAAATTCGGTCATATTGAATTTATTGTATTTTACTGCTATTTAGGTGTCATCAATTGTCACTATTGTACCAATTTTTTAGTGAATTCTGGTGAGTTTTGTACAGTGGTGTTTGAATATTTGGAGAATCAATTAATAGAGGGTGTCTTACCAATTTTTCCTACACAAAAGTATACTAATTAATGCTCGTATGAGTGATTGTGGGGTAGTGAGGGGAGGTTATGCCAATGCCAATCACTCATAGTTATGTGTATAGGAAAAAGATAAATGCTGCTTTTCACCTGCTTCTCAGATAAGTGCCCCTTTTTACTTTAACATGTGCCACTTTCCCTTTTAATAAGAGTTCTTTTCCCATCTCATAAATCCCCTTTTCACCTCTGATAAATGCCCCTATAAAATTTGATAGGTGCCCCTTTTCCATTCTCATAAGCGCCTATTTTTATCTTTGGTGAGTGCCCCTTTTCATGTACACCATGTAGTGCTCCTATTTAACCTCTGATAATTTCCCTTTTTACTTTGGCATTTGCTCCTGATGTTTTCAAATTAGTGTCCTTTTCCCTTTTAATAAGTGCCCCTTTCCTTTCTCCATGACATGTGCCCCAAATTTAAATCGACTAAGAGCAACTTTTTCTTAAATTTCCCCCAAAGCTCGCTCGCTATGCTCACCGCATTTATAGTTGATATAATTATGTTACTTATTTAAGGTCTTTTTTTAGTCTTTCATGACGAGATTGTGCTTAAACCCCGTCAGGATTGTTTTTTTCTCCTCTTTATAACATGTAATTGGTCACACCTGTAACCTCACACATCTTAAAATGTTTGTTCGCTTCGCTTTGCACGCTCGTAAATGAATATTCAGACCATCACACCCAACTGCAAAAGTACGATGCTTAAGCAGTATCTTGGACCATGTAAAGAGAGAAACAAATATTGAAATCAACCCTGATAATGTAATTACAATGTAGGGATATATACCTATGTCTAAAAATTGTGTATTTTTTGTAGGTGCCCCTTTTTCCAGAAAGTGCGCTTTTTTGTTGGTGCACCCCCACTTTGGAAGACGCTCCGCTGCCCCTGCATGTGTGTATAGCATTTTGAAAATACTGGTAAACCAGTAGATCAAGAGAAAGAAACAGATGAGATTTTCGGATCCTGACTTGGATTTCATCACACCAGATAGCATGGAAATCACATTCAAATCAGTGAAACTAATTGTAATTTCAAAGATTTTGCTCCTTGTTCTTTTTCTTTGTTGTTAATTTACAGCAATTTTCAGCCATTGATCAAGCATGTGAAGCAGGAGAACAATTCTACAAGGTTTTCTATGAAAACTTTGACAAGAAGAGAACAGTAAGTTTACAATTCAGTCTACTTGTAACTGGTCTTTTCTTGTTGATAAGGGCATCTGCTATGTGTGTGTGTGTGTGTGTGGGTGTTTGTGTGTGTGGGGGGTGATGAAATTGGTCTGACAATCAGTTAAGCATACTCTCTTCAATATGCACCGATTGATTTTTTTTCAAAATTTTGAATGCTATTAATAATACGATCTGAAATGTCTTTAGTGGATGCAGCAAAGTTATCAATATCAAATGTCCAGTTAAGATTTTTTTACAGTGTTGTTTCATAATCCTAAAATATCCCCCTATTTTCCAAAGAAACACATTGTCATAAGACTGTACCAAACAATTCTGAAAACCTGATCACAGGAGAAAACAAAATAAACTGCTGGATTATTGGGAGTGTAATAGGAATGAGATATTATGCAGTATTGCAATGGCAATTTGTTGTCTCACTTTATTTCAACAACAGTACCCAGCAGGATCCATAAATGAAGATGTAGTGATAAGTAATGGAATTTGGGTTTTCTAGGTCATTATTTTAATCATGCAACATGGTGGATTCACAATCCACAGCGCCATCAAGGGACACCAGTGTTTAGTCTATTTCACATGATGCATTGTGGGGAAAAGTCAACAAAAATATCCGCTGTGACATTGTTATATACCCTTGAAGATAAGGGGATTTAATCAGAATTTGTTTGTGGGGAAGGTTTGAATAGCTTATTTGGGGTGGAATTTTGCGCTGATTCCAATTGTTGATTCAATTATTGAGCCTTCTCAAGTTCTCACAACATTTGGTTATATGGCCACAGAGCCAAAACTGACGATTATGGTCACTTTTGCTTGGGTAATTTTTCCAATCATTATTATTGGCAAAGGAGATTTGATGGGCCTATTCTATGTAATAATGTGTCTTGATGCTGGAAAAAATGGTAAAATTTACTCTCATCAGCAACAACATGGTCATTTCGGTCACTGTTTGGCCCCAAAATGAGAATTTGTATTGACTTTTTTCCAAAATCAGGCCAACTATTCAGTGAGAACCAATTGATCAATTTGACATCCAAATTCAATACAAGAAATGAAGTCCTTTTTCATCTGCTTGGAGCCAGAAGGGCATTACCCCCATACTTTAACACAGAGTTAACTTCCTTCTAGATCTCCACATACATTTTGTGTAATGTCAATGTCTTCATTGTCCTTTATGAAGCTTCTAGGCAAGCTATACTTGGAAAGCGCCACCATGGTATGGAATGGCAATCCCGTATCAGGGTCGGCTGAGATCACCAAGTTCTTTGATAAACTCCCAGTCTCTGAACACAGGGTGGATACACTTGACTGTCAACCAATACCAAGTGAGTAATATTCTGCCTTGTACTGGAAAAAAATTTGTGTCATGCTCAAGAATAGTCACTTTAATATATCATATATGGTTGTATTTGCCCAGGGTAGCCTGAGTATCAGTATGAAGACTGTTGTTCATGATTACCCTGCAATCAAATTAGGAATTTTGTGATGTCATTATGAACTTTTTGTATTTTTTAATAACCATTCCCATCATAACATTTTAAAGTAAATAAGCCAATGAAGAAGATTGTTTTATTTGTAAGAAGTACAGAAATTGGATGAATATAAATTGCAGTGAGTGAAGAGCGATGTAGAAGTATTAATCCGTGAAATTGTAATGTGTGACCAAATTATTTCTTCTCAAGATTACTGAATGTAAAATATATTTCACCTTCTTAATCTGTGTGACAAATCCTGCCGAAGAGTTAGAATGTTGTACATGTACAATGAATTTATTTTAAAAAGACTACTTAAAAAAAAAATTCTCATTAAAGCAGAGATAATAGTGCATAGTGCATAGTGAAGTTTATGAACATGGAATTTGATTTACACCAATTTTACAATTATATAACAGTGAGAATTTATAGTTTCACATTTTCTTATTCTATATATTATTCATTCCGTATTTTGATTATGTAAGAAATCCAACCTATGGTTGCAATTGATATGAAATATAATATTTATGATGATTGTTTGTTAACTTTGTGGCACAGAAGGGGCTAAGTTTTTGTTTCTCATCCAGTCTTTCATATTACTCTCTCATCAGCCGAGGTTACAGATAACCAGACGTCTGTTCTCGTCGTAACCAGTGGTAAGGTGAAATTCGATGGAAAAGGGAACTTTCCTTTTGCTCAAAACTTTGTCCTCACGCAAACGCCAAATCGAGTTTGGAAAGTAGCAAGCAGCTCCTTCAGGTATGAAGAATGAAGATGGAAAGACACAGACTTTGGGCATTAACCTGTGAAGTTACGCCTTCATCAGACTTTAAAATACTTTTATAACATGGTCATTCATGATAGAAAATCTCCATCATGACCTAGCTTTCTGTTCATCAGATCAAGGAATGAAGTGGGTAACATCTGACTTTGCGAAGTACCTCTTGAAGAGAAGACTTCATCACTTGTCGTCAAAGATGCCATTTGGGATGGAATTCGTCGCTTTCTGTAGAAAGTTGATTTTTGGCATTGTGCTTTGGGTGTGTGAGATCTGCACAGATCGCACCCATGGATGAATGTACCTTGAAACCAGTGATGACTGAATTTGCTAATTTAGTATTTATGAATGAAGACGAGACAGACTGTGATGTGGTAAAGCGATATTCAGTCTACATCATTTTAACCTCTCTCAAGCTCCAAGGAAGGAGAGAATGTGATGACAAAGGAGTATATCTTAAAGGTAGTCTGTCCCTTTTGCAGGCTGAAAATATAAAATTATGTCAATCCTATGGTAAACAAGAGATAATACCAACTAAAAACTCCTCTTAAAAGATTAGAACTGGTAACTGCCTCTATGTGTAATTATATAGACCGTTATGAATTTTCAAAAAGTGGCAAAAATAGGCCTATGGGGTACATGTAGTCTGATTTGCAGACACTTGTACCGCATAGTCGTACGTTTTGTGTTGATTAAAGACTCAATAAATTTAATTTTAGTCATCAATAGGTACAAATGATAATTTACCTTTTACAGCTAATTTTATGTATGTCTTTAACACATTTAAAAAGTGTCTGACAGTGAAATTTGATAAACGGTTTCCCTTGCATAACTATGTCACTGCTAACATTTAAAAATTTCACAGATAGGAAATACATGACACACTCATGATTCCTGCAAAGTTCTACAGAATTTGATGTTGGCTGCAAAAGGGATACACTACCTGTGAAACTATTGATGACCAAGTGTGATTGTAGTAGTTATATGAATAGTTCTGACAGGTTGGAAATATGGGAAATACCTGATTTTAACTCCTCACAACTTCTGAGGAGGGAGAATTAAGCATGGTGCTAGTACAATGAAAGCTGTCTATAAAGGTCACTCAAGGGAGGAGAGAATGTTGGTCTTAAAGTGACTTGTTCACATTGTTGAAGGTTGATGACAAAATTGCATGATTTTTGTATGAAATGTTACATATTATATTCCTTCTACCCTACTAACCCTCTAACATGCAAAAAATCCTGAAAAAATTCTCAAACCGCAAAGATATTTATGGTTTTCTTTGAAGGCGTCACGGTGCGACACCCTCTTACAGTAAATTCTCCCAACCAATTTTTGAATTTTCCCAACCGTTTTTCCATGAAAATAAGACATAAAGCAGGCTTTTAAAATTCTTTCAATTCTTAAATGTTTTGAATGGTATATAGAGCCAATTCATTGCTTTGTGATTTTCATTCGCCTTGAATTTAATTAGAATATGATAATATAGTTGGGAGAATTCTGGAATCGATCAGATCAGTTTTTCCCAATTTTTATCGTTATTAAAGGTACTATGTCCCATTTACAGGCCAAAAAAAAGAAATGGTTAAATTCCAACGGCATTTGAAAGATAATACTAATTTAGAACTTTCCTTAAAAAAAAGGGGGGGGGGGGGGGTGCAAATGTCTTTAAATGGGAAAATAACTACTATTAGTTGTCGAATCGACTTAAGTGCTACCAAGTCAGTAAGTAATAGTTTGATTTTCAGACCATTGTACCGAATGGTCACAGTACGTTTTGTGCTGCGCAAAGATTCAATCAGTTTAATTTTGGCCATTACAAGAAGTGGGTTATTGATGTAGACAAATGCTCATGTACTTTTGACAGCTCATTTTATGTATGTTATTACCAAAAAAGAAAAAAGCCAGTCACTCACTCAATAGTGTCTGACAGCGAAGTCTAGCAAGTAAACGGGTTTCCTTGCATAATTTCAATATTAGGACACTGCTAACGTTTAAATTTCACAGATAGGACATACATGACATATTCATAATTGCTGCAAAGTTCTACAGAATTTGAGGTTGGCTGCAAAAGGGACATAATATCTTTAATGGTCTGTTTTCACTCAAACTTTCAGACGATCTTTAATTGTACATCTAGCTTTGAAGTCACCACCTTAGCACCATTTTCTCTCATCTGAACAATGTTACCAAGTCCCTTTAACAGACAGTGTTCTTTATGCACAACTTCCATTAATACACATTTTTATGAAAAATACTTCTAGTGAAAACAAAAAAAGAAGATCTTTGTAGACAGGTTGCCTTTCTAAACAATTGGACAGACAGTACTTGCTTTCTCAAAGGAGTGTTTGAAAGCCAACAGACGTATTTAACTATCAGAAATGGTGTTGATTAGAACTTAAGTTTAATTATTTTAAAATTTGTGAATAAACTTGTGGACAAGATTAAATCGTCTTCTCTATTGTGAACTCATTGTAAATTGTAAAACATCTGAAACTGATGTGGAGTGGGTATGGCAGGTCTGGAGGTCAACACTAAACAGCCAGAAGAACAGATGGTGATGTTTCTTTCCTGATCAGCTAAACTTGGTTGAATGGATGAACTGGAACTTTTGTGAGATAGTAAAAGAGGTTCAAGATTTAGTGGATAAAAGAAGTTTTGAAATTTTGTTTTATCATTGGTTTGTTTACTTCAAGTGAAGCACATACTGTCGAGGGGAAGCCCATCCTGATAATCCAGGTGCATTTGAGAAAAGCAAAAAATGTGAGAAAAAGAGGGAAATTCGATAAAGTGGTAAGAAAGTTATTTCTTACATGTGTAATTATAACCATGATAAATCACACAAAAATTGAAAACTCATTCTCCTTGCAAGCAGCTCACCATATCTTTTGTACTAAAGATATTAAACATATCCATCTTCATTGCTGTTGATTTATAGTGTAGCTATTTTAGCTGGGGAAATGTTAAAACGACTGTTCTGTAATTCTATATATTGGGCACAGGTATATCCAAGTATTTTCTTCCAAGAGAAAGGGTATTTAGGAAATTTTCATTACACAAAAAAGGAGAGCTACTGTCAAGAAAAAGTGTTGTCAACTTGCATTTAATTGATGAGAACTTTTAAAAGTCATAACTTTCATATCCATTATCAGATGTTCTTCGAAATACCACTTATCTCTTTCTCTCATTTTCTTGTTTTTATAATTGTATAACCACATTAATACTAGTGTGAAATTCTTATTTATATTGGTAAGTCATTGAATTATCAAAAAGTTTTATGGACACCAAGAAAACTTGTGCAGTGTAACAAATCAGTCAAGAAATCAAGCATTGTATTAAAAGACATGAACAATTTTATCAAATTTGATTTTATTTTTATGAACACATTGCAGTTTGACAGTCATTTTATCATTTATTAGGGCACTAAAATCATTTTCTTTCTTGTAGTATGATGGACAATAAAGCTCACATATGACAGAAGTCAATAAGAAAAAATTTACAAAAGAGAAACTAATTTCACAGAGAAATGAGATTTATTTCCAAGTAGGTATTGTATGATTTCTTAAATTTGTACAATGTATGTTAATCACTCTTTAATGTTACAAAGCAATTCAATTTTATAGTGAAGATGATAATATTCATATTACAACAAAAAAATGAAAAGAATTGAAAATGTGAAATACATGTACACTGCAAAATTACAAGAAAAAAGGGAATTTACATTGCAACATTGAAATGTAAACATAAATGAACTGAAACATACAATATTTATAAATTAAAAGGTGCAAAACTGGATGGTTAACATGAGCTTAATCATGTGCCTATTACCTATACAACTAAAGTCCAGTACATGTACATTTAGACATTTCTGATATTATGGAATCGTCACCCAACATGCTAATTTGGATAAAAGCAGAAAAGTCAGAAGTAGGTCAGCGAATGTTAGATCCAAATCCAAATAACTCCAAGATATATATAAAGGAGAACATTAGTCTCTGCTGATTTTCTTGAAACTGTCATGAAACTGTCCTGTTGCGATTACATGGCATAAAGTATTGGAATCACGATCTCAACCTGATTACTGCTGAATTTTCTCATTCCCATAGGCTTAATACAGGGAACACCCAATTCCTAAAGGTAATTTCTTTTAGGGAGAAATAGTCACCTCAGTAATGGTGTTTGTTTATCAAATGATCTTGCTGCTGTCTTCAGGCTTATTTGCATTGTGTCATTTGAAATTCACATGTCACTATTAACTTCCACTCTCAAATTAACACCATCAGAATTTGGGTTTGGGTGTCTAAGTAACCCCGCTGTTGATAGTTGCTTTATGAGACCTGGGGGGTGTTTTACAAAGACTAAGATCGACTTTAAGTTGGACAACTTATAACAGGCCGTTCATGCCACTGTTTGCTCCTACCATTTACTGGCATTTGTCTTTCATGGGACATACAAATCGTGGTCTCAAATCTACAGAGTTTACATTTTTTGATAGTTCATTATTGAAGGAAAAAATATTATCTAAAGATTATAATTTAGAGACCAATGGGGATAGCAACCAATGGCATGAATGGCCCACCATACTTAAGTCCAACTTAAAGTCGATCTTAGTCTTTGTGAAACACCCCCCAGAGCCAACTACCAGGTTGCAAGTTGTTATGCAGAGTACTACAAGTCCAATACCCCAAAATAAAATGGACTTAAGTACAAGCCATTCTGTAATTAGGCTGTGAGTATCAGTACAGCTGTACTGAATTCTATGTCAAGAAATTCAGACACACTACTTTAGCATACAAATCCCCCAACATTGAAGGATCACTACCCATTCCAAACTGTAATATAATATTCATCAGCAGCTACACAATGTGGTGGACAATTATGTGAACAAATATTTGAAATCATATTTTATGGTAAAAGATTATAACATAATCAACTTTGAAATCATTTTTATTTTTTAAATTTATTATAAAAGATAATATTTTTGTTATAAAAAAGTTGTATTGTTCACAAGTCTGCCAAAACTTAATTTCACCACTGTGCAATGTTAGTAGTTGTAGAAGAAAAGTCCTGCATATGACAGATTAAGAGAGAAAATGCATTCTTTTATTCCAATGCACAGTTTTACAGTAATACAGCTCAAACAGAAATATTCCTCTCACTGCCCTAAAATCAAGGTAGATTTGATCATATACATGTATGCCAGATGAGGAGACAAAATATGTTTCACATACGTTGATTTCAATGTTCGTAGTTGCTATTTTGCAAGTCTGTGTGAAGACGTGTGCTGTCCATGTGGCCATTTACATTAACGTTTATGTGCTGTGGAAGTCAGAACAACATTAATAATAACAACGTTCTTATGATTCAGAGTAAACCTGGTATACTAAATATAGTCTGTATAAAATTGTTGTTATACCAACATCAAAATAAGATATCATACAGAAGAAGCTTAGGTTTTACAGCCGACGCTAGAGTACTTCAACTGATGTGCAAAGCTTGTAGCTGGTATAGAGTCTTACGGTAATAGGTAATAAAGAATGAGTTTCACATGAGATCCAATATGTGGTTCTATGGTTGTCATATCTGGAAGTACCCACACCAACGTAACAAGTTGTAGATGTTGTAGGTATAGAATTTGACATTCCATGAAAGAGATTTAGTTCACACAATGATTCCCCAAAAAAGTTTTTACAGTTCAACAAAGCTTTGCGTAATCACTCCACTTGGGAGCAGGGCATGATCATGAATCCCATTGCTTGTGCTCCATGCCATCGGGAGGCTTGATTTCTGTCTTCTTGGCACCGATGTCTTTCCAATTAGTGCTCAAGACTGTCCCGGCTGACTCCACCTAGAAAAAAAACAAACAGTTTTTTTGTTCATCATTACATTGGATTTCAAGATAAAGTTGAGTACTGGTCATGTGAAAGAAACTTGTCTGGAAGGAATTGGGCAAGGTTGAGTATGGAGTACATAAGAATTGATTTATTGAATGGAATATCAAAGTGAAAATAAATTGACTCAATCTAGGTGAATATCACATGCAGTGCACATTAAAATGTGTATGTGGCAAAATACACATATGTGGCATGAAAGTTTGGTCCAAATTTTCAGCTATTTCTTGTCATAATTCAAGTATGAGGGCATTTAAAGAGCAAACTGGGGACAACTGACATACAATGACTGAGACAGCTCTGAAATTAATTTTCATCTCTACCAGAGATTTATTTATTAAATTATTCTTTGTAGTAGTGGTGGTTATTTTACCCGACTGCTAAGAAAGCATAAATGCTTGTTAGTAAGCAACCAAAGGACCGACGGCTTTAGGTCCTCTCCGAGAGACCTGGTAATGAGGATTAATGCCTTACCAAAGGGCACTAGCACATCGACTTGGCTTCGAACCCGGGTCACTGGATTACGAGACCACTGCTCTACCAACTGAGCTATCGCACCTCCTACTCCTAATGAATGTTAGACCCCTCTATTCATAGGCTAGCTCCCGTAAGTACACATGTAAAGTTTGATTTGCAAGAAGCACATCACTCCTCCCCCCTCATTTCAAAATCCTGGATCTGCCATCGTTCAAAGCCATTTCGATCTACTCACAAATGACTTATTCATGGCCTTCTGAGTCTCTTCATCTCCGCTGGCATAGATCTTCTGGAAGAGACTATTGAGGGCTGCCTCCCCTTTGGTGTTTTCCTCCTCCTCCTTCTCAAATTCCTTTGCTATCTGGTCCCAGTTCCTTGTCCCATGACTGGAAGTCGGGTATTTATGAATGATGTCTTGGGCGTTTCTGCAGGTTTCTGCAGTTTCTGCAGGTTATCAAATCAAATGCGAGAATTAGATAGGAGCATAGATAATGTGTACATGGGGAAGTCCAAGCTATGGTTTGGCATGGTGGTTTGATTTTACCCGACTGCTAAGAAAGCATGTACATGCTTGTGATTAAGTAAACAGGGTACAGATGGCTTAAGCCTTCTCAGAGGGACTTGTTAATAAAGATTAATGCCTTACCAAAGGGCACTAGTGCATCAACCAAGGACCTTCTGCCTCCTGGTTATGAGACCACTGAACATTCTATTTTGTCCCATATGTTACTGACCACATTGGATTAAGTTAATAGTACTTCTAAGAGCTTGGATAACACCAAATATGAAATGAAATGACCCATTTCATGTCAAATGTAATGTCGAACTACACCATACTTGTTTATGTATGGAACATTATTTTTTTCAAACATATGTCTACTCGGTCATATCATTGAGAAATGCAATACAGTGAAACCATGTCATTATAAAGAAAACTGTAAAAACAAACATTTGTAATAACAAACTAGTTCTGCCAGTCCCACTTCCTGAGTCTGTTGCATTTTAGGTACCGCACATATAAGAAGGTTTCATATTAGTAACACATTTTCCCATATCCAGGGAGTTTGTCACTAGAATTTAACTGTATTGCATACCGACATAAAACATTGTGTACTTCACTATTTGATCATCCCAAAAGTACACACTAAGTGCCTTTGTATTTCAAAAAAGCATTTTTCTATTCTTGTATTTCTTTATCCAACCTTTCACTAATTTAATACACTTATTTACCAGCTATGAAGATTAGATTGCTCTTTTAACCAATAAAGGAGAGGTTTGATGTATTACTGTACCTGCAGGTTTCACTGCTTGGGGGATATTATCTTCACCTTCCAGCTTACTCCATCTGATAGCTTCTTCTTTCTTTAGTCTGATCTCTATCTGTAATGCAAGAAATCAATAAGAGATAAACATTTAATATATCCAATGTGATTAAAAATTGGTGACATTGATACATTTTGTCAAGTTATAGGGTTAGGGTTGGGCTGTGTTTGGGATTTAGCAGTTTAGTTTTAAAGATAAAGTGAGCTACATGTTTATCACTGGGTCCAGGGTTGAATTTATATAGAGGAATGACTTGTGTTAGAAATTGTCACTGGAGTGTTCATCTTTATCATAATATACATGTACTATATGAAACAGATTATTGAAGGTGGATGAAACATTGCATGTACACTGAATTTTAGTACAATAAATGTTCATGTCATGGTGACCATATGGGTACATCCACATGGGTACATTTAAACAAGGGAAACGCTCTCAGCGGTCTCGCCTGCATTACGCGATTCGATATGATGAAAAATTGAGGTAGGGACATTATTTATAGGCAGGGTGGCCCATTAGCAGGCCTCCAAAAAAGGAAATCCTCTGAATATAATCAGCATTTTGCAGTGAATATTGACTAAGAATCATCAGAATAATTATTTACTATTGTTGTAACAAGATTGATAACTTTCATGAAATATGAACAAATAACAAAAATTGATTTATTAATTCTCATATTAAGTTGTCGAAAATATAATCCAAGTCTACTGACCTAAAATGACCTTTGACCTTGACTTTGTGACCTGGAATTTGTGTCATATGATTTGTGATACTTGATAACCCTTGGGTACAAGTTTCATGGAATTTGAACAAACACTTTTGAAATTATGCTAAAAATTCAAAATCTTGATGTTGATGCCACAACATAGTCTAAGTTTGCAGACCTGAAATGACATTTGACCTTTACTTTGTCACCTAAAAGACTAATCACATGATTGGTGATACTTGATAACCCTTATGTTCAAGTTTCATGGAATAGGAATGTATACTTTCAAAATTACGATAAAAATTCAAAATCTTAACCTGATGCCACAACATAGTCTAAGTTTGATGACCGAAAATGACCTTTGACCTTGACTTAGTGACCTGAAATTCTACTCACATGATTGGGGATACTTGATAACCCTTTAGTCCAAGTTTCATTGAATAATAACTTATACTTACAAAATTATATTAAAAATTCAAAAACTTAACCTCAGGTTAAGTTTTTGATGATGATGATGCCACAACATAGTCTAAGTTTGTTGAGCTTAAATGACCTTTGACCTTGAATTTGTGACCTGAAATTCTGCTCACATGATTGGGGATACTTGATAACCCTTTAGTCCAAGTTTCATTGAATAAGAACTTATACTTTCAAAATTATATTAAAAATTCAAAAACTTAACCTTGTTAAGTTTTTGATGTTGACGCCGCCGCCGCCACCAGAAAAGCGGCGCCTACGTCTCGCTTTTTGCTACGCAGGCGAGACAAAAACAATTATGAAAGAAAGATATCCATTATTATGTTGATAACATTTTAACAGTAAGGGCAAATGATTTTATATGGCCCAAACTCAACAACACAGGCACATAGTCCAGGGGCGGATCCAGCCGGCGGCAAGGGAGGGGCCTAAAAAGGGGCCCACTTCGTGCGAAAATTTGAAAATCGTGCTGGTCGATTTTTCGCTCAGTGGGGAGGGGGTAGTGAGCAAAAAAAAAAAAATTTTGGCACCCGAAAATTTTTTATTCCCTCCAGGAAGGGTAATTTTTTTCCACCACCACCCCCTTTGGGCGCCAGGGGTAGTGAGCACAATTTTTTTTGGCACCCAAAAATTTTTTCCCTATGGGAAGGGTTATTTTTTTCACCGCCACCCCTTGGGCGCCAGGGGAGGGGGCCCAACTTCTTTTTTTTTCAAAAAAAGGGTGTTTTCACCTGTTTTTTTTCTAGGGGAGGGGGCCCGGGCCCCCCAGGCCCTCCCCCTGGATCCGCCACTGACATAGTCACTGATCTCTACACATCACCCCTCCCCCCTTCTCTCTGTATCTCTTTAATAATGTCACTCTGCCTTTTAATAGTATCATTTCATCCATTTTGCTCTGAAATTATAGAGAGTTTAGAGACTTCTATTATCTCACTGTATTTTGCCCTTTAATACCTTGTATGGTCAAGGAAATCAAGGGGGATACAAGTGAAAATTGATCACAATATCATCATAAAATTAGTGCCTGGAATTTATTTTGGATATACTCTCAACAATGCTACATCATAAGCAGCAGCAGCAGCAGTAGCAACAAAAACAAACAACAAAAACAAAATATCTATATTATGAGAAATCCATTTGAGTAATATAAAACGACACACCCGTGATCTTACTTTACTATTGAGTATCCTAGTGGTGCTTTTCTCTGGAACAATTGGATGAGCTAGGTCTAATTCCAAGCTGTAATCACTCCCGCTGGGTAGCTTCACCGTTGCACTCAACTGTAATAATGATAATGATATTTATAAATAATCCTATAAAATAATACAGATACCTGCTAATGAGGCTTTGGGTGTTGAGTCTACAGCCAATTTTTTTTAGATGCACAGGCTTTCAACTTGCCTTCATTCCCTTCACGCTGACCGCGCTGATTGATTCGGCCAGGGGTCCCATTTCACTTGGTATTATATCTTACACTTTGTGTTGTTGCTTTAATTTCCAAAATTTTGCAATTGATTTAATGATTAATTTCCCTAGAGATTAAAATCATAAGCTGCCACATTGTTTGGAGCTATTCATTCATTTATTTAGGGGGGGCTGGAGGAGGAGGGAGGTCATGGTAGAGATAGAGCAATGGAAAATTCAGCATCTTAACAAAATACAGGGTTAGAACGCACCTGGCATATCACTGATTACATACCTATGGACGTTACTGTTACAGGTAGATAGAGGCAAAAGGGCAAAATCTTGTGTAAGTGCATGCTACAGGAGTTGGACACAAATAGATGGGAATGCCCTCTGCACCCCTGTTTTGATCCCCCACTATGACACGATACCTAAAACTTACCAGTGCAAAAAAAAATGAAAATCTCTATCTCTCTCTCCAAAATCAGGAATATAGTCCATTTTGTATGCTTTTACAAAGGAGTCTTCACAAAAAACGGGGAACCTCAGGTTTTGACGGCAAAAAATAGAAATGCTAAGCAAATTTTGGGTGGTGGGATTAAATAAGGGCAGAGGGATTAAGGCAACAGGTAAGCTTACTGTAATTTTGGTCAGAATAATATTGACATCTTCTTCCTTGGCTTTCTTAATGAGTATATTGATGGTAACAAGTGTGTCTGTCTGGTACCAGTCATACCTGAAAATAAAAAGATCATTCCAAATTTAGACAAGAGCAAGAGGATCAAATATATTTTAAACTTTATCTTTAACCCATTGGGGCAGTTTTATTTTCTTCAACATATGCTTTCAACGTCTTTAATTTCAAGTTATCTTAGATTTAGTACTGATTCTAATATGAATATGAACATGCCAAATTCATCAAAATCATTGAAAGATACAAAACAAGTATCCTTTTAGTCCTTTATTTTTCTGTTTCTTGTTTGTTTACTACTATCTCATATAAAATTGATAAGAGATCTTTTGCAAAATCTCAAATTTTGTATTAATTTTTTTTTGGTAGCACATAGAATGATAGTAATTGTTAGATATTAATAATGCTTGATTCATGCATTAAACATTGGTAAATTAACCATCAAATACATATAATATATTTTTCGATGGAGCAAAAAATAAGATTCTTTTTGTCACAAAAGCTGGGGTAATAAAAGTGGAGCCCCAGGACTCCAGGAGTGTCATGTCTGACAGACATAAGTGCTATACAAGAACCCATTATTATTATTATTATTGTTGCTGTTATGTGTATGTTACATTGACTCAGCAAGAGTTAAAAAGGTTAATTTATCTTCCTTTTTTCTCAAGGGGGAGAGGGCAGTGAAATGTAATGTTTAGTGTTTGTTTGGTATGTTCAGATGTGTTGAAGATGACAAATTAGACAGTAACTTAACAGATTGTAATTATTACATTTTTCATGATTGCACATTGTTTCGAATGTTGAATGAAACAAACACTCTTGCAAAAAGAAATCACACATTTATAACTGCAGAAAAGTAATCATGTCAAATTCCAAATCTTTGGATTTTAACACCTGAAGTGAAAATAAGCATTTGATAGGCTAATTGCACATTTACAGACGCACATTATTTCTATTGTTCACTGCCTGCTTTTCTACCCATGTAATTTTTGTCTAATCAAAATGGACCAATTTCTTTTTTTACTGAAAATAATTTGATGTTTTTATAGTTAGGTTGGACTTCCCTTTCACAGTAATAGAAATTGCATCAGCATCAGCATCAGCATCATGTCCATGTCATTTATAAAGTGTTCTTATCTTGAGAGCGTTTATGTTTACCTCTGCTTTTGAGGTGGTGGCACAGGATTTGGTTGTTGAGTTTGAGGGGTTACCAAGGTTTCAGGTTGCTTCTCATTCTGGTCATCCACTGACGCCATTATAAGCTATGATGTTGTACACTGGTCCAACTGTCTATGAAAAAATAGAAACATTGTAAAGATAATTATTTTTCATAATTTGTTATTAGTTTACAAAAGAAAGACACAGAAGTTAGACTTATTAAGCCCTATCAATACAACCAAATTAAGTATTTTTTTCTTGACAATAATATTGATGGCTCTAGACCGACAGTAAAGACGCACACCCGATTTGGTAGACTGTCTCCCATATTGGAGATATTGGAGATCAGGGGCGGTGATCTCTTTTCTATCCGGGGGGGACAATATGCAAGGACAAATCTGTACTCCGTTGCTATCACGGTGATACCAACAGAATACAGATTTTCTACAATATTTACTTGTAAATTTTGAAGGATATTATGCGAGGGAGCGTAGCGACTGAGTGAGAAAATTTATGCATTTTACTAGTCTAAACGCTGCACTCTTGGGCCCTCCAGAGCCTAAAAGTGTGTTGCAATCTTTAGTCAATATTTGCCATACATTTTTTTTGTGTGCACTTTTTCAAATTTTCCGGGGGGGATGATCCCCTAAAATTGAGGGGACATGTCCCCCTCGTTATCGCCGCACCTGTTGGAGATTCAGATTCAGATTAATTTTATTGGTCCATTTGGAAATTCAGTTTGTCGGCATTACATAGAGCACATGAATAATAAACAATAGAAAATACAATACACAAACAGATAATACACAGTAGCAAATTTACAATGGCATAGTCAGATGGAAACACGGATATATATCGTACAAAGAAACAACACCAACCAGCCAAGTTTTTGCCTCTCTGTGGTCAGGATCCCATTGGTTTTGTGTGCCCAATAATTCAGATAAACAGTGTTTATCGCCGATAAACAGTGATAAACTATGTTTATCACTCAATATCGCCGATAAACGGTGTTTATCTGAATTATTGGGCAAATGGCGTGCCATACGCCCGCGATAGTGTACACACACTGAGATCAGTGTGTACACATGAAGCCTAGTCACCGAAACTAATGCTAGCCCAATATAATTTCATGAATAAGTTGCATTGCCAATTTTGTGTGTGTAAAGATCGCACCCTTCAAAACACGTAAATGACCTGTGTATCGTATCAAATGCGATTTGTACACTTATCCAATTGGCACTTCTGCAGATCGGTTGTACCTTGTATATATGGGCTTGCTTCTTTACCCATGACTTACAGAAAAATAGTACATTGTGACCGCACTGTTATTGCTGAGCTCACGTATGTGCAAAGACTCTGGAAACAGGGCTTTAAAAGTAAGTTTTTTTTAAATTTCTTTCCACTTTACTAACAGAAGCATGTACCATAATGTTATATGATTCAACCTAATGGTTTGATATTCCATGTTATGTTGTAATATTTTACCGGTATAAAAGTTCAAAAAATGGATTGTTTGATTCACACATGTATACAACGCTAGAGGTCAATACGCATTAGCATTGACTACTAGTAGGGTGTCTGAACGATTTTTCAATTTTCCCTTTTGGTTTGTTTTTCACCATTAAAGGTATTACGAAGTTTTGGTATGGGGTCATGAATTTGGTTCAAATGAACATATTAGAAGTATATGCGATTTAACAATATTCAATAATCTTTGTCGCGGTTGAAATCGAGTCTAAAGTGATGAAATTGTAAATAATAAACTCTTTATATGGTATAGCGCCCTCTCAAGACTGATAATACTTTAGCTTTAAAACAATGTTTCTTGACTACAATCGACCGATTTGCTATTCCCGTTTGGAAATTATATATCAGAACTGCATATTCTGAGATTTTCATGGTCGCAGCTACCATGGAATGGCCTTAGGTGCTATTTGAAATATTTAAAATTTACCGGGAGCACCGGTAAATTTTTATTATTCAATTTGCTCGAAAGCAGAAGTGTTTTAGGGGCTAACTTTTTTAGTGCTTATAATAGATCCACAGGGGCATCCAAATATATCAAAAATTTAAAGAATTACTATCCATTCAATTTCAAAATTTACCAAAACTTTGCATTACCTTTAAGGTTGGATAGTTGAAAAAATAATTTACTCAGAATAATACATTTCAAATTTTAAGACTCACTGATGTTTCTATCAAAAGATACAGCCCCCCCCCAAAAAAAATCTAGTAAATATTTATCCAATTTTTGTCGGAATAGACGAAAAAGACGTACACACAGAGTTATTTTGTTTTGCTAATTATAGCTAAACAGCTGCATCGCGCGATATGCAAGCATAGGCGTGTTGCTTAGGTGCATGCGCAACTTGAGTGCGATCGCAAGCTCCACCTCCATTGTCTTCCGTGTGTGGGTCCGTTCGCCAATTCACATACACACATACGTGGTCCGAATGCATATGCATGTGCAGATTTTACGCGCTGTCACCATGGGTTTGGGCTGAGCCTAGCTCACGCCTCCCTATTCAGCTGATCCAAAAAATGGGGGGAAGGGTATTTTCAAACTGTTATCACTTGTGATCCCTTGGGGCTAGCGAAAAACGTCCAGCCCTACATAAGCATCGGGGGCTCAGTTCAAGAAAGTGGGAAATCTCAGAGCTACGATGGAAACGCTGTTTAAATCGCTGTTTTGATCAAGATATTTTTAGGGTTCCGAAATGAGCCCCTTTGGGGAATATGGAGAAAAACCTGCTCTTTCATATGACACCTCATTTATTGAGTATCACCTTCGGGATCAAGAGTGATAAAGGTTTGAATCTCAATTTGGTAATAAAAAACTGCATAGGGGTGCGTGCAATCTCTATGGGAAGGATTTTAGCACACAAAACCGAGTGCGCCATCAGACACCCTACTACTAGTACTAGCTTTGCTGGAGTGCCAAAGTGGTATATGATTCAAGTCACGTAGAACTTTAGCTTACATCTAGCGCATGCGCATTACGTTCATCCCATCTCAGCTTCATTTTCCTAAGTTGGAGCCTACATGGGCCCTTCTGATTGGCTATCGCTGGCTGCCGTACTGTAGGCTCTATGTTATAAGATTTTAGTGCAAGGACAAAGCTTGCGATTTTCTGTTTGATCTGACACAGAAATTATGATATTCAAGTCAAATCTTCTATTTTGTACAATTTTCTCAGTGTCCTTGAAAAGTTAAGTATTTCACTTAAGTTTAAGTCTTACTTAAGTTTGAAAAATTCTCATTTTCGTCATATTTAAGGTACAAACTTGCAAGTTGTACTGAAATGTTCGTTGATTTTTCTATTTTATGTGTGTACGTATGCTGAGTGTGCGTCAGTTATGTGTGAAGTACGTCACCTGTTTAAAGCATGACATGTCAGTGTGTTATGTAATGTTACATATTGGCATTGCACTTGAACTTAAGTTGCGCTTACGTAAGTGGGGGCCCTCTCTCACTTAAATTTGAAACAGCTCGAGCGGATCGGCCAATGGGAGCGCGTAAACTGAGTCACTGTACAGCGCTGAATGTTCTTAAAGTTCTATGTGCAGGTTATGTATAACATAACCCACGTTGTTGCATTAGTAGAGTATTTTACCAGTATACAAGTTCAAAAAGTGGATTGTTTGGTTTGCACATGTGTGCAACGCTAGACTCTAGCCTAGAGAGACTCTAGCCTAGACTAGAGGTCAATACGCATTAGCATTGGCCATTGCCATTGATTACTGATTAGTCAAACTTGTCAAGAACCAGCGCTCCAAAGATTGCCAGGGTATGGTACAGAGTCACTAGAGTACGATGGTAGAACATATCAAGGGGACCGCGAAGTCATTGAGGGCTGGGAGCTATATTTTACAGACCTCTCCCTACCAGACCATACAGGAGATGCCTCTAGTAGCTCTGCCATTGACATCCCTGAAAAGCCCATGTTCTCAGCACCATGTATGCCCTAGCTCACCATAACATCTCATGTCATCAAGGAAGCTACTACTAAACTGAAAAAGGGCAAAGCCAGTGGCCCAGACAACATCAGCCCAGAGCACCTCAGATACATAGGAGAAGCCACCATACACCTGGGGAGGATTTCACTAACGCTTGCGATGCATCGCTAACCTCGCACTGGGCTTGAACCCATCGTAAGCTCAGCGGATGCTCAAAGGGTGCTCGTAGAACTGCGATGGGTTAAAAAACGTAACTTCCTGTCATAGCGGCGCATATGGCGGGAAATCCCTAGATTATTTAATACTGATTGTTTAGAACCATTTTCCTGCTTTATCGTTTTATCCATTTTCTGATTTATTTTTAAAAAAATTGTTTTGCAATTTTTGTTAATTTCAAGAGATGGGGAACTATTTTGACGTTGTGAAGAGATTCAGACGAATTTGTGTAAAACTTTTTTTTTCTCCTCCTTATATCTTTCTTTTGGTTCTAGGACAATTACCCCGGGCTGGACAATCACCCCCGGAAAATTACCCCCCCCCCAAGGATAATTACCCCCTCCCCCCTGAAATAACTCCCTTGGACAATTACCCCCTCCAAAAAAAAACCCCAACTTATTTAATATCAGAGTGGACTTCCCATTTATTAAACGGGGTAATTTTCAGGGGTTGGGGATAATTGTCCACGGGGGTAATTTTACTCGGGGATGGTTGTCCATGGGGGTAATTTCCGGGGGGGGGGTAGTTTTCCAGGGGACGATTGTCCTGATATGCTTTCTCTTGTATTGTGAATTGAATTGAATTCTTTCTTTCTTTCCGTCTCAATTTACATTTCTCTTATGTATGTCTCTCTAAATATAAAACGTTGCGAGTACACACTCCTTTTCTTCAATTTCTGTTTTCCTGTATGTACATTTGTTTGTCAATTTCTCTTTATTTACTTCTTTATCTCCTACATATCCCCTCCCTCTCTCATTCTCTTTCATTCACTCCTTCTTTGTTTCTTTTCTCTCAGCTCATTCTTTGTCTTCTTTTATATTAGACAGGATTGTCAAAATATCCAGCCTAGAACCTAATCCTTTCTCAATCTTTTTTCTCAGCATACTAAATATATTGAGACACAGTTTATACATGCATCAGCTCTTATATATTTGCAAAAGATCTCTATTCAATCCAAATTCCTATCACTTTGATATATAGATATTTAAAATAGAAACAGGGACAAAAATATTTCAGTCATATTGAATAATTTTTAAAACTGCAACCCTATTTATGCACTTTGATTACAAGGACCATATCAATCAGTGGCAGATCCAGGGGCAGTTGGGGGGGTGCCCCTTAAAAGGTAAGATAAGGACAGAAAAAGAGAAGAAGCATGTTTTGTTTTGTTTTGGCTTTTTGCTTGTCAGAGAATTTTGTACCCAGAACGGCACATAAAAATACTGTGCCCCTTCCCTTTATTGTGCCCCTCTACCAGAGAATCTTGGATCTGTCACTCTAGATGACAGCAGAACAACATTTCTATCTCTACCATGACTCACGTCATGTAAAACTTGGGTATAGTTGGTGTCATTTGAAATAGACAAGTAAAGTACATCACGCACAAATAAGAATTTGACTTCATTATTTTAATTTTACAAATGAAAACGTAACAAGGAAACAAACAATGCCAATTACCAGACATCAGAGTAAAGTTAAGGAAACAATGATCTATGAAAACTGATTGAACTTCCTGAATAGCATTACAAGGATCAAGTTTTCTTGAATGAAATTTTACTTGAAGTGTATGATTAAGTGATTCGTTAAAGATATGACAGTTCAAGAAAAAAATGTTTGACATTCCCACACCCCAAAAGAAGGGGAGAGGAAAGGGGAGCAGTAAAATGATAAATGACATTCTGTGAGTTCTTCATACTCCTAGAGCATGAAAAAATAACTGTTGATATTTCACCATTAACATTTACAACAGAAACTAACCCAAATTATAGTTTGCCATAAGTGGCAGCATCAGTACTTATAAAAGTTATAGGAAGGGTAATCTGAGTGCCCCAAGGGAGAAGGCACAGTATAGGAGAAAAACATAAATTAATGACATTTTTGTACATAACAAATAGGAGATATACCCAAGACTACTTCACAATCCACTGACCAAACTGCCAATTTGAGACATAATGATCTCATATTCATAACTTTCTTATTATTGGTCTGATTCATTTCAGACTTTTGCTGTTTTGTGTATCGGCTTTCATACAAATGTAATGCTCACCTCCTTGTACATTTGCCATAATATTCAATATTTGTGCACTAACAAAAAAGGAACATCATCAGAACACATGTAGGAAGATCTACCTTTCACCCTGTATCCAATAGAGTTCATCAGTAGCACAAGGGTCTTTTTTAAAACATCCAGAATCTCTTGAAATTTATTTAAAAAACATCCAGTATCTTCTCCAATCTCCATGTTTTTCACATATAAGTGCCGTCATTAAATTGCCAATGGGTAGGAGATGCATCTGATTTCTATCTTGGCTGTTTACTTCACCTTTCTTCCACTTTTTTCCTCCTTCCTTCTATGAATCCATGTGACTGAAAGGAAGAAAAATGTATTTAATTAACCTCTAATGTCCACTATCAAAATACCTTGAAGTTTAAGACCTAGCTGTAGATCTCACTCACTGTAGTGAGCACAATTTTTTTTTTTTTTTGCCCCCGAAAAGTTGAAAATCGTGCCGGTCGATTTTTCACTCAGTGGGGAGGGGGGAGGGTTGGTGATGAGCACAATTTTTCTTTTTTGCTCAATGGGGGAAGTGCTATTTTTCTGAACTCCACCCCCTTTGAGCTCCAGGGGAGGGGGCCCATCTTCTTTTTTTCTTCAAAAGAGGGTGCTTTTACCTGTTTTTTGCTAGAGGGAGCCCGCCCCCCTGGATCCGCCACTGGTACTAGTACAAAAGTAGTAGGTGACGGGTCAACATTTTACGAAGAGTAAGACTAAGACTCTTCTTACTCAGAATTTTAGTCTTAGTCTTACTCTTACTCTTAGTAAGACTAAGACTAAGACTAAGACTCACATGTAGACTGTACTATTTACTAAGTGTCCTAAGAGTAAGAGTAAGACTAGATCTAAGACTTTTCTAGTAAGAGTAGATCAAAGACTAAGATTAAGAACCACTGATCAAAGAATTTAACGGTTTGATCCAGAAGTCAAGATTAACCGTGTACCTTATGCCAATGGGTTAAATTAAGGTCAAATTATTTAGAGTATCTCTTTTTAGTTTCATACAGGTTTTCTTCTTCACTCCCAATCAAACACTGCGCGGCATCTAACGTAGATAGCAATGTGTTCACTCCCGTATACTACAACCGGCACCGCGACCCATCACCGGTGATGGTGTCTGACTCTGACAGTGATTAACACAAAATCAAACGCCCCAATAACGAAAAGTAATCAAAGTCCCATTTTAATAACAATATAATGTGCAGTCATTAATTCTCTTACCTTACTGATATTTTGATAAACATAGGCTTCCACTTGGTGGGGTAAAATCTCAGATATCACCCGAAAATCATCAATAATTGTACACCAAGGTCGCGGGCTAAAATCTAAATATAAGTCATGAGCTTGACCTCATCCTGGTTCACAAAGTTTTTATTCATTAAAAATGTATCGCTGCTGCGACGGGTTTAGTGAAATCCTCTGATGCAACGCATCGCAGCCGCGATGAGTCGAGTGCGAACAATGGGTTGGGTGATTAATCGCTGGGCAATGTTAGTGAAATCCTCCCCAGATCTTGCTCATCTACAACTACTATCTCTCAACTGCTCATACGTCGCAGAAGATGAAAAATGGATTGATTCTTCTCTTCCACAAGGGAAAAGGAAAGGATCCCCGCGATCCTAGGAACTATCGAGAGATTACCCTGACTTCAACCTTCTCCAAGCTCCTCATGCTTATCCTCAAACCAAGGTTAGAGAAGACCCTTCAAGGCAATGGTATACCAGATGAGTTACAATTCAGGTTCCAGAAAAACCACTCCTGCATGCTGACTTCGTGCACCCTGGAACTCATAATAGAGATCAATACCTGCCAGAAGCGGCCTACCTATGTTGCTCTCCTTGATGCAGAGAAGGCATTTGACAAAGTCTGGCATGATGGCCTGTTCTCCAAAGTGGACCAAACCAACATTGACCCTGCATACACAGCCCTCCTCAGATCTCTGTATGAAAACATGGAAAGCCGGGTACTGTGGTGGAGCCATACTGATACTCCAGGGAGTCAGACAGGGTGGGGTACTCACCCCCCTGCTGTACACTGTTTTTTTAGATGGCCTTATCAAGGAGCTTAGAGACAAGAGGCATGTAGAACTTTAGCTTACAGCCAGCGCATGCGCAGAACGGTCATCCAATCTCGGTCTCATTTTCGTAATTTGGCGCCTTGCCTCGCCGACATGGGCCCTTTAGATTGGCTATCGCTGGCTCCCGTAGGCTCTATGTTATAAGATATTAGTGCGAGGAGATAGCTTGCGATTTTCCGTTTTTACCGATACCAAAATTATGATATTTCAGTCAAACCCTCTATTTGTTACAATTTTTCAGCGTCCTTGAAAAGTTGAGTATTTCACTTAAGTTTAAGTCTTACTTAACTAAGACCCCGTTCTCAATCACTTCGTTGAGCGGTCTAACTAAGACCCCTTCCTCAGGAGCGGTTCTTAGGTGAGTGAGAACGGTCAAAGTGGTCTAGGAAGTGTACTTCTGGACCGCTCCAGAAGACCATCTCGGGAGGTGGTCTTGAGGAATGGGTCTTATTAAGAGCGGTTTGGACCGCTTTAACGTGCAATGTGAACGGAAGTGAGCTAGTGACGTTCCGCGCGAAACATGTAGTACGGTACATACGGTTTGTATTCCGCGCGCGAAAAAATTGACCCGCTGACCTGATATTTAAGGTACAAACTGGAAATTTATCCTGAAATGTTCGTTGGTTTTTCTATTTTATGTGTGTGCAATTTCGTGTGTGCATCAGTTATGTGTGAAGTGCGTCACCTGTTTAAAGCACGACATGTCAAAATCTCTGTGGTGTGACGTAATATTACGTATTGACTTTGCCATTGAACTTAAGTCGCGCTTAAGTTAAGTAGGCCCTCTCTCACTTAAATTCGAAGCCACTCGAGCGGATCGGCCAATGAGTGGGCGTAAACTCACTGTACAGCGCTCAATGCGGTAAGTACTTCGTGAGAGGCTAGGCTGCCAGTTGCTGAGCCAGCATGCTGGTGTGGTCGTCCTGGCCGATGATGTAGCACTACGCGCTAGTCAGCTCATCTCCAACAGGGGCCCGTTTCTCGAAACCGTCATAAGTCTAACTTCTTCACTAAATCAGAGTTAGTAAGCTACTTGTCCGCTACGTGTTTCACGAAGCCCTCTTTGCTAACATCAAGGACAACATCCTGACTAAGCAGTTATGATGCCTCCGGCACCGTCATATCTCTGTCATAACTTTTTAGTCGATGGGCAGCGCCACCACATGTCATTTATTGGGTAGACTATGGCTGGCAAAAAGGACAAGAAATCCTCCAGCTATGATCTTTCTACACATTTACTTTTTATCATTTTTTATATTTGAAAGTCTTATGAAAATATGCAATGTTTACATCTAAGGCTTTTTCCACTTCACTAGACTGATAATACGTGTTTATTTCCACATTGTAAAATCCTTGAAGGGAGTGGTAATCTGCCACGGCAGGCAAGCCATAGTCAGAAGTGTATTCTCTAGTTTTCAGACCCATATTAATTTCGAGACAAATTCTAACTTCAAATGTGTAAACTGAATGGTTTAAAACATGTGTTTTAACATCTGGAACATTGAAATTTTGTCATTTCAATATTGTGCTGACGCCTAAAACATTGGACAAAACTTTGATAACATCGTATTTTTTACTAAGAATAATATAAGGGTGTACTTTCATAAACTATCAAATGAAAATATCCGGGGGGTACCCATTTAAAAAACAAAACTGATTCACCGGTTATGAAATGAAATACTCACAATTATAATTTACAATTAATTCTATGGTATAATCTACGCAAATTTTGAATTATATTGCATCCCTTATTCCCTGGTACCATTTTCTATCTTTTTTAGTCCTAATTTATTTAAATAATTGCAGTTTTCCTAAAATTACTTTTTTTTAAATCCGGTGGAATTGTGACTAAGGCTATATCTTGGCTCCTCTTCTCGCCGATAGTATCGATTTCACGAGATGTCTAGCTAGTAAGCTCTTCGTGAAACGGTTTAGGAAGATCAGGGACATCTCCGTAGTTGGCGGATAAAGTTATGACTGTCTTGTCGTTGGTTTCGAGAAACGGGCCCCAGAGCTCCAAGAGATGCTGAATGTCACATGTAAATATGCAGACACTTGGAGATATCGCATCAACCGAAGAAAAGCAAGATTGTTACCTTCAATAACAAAGCTCGCAAGACAACGGCCCAACCCATGTGGATCCTTCTTCTTGATGCATCACTGTCATTTCGATTTCTATACAATGAATATCCACTCTGCTTGTGCTATTGCAATCTCCAAGACACTATCTACCTGACATGACATTCCTGCCTGCTATGACCATGGACCTACTTGCTATGACAAATTGCAGTACTCTGGTAGCTACTGATCTCCCATAAAGCGGAGGAAGAAGAATAAGATTAAGAAGAAGAAGAAGATTGCTTTGCAAGTTTGCCTTTGCTGGAGTGATGTGGTGTAGTCTTCTAGTCTAGACCTACGGCCTACCTAGTCTACGTGAAAATGCTTGTTTTCGTGTCGCCAACCCGATGCTGACTTTATGGTAATAGTTTAGTTTACATGTACTCATGCACACACACAGAATTCGCTGAATTTACAGTGCAAGCTTATTCAAAATATATATGAGTAAAAAATGTTGAAGACTAGAGTAGAGGAGGCAGTTTTCGGCCGGTCCGTTGCGTTGGATGCATGGTAAAATCCTTTAAAATACATTGCATAACAGCATATCACATATCACACACATACAATAACATGGCAGAGTCACTGGAGAACCACATTTGCAATGGAAAATGTATCCTTAAATATCACATTTTAGAGATGTAATCGGCGGTCCCGCTACCCGAATCTGAAAAATGGAATATCTTACGCGTGTCTGTAAGGAATATGGGTCCCATAAAATGAGCTGTATTTCAAGTATTTTTCAGATTTATAGTCAGATTTTTTGATCATCGCAAGCTCAAATGTTTCTCACCGCATGTATGTTATCCTATCAGTCGGATACTATAGCTAGGGTGTCTGATCGCGCACCCGATGTTGTGTGCTAAAATCCTTCCCATAGAGATTACACGCAGCCCTATGCAGTCTACGTACATTGCGCGATCATGCAAAATTGGTCAATGTTTTTATCACCAAATCGAAATTCAAACCTAAATCGCTCGTGATCCTGAAGGTGAAACTCAATAAATGAGGTGTCATATGAAAGAGCAGGTTTTTCTCCATATTCCCAAAGGGGCTCAATTCGAATTCTAAAAATATCTTGATCAAAACAGCGATGTAAACATCATTTCCATCATAGCTCCGATCTTTGCCACTTTCCTGAACCGAGCCCCCAGGCTTATGTAGGGCTAGACGTAAGGAAAATATCCCAGCACTTATTTTCTCGCTAGCCCCAAGGGATCACAAGCGATTACAGTTTGAAAATACCCTTCCCCACATTTTTCGGATCAGCTAAGTAGGGAGGCGGGAGCTCCGCGCCAGCCGAACCCATGGTGATAGCGTAAAATCTGCACATGAATATGCATCGGACCGCGTGTATACAGACCCGGAAGTGGGTGCCCATTGAAGACAATGGATTCCCGATCGCCTCGAGTTGCGCATCCAGTTCACAACACGCGTACGCTTGCCCGCGTATGTGTACGCTTGCATATTGCGCAATTCAGTTGTGTTGCTATATTTAGCAAAACAACATAACTCTGCGTGTACGTCTTTTTTGTCGATTCTGACAAAAAAGAGGATGAATATTGTAGGGAATTGAAGGGGCTGTAACTTTTGATAGAAACATCGGTGAGTCTTGAAATTTGAAATGTATTATTCTGAGTGAATAATTTTTTCAATTATCCAACCATAATGGTGAAAAACAATCCAAAAGGGAAAATTGAAAAATCATCCAGACACCCTACTATAGCACCGTATCTCTGTATAGTTTAGATTCCAATTTCTGATCATGGCACCCGCAGGTGTAGTTTTCGCCATGCGGGGATTACGTGCTCTGGCCGCGCGCTATAGATCAGCGGGCGAATGCACAGCGCGCGCTCCCTATTGACTTTGTACATGCGGCCGAAAACTGCCTCGCTAGGCCAAAAACTACCGCCGAAACAGTGAAAATTAAAATCAATATTGCCATGCCCATGGCATGGGCATGGCAGTTCATGATTTTTTCTGGGATTCTTTTTTTGTTTGAATAATAATAGTATTGGCTTCATAATTTGAACAAAAAAAATAAATAGGAAGTAACAAGTCCAAAAATAGGATTTTGCTTTAAGTGGCCGAAAACTCCCTCCTCTAATCTATTTATATAAATATAACCAACACAAATCTCGACGCACGGGACCACAATCCAAATTTCACGAGTGTTTTTCGTTCTCGAACAGATTTTCCTTTCATTTACTGATCTCAAATAACTCCTTTCATTTCTTCTTTTTATACATTATAACATGTAATGAATGGCTTACCTTTATTTAAGTTCAATAACTAGACAATGCACAGCGACTCAGCTCACACTAGTCTAAACAGGCAGTGTTTCTACTTCTAGCAAACTTTCGTTCACTCCATCCATGAAACTAGCGACCAGATCGGGTGAAGTTAGCCGAAGTTAGCCCGGAAAACAATAGATTCGCGCTATGGATATGGTGTCTTCAAAAATAAAAAATAAATAAAATGAATGTATATTACAAAGTCATGGATGATAAAGAGAAAATAAATTAGATAAAAGCTTTTACTAGAGTCTCAAATGTAAAAATAAAACGTGGCATATTATAGCAGAACAAATACCTAAGTTATAATCTGGTACGATTCAAGCGTTAAAAACGTCTATTTTCAATTTCAAGTTGAGATTATGATACACCCATTTTATAGGAACCCGCAATTCTACGGAGTTTAGTTTATCAAACGAATAGATGTACGTATTTTTTAGCATGTTAAGACAATAATTGTTACCAACAAATAAATAAATTGAAATTGAACTAAACAAAATACTAAATACTTTAGTTTTATGAGATTTTGGCCAGGTTTTCAGAGAGTTGCAAAATATCAAAGCATAAATGGGAATTGATGAATTATAGTGAAGTTACAAACATGTAGGGCTCCAACCGGCAATTATACAGGGTTTTTATGCACTGTACTTTCAATAATCCCCGAAATGCGTTTTCAACTTTGAAGGCTTGTCAGACTACGGTAAGTAGACATTTTAACTCAAGTGACCTACATCACTTAAAGCTGAAAACTATGTATTGCTCTTTACTAGGCTCATATAATATGTCACATGCCGAAGCAATAATATATTTTGTCTGGGTCGTACTGTTTCAGATTGAATTTAGAGCTCAAACAGGCATTTACGGGGTTTATCTGCACTATAAAAGAAAATGATTTGACAAAATGCGTTTTATATTTTTAAGGCTGTTAAAACTATCGTATGACATTTTAACTAAATAATAACCCACACCGTAATTTAAAGCTTGGATCTTACTCTTTACTCTCATATAGGTCACATGCCGAAACTTTTTGTCTGGGTCTTACGTTTCAGACTGAATATAGGGATCAAACTGGCATATCGGATGGCTTATTTGCACTATACAGAAAATAATGGCCAAAATGCGTTTTCAACTTTGAAGGCTATTAAAACTATCGTATGACATTTAGAAAAAAATAATGACCTACAACAATTTAAAGCTGAGATCTTACTCTTTACTCTCATATAGTTCACATGTCGAAACTCTTTGTCTGGGTCTTATTGTTTGAGATTGAATTTAGAGCGCAAACCGGCATATCGGTAAGACTAATTATCCGCCACTGAAATGCGTTTTCAACTTTGAAGGCTGTTAAAACTATCGTATGACATTTTAACTTAATAATAACCTACACATCTGAGATCTTACTCTTTACCCTCATAACCTAACCGTTTTAGCAGCCCTCAAAGTTGACAACAAATTTCATGCAGCTTAATATGTGTAGGTCTTTATTTAGTTAACATGTCATACGATAGTTTTAACAGCCTTCAAAGTTGAAAATGCATTTTGGCCATAATAATCTGTATTGCGCGGATAAATCTTACCACGAGTGCCGGTTTGGGCCCTATATTCATGAAGGATTCGCGGTCATAAATTACGGCGCGTGCATGCTGGGGGCGTAATTCTGACACCGCGGACCAAATTAAATAAACACATCTTTTTCGGGGCAATGTGACAACAGGCAGAAGATGACAGCCAAATCTGGTATCAACTTACAGCTTAGACATCAGAGAAAATGGTGGTAATAAAATTAAAGTGGAAATCCCTGGACATTTTAACATTTCCTCTGGATTTATAAAAAACATGGATAATATTAGTCAATTTTTCAGTGTATTACCCTATATAATGATAAAGATTGTGTTTCTATCCACTTTTAACTCATTCATGCAGTGAAATGAACTATCAGGAATATGTGAGAGCAATTTCATATCAATAGCTTAAAAACTCCAAGTTAAATTGAAAGATTTATAAAATAAGTCACTTTTGCACTAAAACTGTGAATATGTAAGATGTTGCTGTTTGAAGGAGTAAATTTGTACCTTTATTGTGCATACCAGGATTAAATATTTTACTGAGGTATTCTTTAATGTAAATTATCTTTCAACTGGGCAAGAAAAAAAAAAATCACAAAAAATGACTTTTGGCGCATTTTGGTTCCTCCCTGGCCCACTGTGCGGCGGGGCTCGGGGGCTCGAGCCCCTCTTTTGAAAAAGTATGTTAAAGAGAAACGGAAAGAAACCAACCAAGGGCAAGGCCCCGGCCAAAAACTCGTTGTTTTTTTTCCCCCTGCAAAATGCGAGACCACATTTTTTTACATACATAAAAGCGCAATTTAGCGAACCAAATTCAGCAAAAAAAGCGCGAAAAAATAGCAAATGCGAGAAGTAAAAACACGGAGGCATCGTCAAGCATGTCGGCAAAGCTTCCGAGTTCAGCATTTTGCGGATTCATAAAATCAGTTCCGTAAAAGCGATCGTAAAAGCCTAATTTTTGTTCAAGAAATTACACACTTCTATCGCCAGAATCTGGGTAAAACACTCCATTCAGTTGTACAGGTGCGCAGAAGACGAACATTACTGTCAGTCAAAAATTTCCCTTTTCAATCTGCGCATAATTATATGCCAATTATACCGAACAAAATTAGTCTCATGCACATCGTTTATTAGTGTCTCAGATGGGTCGTTACTGTTACACTATATTATGGTCAGATTGGAAACCAACTTGGGATTTTTATTTTTGTTGTGTCCTGTGGGACGCAATTACTCACTGCTTTTGGATGTGCGTGAGATTTTTCTTCTTTACTATTAAGTGCCCCTTTTCATCTCCGATGAGTGCCCTTATTAAAATTTGAGAGGTGCCCCCCTTAACTCTGTAATAAGTGCCCCTTTTATTTTGACACGTGCCCCTTATCCTTTCGAATGAGTACTATTTTCCTTCTGATAATTGCACTTTTCCCGTTGTCATAAGTGCCTATTTTCATTTCTGGTGAGTACCCCCTAAGGAGTGCCCCATTTTCACCTCTGGTTATTCCCCTTTTTTTTACTTTGACATGTGCTCTTTTTCTTTCCTAATAAGTGTCCTTTTGCCTTTGGATATGTGCCCCTTTTTCTTTCCCCATAAAAATGGCTCCTATAATTTAAAGCGATCAAGAGCAACTTATTCTTTAATTTCACCCAAATCTGGCTTGCTACGCTCGCTCGTATTTAAAGTTAATATAATTGTGTTTCTTAGTAAAGATCTTTTCAGTCTTTTATGATTAGCTTGAGCTTAAAATCCCATCAAGATTGTTTTTCCTCTTTATAAGATGTATTTTTTGCACTGCGACCTCACAAATCTCACAATTTTTGCTGACTCGCAAATTAATATTTTAACCATCACAACCAACTGCAAAGTACATGTATGATGCTTAAACAGTATCTTGGACCATGTAAAGAGAGAAACAAACATTGAAATCATCCCCGATATTGTACTTACAATGTAGGAGTATATACCAATGTCTAAAAAACTGTATTTTTCACTTTGAGGTTTCCCTTTGTAGGTGCCCCCTTTTCCTGGAAAGTGCCCTTTATTGTTGTCCCCCCCCCCACTTTGAATGACGCTCCGCCGCCCCTGGCATGCTAAAACCCCTGAGCTTTTGGGGGCTCCGCCCCCTGGACCCACGCCAATTTACGCTCCACTTGATCGTAAATACTTTAGCCCCCCTACCCGCCCACTTTGAAAAACGTTCCCCGGAGCCTGATGTAAGGTGTTTGAAGCTGAAGCCCGACACCAGTGATTGCTGTCTGCCCTGCTGTTCTAGTCTTGTACTGACTGTTTTTGACATTGACAATCAATACATGAGGTACTAGGAAACCGTACCGTGTCAATTATGGTTGTCAACATTGTTGCAATTGAAGATCTTGTTTAGAAATGAAAAAAAAGAGGATAAACGTTATACTCCATGGACTCATTGGAATCATTACTGTGTTTAGTTATACATGACTTGTATCAATATTAAACACTTATTATACCTCGAGATGCCGGTGTGGTGAATACCATGCAGTGTCCTAAAGACTTTTTGTTACACCGGCGTACTATATCCATGCGGACTGCACACCGCTTTTTGTGATAACAGTCTTTTCCAAGGCTTATCATAATTTTATGTTGGAAAAAGTCACAGATTTTAAATGATATCCTGGCAAAAAGGATACACCAAATCGCACGAATTGAGTTTGAAAATTTTTTTTCTTTAGCTTCTCAGGGGGACACATCCCCCCCTCAGACTCCCCCTGTCCGTGCAAGCGCGGAACGCCGCTAAATATTTTCTCACGAATTGCCCCCCGGCCCCCCTCGCCGCCGGCTGGATCCGCCCCTGTATGTACCCTATCTCTCTGCCCCTCTCTATCTTCATCCAATTTCATTTCCCTTAACCTTCTGACATTTCTCCCAGTGAGCGATTTCTCCTATATCTAGTGATATATCATTTTACTGTTTCTTTTTTTTCTCACTTTACTACATTTTTTTTTCAATGAGTGAATGCTATAGATGCATATTCTGAATATTCTTTTTAGCTTTGATTGTGCATGTGGAAATGAAACAAATGCAAATCAAAACAATTCAATTCAATGTCAAATAAACTTGTTTACATCTCCAAATATGAAGAATTGGGAACATAATAATGTCAATAGCTTCTTCAAAGAGGAATAATAGAAATACGTTAATAGAAATATTGTCATTATACCAATGATAAGTTAACCACTGATTTTGTCAAAATTAACGATAACTTTTTCTTTTATATCAGAATAGACCAAAGATATGCAATCGCCCGATCGCAAATATCAACAAGATCCCTACTGTGTTATTGGGACACCCCCTAGTCCACCTTCAGCCCCTTCCACACCCACACATCCCCCTTGCTCCTCCAAATCGCCCCCTCTGACGAGGTATGCCAGGTACGCCACTGGTAATTATTATTTTCAGAATGTTATTATGTTTGCTATTATTTTAATGTGTATTTCTTTTGTGTAATGTACATGTACAATTATTCTTAAACCAGTAAAAAAAAGAATTTCCTGAATGGACAATAAATGGCAATTCAATTCAATTCAATTCAACAATTTGGGTTTTCTGTTGTACGCAGAAAACCTAAATTTTGTAGTCTTTCATCAATATTCGACTTCAAACATATATTTGTTTTTAAAATCCTTGCAGAAATGTGTCTTAAATGATATCCTCTTTTACATTATGATACAATTTATCACACATTTGTTTTGAAAATCCTTGCAGAAATGTTTCTTAAATGACATCCTCTTTCATATTATGATACAATTTAAGTGAAATTTTGCCATCAAATTTTTGGGGCTCCCAACACTTTAGAGGGGTTCGATAATGTGTTGTTGGTTCGTCCTGTATAAGCGATCGAAACCATGCAAACCCTCAAAATGGGAATTCCCCCGGAAAGTCGTTCGGAGCTTTTGGTAATAGGCCATTTTCGTAATGTAATCAAATTTAATGCACAAAATTAATCTTTGTTAAGTGCCTCGTTACAAATTATTTAATTCACTTGTTACGAATAATTGTATTTCAATAGTCAGAATGCAAATTGCATACAATGTCATTACGTGTTGTTAGCAGGACAAGCTATATGTTTGTCCTAAATATACCTGTATAATATATACCAACAATTAATGTTTGTAGTGCAAATAATGTTTGTACTACAAACATTAATTGTTGGTATATAGGTAGGACAAAAATAATAGCTTGTTCTACTATACAACACGTTATGACATTGTATGCAATTTGCATTCTGACTATTGAATTACACTTATTCGTATAACAGGTGAATGAAATAATTTGTAACGAGGCACTTAACAAAGATTAATTTTGTGCATTAAATTTGATTACACTATACGAAAATGTTCTATTGATGAAAGGGGCTGATTATTGATGACTTTATTCATTGTTCACATGGCATTTTGTTTTACTCCAGTATCTTATCCTACAGTTAAGCAGTTTAGGTATATAACTCACTACTATATTATGAAAACTAATGAAATTAAAACAAAACGAAGAAGAAGGAGAACAAGAACAAGATGAAGAAGGAAAAGAAGAAGAAGAAGAAGAAGAAGAAGAAGAAGAAGAAGAAGAAGAAGAAGAAGAAGGAGAAGGAGAAGATGAAGAAGATGAAGGAGAAAAAAGGGAAGAAGGAGGAGGATGAGAAGCAGAAGAAGAAGAAGAAGAAGAAGAAGTGGAAAAAGAAAAAGAAGGCGAAGGAGATAAACTTAAGGAGAAGAAGAAGAAGAAGAAGAAGAAGAAGAAGAAGAAGAAGAAGAAGAAAGAGAAGAAGGAGAAGAAGCCCCCTCTTTTAAGAAATTAGACATCAATCATAACAGTCATGTATAGGCCCTATACTCTCAAAGAAATAAAATACACATTGTTTTATGAATCATCACTACATGACTCACAAACAAAATGAACGAATAATGATAATGGATTTCCACTAATGTACATTTAAAAATTTCAATTAAAAAATCAACAGTGATTATACGCACTGGGCTATGTATGGTCATAGGCGGATCCGAAGGGGGGGGGGCGGTAGGATTTTGAAAGTAGTTACCGATTTTCGAGAGGGCAGGTGGTCTAGCTGTATTGTTATATGAAGTTATCGAATATACACTGTAGTTTGTTGACCAAATTAGCCTACATTTTTACACAGATACAGCATACAAATCTCCGGACAAGCCACATTATAGTCCACCGTGCACTTGCTTTTATCTATGTATATAGGCTGACATAATTTAAAGATACATGTACTATGTCCCGTTTGCAGCAAACATCAAATTCTGTAGAACTTTGCAGGAATTATGAGTATGTCATGTATGTCCTATCTGTGAAATTTAAACGTTAGCAGTGTCCTAATATTCAAATTATGCAAGGAAACCAGTTTACTTGCTAGACTTCACTGTCAGACACTATTGAGTTACTGACTGACTTGCTTTTTTTTCTTCTTTGGTAATAACATACATATAATGAGCTGTAAAGGGTACATGAGCATTTGTCTAAATCAATAACCCATGCACTTCTTGTAAAGGCCAAAATTAAACTGATTGAATCTTTGCGCAGCACAAAACTTACGGCCATTCGGTACAATGGTCTGAAAATCAGACTATTACTAACTAATAGTAATAGTCGTTATTTTCCCACTTAAAGATACTATGTCCCTTTTGCAGCCAACACCAAATTCTGTAGAACTTTGCAGGAATTATGAATATGTCATGTATGTCCTATCTGTGAAATTTAAATGTTAGCAGTGTCCTAATATTCAAATTATGCAAGGAAACCCATTTACTTGCTAGACTTCACTGTCAGACACTATTGAGTGACTGACTGGCTTTTTTTCATATTTGGAAATAACATACATAAAATGAGCTGTAAAGGGTACATGAGCATTTGTCTACATCAATAACCCACTTCTTGTAATGGCCAAAATTAAACTGATTGAATCTTTGAGCAGCATAAATCAACGACCATTCAGTACAATGGTCTGAAAAATCGGACTATTACTTACTGGCTCTATAGCTCCTAAGTTGATTCGACAACTAATAGTCGTTATTTTCCCACTTTAAGACATTTTCAAGCCCCCTTTTTTTTAGGGAAGTTCTAAATTAGTATTGTCTTTCAAATGCCGTCGGAATTTAACCTTTTCATTTTTTTGGCCTGCAAATGGGACATAGTACCTTTAAAGGTACTATATCCCATTTGCAGGCCAAACAAATGAAAAGGTTAAATTCCAACGGCATTTGAAAGACAATACTCATTTAGAACTTCCCTAAAAAAAGGGGGCTTGAAAATGTCTTTAAGTGGGAAAATAACGACTATTAGTTGTCGAATCGACTTAAGCTATAGAGCCAGTAAGTAATAGTCTGATTTTTCAGGCCATTGTACCGAATGGTCGTACGTTTTATGCTGCGCAAAGATTCAATCAGTTTAATTTTGGCCATTACAAGAAGTGGGTTATTGATGTAGACAAATGCTCATGTACCCTTTACAGCTCATTTTATGTATGTTATTACCACAGATGAAAAAAGGCCAGTCAGTCACTCAATAGTGTCTGACAGTGAAGTCTAGCAAGTACCGGTAAACGGGTTTCCTTGCATAATTTCAATATTAGGACACTGCTAACGTTTAAATTTCACAGATAGGACATACTTGACATATTCATAATTCCTGCAAAGTTCTACAGAATTTGATGAAGGCTGCAAAAGGGACATAGTATCTTTAAAGACATTTTCGAGCCCCCCCTTTTTTTTTAGGGAAGTTCTAAAGTAGTATTATCTTTCAAATGCCGTTGGAATTTAACCTTTTTATTTTTTGGGCCTGCAAATGGGACATAGTACCTTTAAATATGTTTATATAGTAGACGCAGGACTTCGGCCAATTTAAAGGTACGTCATGATTAATAGCCAGCAGCACATGATTCTCTTTGAATCAAATTACGGACACCGATGAGGCAAAATCGTTAAACAGATGCCCCATTTTGACGCCCATCGTAATCTGTCATAATTTATACTGATGATCTATATCCATGATCCACCCTGGCATGCAAATGATCTCAATTAAGTCTCGATCTCTCATCTTGTATTACTTTCTATTTGCACATTATGCAAATTGTTGTACCGGCAGAGGCGGCCCTCCCGGGGGGGGCAGGCACCAAAAAAGTGCCCCTTTTTCCATAGAAAAGTGCCCTTTAACATTGTAAGAAGTGCCCCTTTTTACATAGGAATAGTGCCCCTTTCACATTCAAAAGTGCCCTTATTAATTTGTAAAAGTGCCCCTTTCCCTTTTCAACTCTGATAAGTGCCCCTTTTATTTGGACACGTGCCCCTTTTACTTCCCATTTTCCTTGCAATAAGTGTCCATTTTCCATTCTCATAAGTGCCCTTTTAATCTCTAGTAAGTGCCCCTTTTCAGGTACGAGAAGTGCCTCTTTTCACTTTTGATAAGTGCCCCCTTCACCTTTGATAATTGCCCTATTCATATCTGAGAGGTGCCTCTTTTACTTTGACAAGTGCCACTTTTCCTTTGGAAGAAGTGCCCCTTTCCCTTTTAATAACTATCCCCCATTTTAACTCGGATAAGCGCACCTTATATTTTCACATGTGCCCCTTTTCCTAATGATAAGTGCCCCATTAAACAAAAAGAGTCCCTTCCCCTTCTCATAAGTGCCCCTTCTCTTGTAAATGACCCTTTTCAAGTACGAGCAAATACTCCTTTTCACTTCAGACAAGTGCCCCCTTCACCTCCGATAAATGCCCCCTTTAAAATCTGATTGGCGCCCATTTTCTTTCAACTAATTCACATTTTCCTTTATTATAAGTGCCCCCTTTTCATGTACATAAGTGCCCCTTTCTATATTTGGTCATTGTCCCTTTTCAGGTGCCATAAGTGCCTCTTTTCACCTCTGATAATTTCCATTTTAACAATGATACGTATCCTTTCTAATAAGGGACCTATCCCCTTTACATAAATGCCCCTTTTCACCTCTTATAAATGCCCCTATCAAAATCTGATGGGGCCCCTTTTCCGTCGACAAATGCCCATTTCCTATTCTCATGACTGACTTTTTCATCCCTGGTGAGTGCCTGTTTTTGAGGGTGTAAGAAGTGCCCCATTTTCACCTCTGATAATTACTCTTTGTACTTTGACACATGCTCCTTTTCTTTTCTGATAAGTGTCCCCTTTTCCTCTCATCATTAAACGCGCCCCTAATTTCAAGCGACTAAGAGCGATTTCCCCCAAAACTCGCTCGCTACGCTCGCACGCATCTATAGATGATATACTTATGTTACTTATCAAAGGTCTTTTCAGTCTTCCGTTATAAGAATGTGCTTATAACCCCATCAAGATTGGGTTTTTCCTCTTTATAAGATGTAATTTTTCGCACTGCGACCTCAAAAATCTTTAAATTTTTCCTCGCTCGCTTCGTTCGCTCGCACATAATTTTTAAGACCATCACACCAAACTGCAAAGTATGATGCTTAAGCAATATCTTGTATGGTGTATAAAGTGAAACAAATATTGAAATCATCCCTGATAATGTAATCACAATGTAGGGGTATATACCAATGTCTAAAAAATTGTATATTTTCGCTTTGAGATTTCCCTTTGTAAGTTCCCTTTTTTCCAGAAAGTGCCCTTTTTTCTTGGTGCCCCCCCCCACTTTGGAAGTTGCTCGGCCGCCCCTATGTACCGGTGCTTAATATATACTTTCGATATTCTCATCAAATTCACGGTCTATATATCTGATCTTTCCTGATTTTGGGTTTGCAATTTTTTCTTGAACCGCATTAACACCGTGTAATCTTATGTTCAAGGGTACTTAATCTGAAAGTTTATTCTTGCAAAATTTCCAATATCAATACCGGTACTTGACTTTCCTTGGTACGTGGGGCTGATACCAGGGCGGATCATCGCCAGCCGGAGAGGGCCCAATTCGTGAAAAATATTTAGCGGTGAGTCAGCCAGCCGGTGAATAAGCGGGGGCCGGCCGGGGTGGTAGTGAGCATTTTTTTTTTGCCACCGGGGGAGGCCAGGGCCCATCTTCTTTTTTAAAACAAAAAACGGTGTTTTAATTACCTGTTTTTGTTTTAATTGCCAGGGTAGACCCGCCCCCCCCCCGGATCCGCCACTGGCTGATACGGCACTGCAGTAAGTACTCGAAAGGAAAAACAAATCCTAACAGAAAAGGCGTAAATATTCACTCCTGAGTGATAAACGCCTATAAACCTAAACAACAACAACAGGGCCCTTCCCATAGAGCAATCACGCCGCGTGTACGCCTAGTGTACGCATGTAATCCAGCTAACAGTGGAAGTTACAAACTGATTCAGCCGAGGACGCAGGTTCGAAACTGAGTCACGTCTTTCGGATGGTCCCCAGACGTAAATAATCATATCTGATTGATATACGTCTGTAATTGCTAATGACGTAAAACCATAGAGATATATATTTAATAAGTTAGTATATATATCTCTATGCGTAAAACATATCAGTCAACGTCAATATAATGCAATAATTATTCAGAAAGAAAAAAAATTTGCCGCGCGCGCCGCACCGGTCCGTCCGTCCGCCCGCGCCGAGCGCGCGCCGCCGGGCCGGGCTCAATTCTCGCGCGCAGTATACGGTACTACACGGTATACCCACAGGCCGGGGGTCATTGTCTACTAAATTTGTTTTCTGTTGCAGAGTGAAAAGGACCGATAGATCATATTCAGTAAGTCTCCCTGTCTCGAATTCCGCTACCAAAATTGTTCGAAAATGTATATTATTGTCAAATTAGTTCAAGTATATTCGGGTTACGATGTATTTTATTACATAATTATGTCATTCACTTCGTTCACATTTCGATTTGTGTGCATGAACTGCAGAACGTATACCACACATACATCACAGTCATGTACTAACTCCAGGGAGCTCCGACGTCGGCGTCGGAGCTCCCTGGAGTTACACACATGTTGCGGCGTTACTAATCCTGGCCTGGCGCTGGCTGCCGGCTGCAATTACCGGCTGTGTGAAGTTGGGCGTCACTCTACCATGTGCAGCTACAGCAGCGCGCAGTAGGCCTACACTACATTCACGCAACATTTTGTAAAACCTGCTGTAGGCCTAGACTAGATATGATACTTTCCAACGTTTAATTAAACCTGGCGAAGAGAAAGCACGCATGCGCAGCACATAGACTATTAGTATTAGACCGAAGATTTCTGTCTCTTTCGTTCGTTAGCCTCTGATTTGGGTAGGGTCGGCTCCTCTCTTTATATAGTCATAGAGACAGAAGCCGACCATAGCCATAGGCGCTCCTGTGAAAACATTTTGGCCATTTATGGCCAAAACTCTTTGCCCAAAATACTACATTTTATTTACCCAATGCATATCCGATGCATTTATTATTGTAAATTAGGCCTAGACTTCTAGGCTAAACTACATCAATTCCACTTACCAGATTGACTGTATGATGCGTTTAAGGGTCCTTTTTCCGGATTTTCATCACCGAAATTGAGCTCCGTGTTGAAATTCTTGCAGTCGTATTTTAAAATCCGGAAAATAGACCCTTAAATGCATCATACAGTCAATCTGGTAAGTGGAACTGCTGTAGTTTAGCCTAGGCCTAATTTACAATAATAAATGCATCAGATATGCATCGGGTAAAATGTATTTTGGGCAAAGAGTTTTGGCCATAAATGGCCAAAATGTTTTCACAGGAGCGCCTATGGTCGGCTTCTGTCTCTAAAGAGAGGAGCCGACCCTACCCAAATCAGAGGCTAACGAACGAAAGAGACAGAAATCTTCGGTCTAATAGACTATGTGCATGCATACTTTCTCTTCGCCATGTTGAATCGACGATACAACACGGATGAATCGTGGCCTGGGTTAGGACGAAGAATCACCCTTTTTCCATCGAAGACTTTCAAATTATAATTTCAAGTAGGCGGCGCGATGACCAGTCCAGAGGATTCGAAAAAACTTGTACATGTAAGTCAAAATTGTAATTAGATCTAGACCCCTACTACCTCTTCACATTTTGAGATAATGTCGCCCAATCTGCTGTTTGAATCGTTTCCTGTTCACCGCCTGGAGCTCCGACGCCTTTGGCGTCGGAGCTCCCTGGAGTTAGTGTGTACAATGTCTCATAAAAGGTACAGTTAACTGAGTGCGAGTAAAAACAACTACCATTTTAGCGGAGCTGGGGGTCGTTTCCTGAAACCAACTCCATGACAGTCATATCTTTGTCGAAGACCTACGGAGATGTCAGGAAGTGGATAAACCGTTCACAAAACCATGATCAGCGACAAATTAATTATTTCGATACTATCGCCTACCTGTAAGAATATATACCGTAGTCTTTGCCACGATCTGTCAGATTTTATCCAGAATTACCAAATTAGATTATGAGGCTTAATTTCACTCAAACTGGTTGAAAAGCAAAATCTAAGTTAGTGGTAGCATAAATGATACAAACATCCATTTTGCATGAAAAAAATTTGTTACTAATGATACTGTATGTACAAATGTACAATTGTATAAAATTGATGAAACTTGAGGTTGGCGACGAGCGAATGGAAATTTGCAAGTACAATAGGATGCCTTAAAGGTACTATGTCCCATTTGCAGGCCAACAAAATGAAAAGGTTGAATTCCAACGGCATTTGAAAGACAATACTAATTTAGAACTTCCCTAAAAAAAAGGGGGCTTGAAAATGTATTTAAGTGGGAAAATAACGACTATTAGTTGTCGAATCGACTTAGGAGCTATAGAGCCAGTAAGTAATAGTCTGATTTTTCAGACCATTGTACCGAATGGTCGTACGTTTTATGCTGCGCAAAGATTCAATCAGTTTAATTTTGGCCATTACAAGAAGTGGGTTATTGATGTAGACAAATGCTCATGTACCCTTTACAGCTCATTTTATGTATGTTATTACCAAAGATGAAAAAGCCAGTCAGTCACTCAATAGTGTCTGACAGTGAAGTCTAGCAAGTAAACGGGTTTCCTTGCATAATTTGAATATTAGGACACTGCTAACGTTTAAATCTCACAGATAGGACATACATGACATATTCATAATTCCTGCAAAGTTCTACATAATTTGATGTTGGCTGCAAAAGGGACATAGTATCTTTAAGTTCTTGACTCATAACCAATCGAAAGAAGACCCTGAAAAGTAAAGAAAATAATTAAAAAAAATACTTGTTATGACTCGTAATAACATTCATTTATCAAATATTAATGTGATATGATTTGTATCAATATTAGGCTTGAAAATGGAAAAACCATGTATCTAGAGAATTACCTTCACGAAAATTGTTGTCATTCTCATGGGTCTGTAATCACAGACTGTTCGATCTTCGGCGACTTTTCTAAATTCTATGGTAGACCGATGTACGTGTATGTATGTACAAATGATATTTGTCTTATTTACTCGTTAATGCATTAAAAAAAACCTTATAAGAACAGTTTGTATGTTTTTATAGTGATTTTATATGCACACAAATATTGAAGGTAAAGACCAGTTTTGGAAACGCCCCTCTCTCAAAAAATGAAATGGAAGCTCTCATTACCAATCATGTGAAAGAATATGTTTTGACTAATACGTGATGATACAAATTCTGCCGGGAAACCGCCTACTAATTGATATATTTGATATCTATTGGGACCAAATAGATATCGCGCACGTGGTCGCGTAGTCCCATATACATCTTTCTGTGTACAGTGCTTGTAACTTTACCAAGACTGGGCCAAATTTCTTATCATTTTGATGATTCCAGAACCTTGTAGTACACACCAATACTTATATGCTAGATGATAAACCTTTTCTGATCGATTTCACAACGTTTCTTTCACAATGCAATCGCATGACCAGAACTGGTCTTTATCTTTAAAGAACTGATCAATGAAATGAGAGCTTGAAGATCAAGAAGTAAGTTTTAAAATAATATTTTAGTTTAAATTTTTTCGCTGCCCATAGACTAACTTAAAGTTGCTTGATGGTGTTCTAAAAAGTCGTTGATCTTGTAGTTATGACGGTTTTGAGAAACGACCCTGGGTCTTTTGTACCTCTTGCTGGAAGGTGTTAACAGAGGTACAAATAACGGTGTTCTGAGGAGGGAGTTCCAGTTATAGCATCCGGAAGAAGCTCCTCTGGTAGACCAGCGTTCGGGCAAAAGAAACTATGATCTTCTTGAATGAAATGCCCTCTGTGCAGGGATGTACATGTAGATTGAGTGAGGAGAGTGTGTGGCATGTTTATCAGCGAGTTGGTGGTGCGATAGATCATCATCACCACCTTAGCCTGTGCCCTGCATTCTTGTAATGTTGGCCACTTGAGCTGGTTCAAGCATGGCTGCTACGCTGCTTGTCCTGCGGTGGTCATTGAAGCGCCGTTGAACCATTTCAAGCTTCTTGATGTTTGCTTGCGTGTGAGGGTCCCATATGATGCTGGCATACTCTATGATTGGTTGAAGGAGAGTGTTGTAGCACAGCTCTTTAACCTTTCTCGGACATGGTCGAATATTCGTTCGAAGAAAGGCATGGGTGGAGTTGGCCTTTTTGGTGACAGTGTTGATGTGTTGGTTCCAAGCTGAGGTTCTTCTGCAACTCAACACCTAGATACTTTGCTATATTTTTGTCATCTAGGGTCTGTCCGTGGATGGAGTAGGATTTGACAATGGGTTTGCGTTTACTGGTGACATGGAGAACCTGACATTTCTGTGGGTTGAATTTCATCAGCCAATCACGCTCCCAGCGTTGGAGCGAGTCAAGATCCTCTTGGAAAAGTAGGGCATCTTCCTCTTACTTGATGATGCTGTATAACATACATTCATCAGCGAGAGGTACTCTGGCAGATCGTTGATGAAGAGGAGAAACAGCATTGGGCTGATAACACTGCCTTGCGGGATGCCAAATGTTACTTGGTTGGTGTTGGAGATGGATCCTTCAAGTACAACCTTTTGGATCCTGTTGCTCAGGAAGTCAGAAACCAATGTGTGTGTGTGTATTCTCGGATTCCATAGAATTGGAGCTTGTGTAGCAGCCTTCTGTGGGGAACCTTGTCAAATGCTTTGGAGAAATCAAGGAGTACCATGTCCAATTGTTCTCTGTCATCAATGGCTTTGGCGAGCAAGAACAAGCTGGGAGACGCAGGATTATTTCTTGCAGAAGCCATGCTGTGCATCAGACAAGATGTTGTTGTCTTCAAGGTAGGTCATGATGCTGCTGAGAAGGATGTGCTCCAGTACTTTACAGGTCACTGATGTCAGAGAGATAGGCCTGTAGTTCTCTGGCTTGCTACGGTTACCTTTCTTGAAGATTGGAGCAATATTAGCCATCTTTCATTCATCAGGTATGACACCCTGGTTAAGGGAGGCTTGGAAGAATAAAGTTAACAGTGTCAGTTCAGTGGCAAGTCCCTTCAGAAGTCCGGCTGGGATTTGGTCAGGGCCCGTTGCTTTATGAAGATCAAGCTCAGACAGGATCTTCAGAACCACTGGTGGAGAGATAGTAATGTGACCCATGGTTGGGTATGGGCTTGGTCCTTTTGTCTCTCAAACCTACATGTAGTCATATCTTTATTGCAGTTGAAGACGGATGAAAACTGACGACTTAGGATGTTCGCCTTTGAGAGGCTGTCTGAATAAGTCAATCCATCAAATGATTTCAATAGAGCCACACCTGTTGTAGGCTTGTTTGCAGGTTATTTGTGCCTGTTTCTTGTCTTCCATGTATTTCTCACTGTCAGCTTGGAAATATTTTTTAATAAAAAAAAAAAAAAAAGACAAGACAGTGAATATGCCACCAGCGGACGCCTGAGGATTACATGTACCTAAACCTGGTGTTACATGTGAATAGATTTAAGAAGTAACTGTAAAATAACATAACAGAATTCAAGTACATCCATCAAGCATAATAACTTTAAATACAGGGATGCCAATTTTCCGTCAATTGCCGGAATTCCAGGTTTTTGTCTCGCCTGCGTAGCAAAATGCGAGACATAGGCGCCGCTTTTCGGTGGCGGCGACGGGCGGCGTCAATATCAAAAAGTTTTTGCATTTTTAATATAATTTTGAAAGTATAAGTTCTTATTCAATGAAACTTGGACTAGAGGATTATCAAGTATTCCCAATCATGTGAGCAGAATTTCAGGTCATAAAGTCAAGGTCAAAGGTCATTTAAGGTCAACAAACTTAGATGATGTTGTGGCATCAGGTTAAGATTTTGAATTTTTATCGTAATTTTGAAAGTATACATTCCTATTTCATGAAACATGAACATAAGGGTTATCAAGTATCACCAATCATGTAATTAGTCTTTTAGGTGACAAAGTCAAGGTCAAATGTCATTGCAGGTCTGCAAACTTAGACTATGTTGTGGCATCAACATCAAGATTTTGTATTTTTAGCATAATTTCAAAAGTGTTTGTTCAAATTCCATGAAACTTGTACCCAAGGGTTATCAAGTATCACAAATCATATGACACAAATTCCAGGTCACAAAGTCAAGGTCAAAGGTCACTTTAGGTCAGTAGACTTGGATTATATTTTTCACAACTTAATATGAGAATTAATAAATCAATTTTTGTTATTTGTTCATATTTCATGAAAGTTATCAATCTTGTTACAACAATAGTAAATAATTATTCTGATGATTCTTAGTCAATATTCACTGCAAAATGCTGATTATATTCAGAGGATTTCCTTTTTTGGAGGCCTGCTAATGGGCCACCCTGCCTATAAATAATGTCCCTACCTCAATTTTTCATCATATCGAATCGCGTAATGCAGGCGAGACCGCCGAGAGCGTTTCCCTTGTTCATATTTTGAGTGTCAAATTTCCGGCCTTGTATATTTCTTTCCGGCCTTCTTTCCAACTTGGAAGAGCACCAGATGGGTGTGTGACACAAGAAATCTTATACATGTGTAATTCTGAAAGAAAAGTGTGCTGGATCCAGTTCATCTAGGCCATGCATTATTTTGTATATTTGTATCATGTCTGCTCTATGGCGTCTGTAGGCAAGAGATGGCAAGTTGAGATGTTTTAGTCTCTTCTCGTAACTCAAGTGTCGTAGCATGTGTATTTGACGAGTTGCTCTACGCTGTACCTTTTCTATTTTTGTGCTGTCTTTTTTCAATACAGGATGCCACACCGTTGAGCAGTACTCAAGTCTGGGTCTTATAATTGATTTGTATAGATGTATAAAGCCTGTTTTGTCCAAATTGGAGAATGTCCGCTTGATAATCCCTAGCTTGCGATTTGCAGCAGCACATACCCCATCCACATGACGTGAAAACTTCAATTGCTGGTCAAAGGTTACACCAAGGTCTGTTTCTACTTCAATGGCAGGAATAGGTGTATCTTCGTCTGACATGAAATAATCATAACAAGGATTTCTTCGACCATAGTGGATGACCTTGCACTTCTCCTGATTAAATGGTAGTTGCCACTGGTGGGACCATTTTGAGAGCCTTGTTAGATCTGCTTGTAGATTTTTGCCATCCAATGAAGAGTGAATTGGTGAGAAGATTTTTGTGTCATCTGCAAATAGTTTGACTTCTGATGCAGTGTTACATATAATATCTGGAATGTCATTAACATACAACATGAACAATGTCAGTCCCAGCACGCTTCCTTGAGCTACGCCGCTGGCAACTTCTGATGCACTTGATGGGGTACCGTTTATGACTACACACTGAGTTCTTCCAGTCAGGAAAGACTTGATCCATCTATGCAGGTTACCTGCTATACCATAGGCCTCTACTTTTTTCAGAAGTCTAGCATGTGGGACACTGTCAAAGGCCTTGCTGTAATCCAAGTAGATACAGTCAATACTTCCCCTGTTGTCTAATTCCTTTTTCCAGGTTTCAGAAACATTTAGCAACTGTGTAGCACAAGATCTACTTCTTCTAAAACCGTACTGCTCATCCGTGAACAGAGAGTTCTCATTCATATATTTGACAATTTCATCACGTACAATGGTCTCCATTAATATGGAAAGAGAACTGGTTAGACTGACTGGACGATAATTTCCTGGTTTCTTTTTATCTCCTTTCTTAAAAATAGAGTCACATTGGCTTCTTTCCATGAGTCACATACCACACCACTCGACATAGATTTGTTAAAAGATGAGCAAGTGGCCGGGAAATGTCATCCACTAATTCCTTAAGGATGCGATTATGAATGTTGTCTGGTCCAGGAGAATTTGATCGGTCCAATCTCATGATAGCTTTTTTGACATTTTCATAAGTAAAACAGACCGTATCCAGTTGCTTGTCACGAATCCTTGGATCAAGGGCTGGTACAAGAGATAAATCCTCCTTAGTAAAGACTGATGCAAAGAATAAGTTCAGTGTTTCTGCTTTATCTGCATCATCGTTTGCAATGGTTCCATCCGGCTTTTCCAAGTCACCAATACCCTGTCTAAATTTGTTTTTACTTTGAACATATCTCCAAAAACTTTTAGGATTGGATTTTATTTCTGAGGTCAGCTTATGTTCAAATGACTACTTTGCTATGTTTACTTTATCGGTTGCCTCATTTCTTGCTATATTGTAGGATACTCTGTCGGACTCACTTCTAGACTTTTGAAAACGGTTCCAAGCTTTATGTTTACATTTGATTGCTTGACGTACATCGTTGTTCATCCATAGTGGCTGATGATTATTCCTGGCTTTGACCTTTGGTATAAACTTGGCTGTTAACTCTTCCAGGCAATGTACAAGAATGTCATTATCCGTATTAACATCACCGTCCTGCACCATTGCTGAAACAAACATATCTTTTACTTTCCCATGCTTCCTCATACTCTCATAATCTCCTTTGAAGAATGCAAAGCGTTCTGTTACAGGTATACTTGTTACCCCACCAGGCAGAAAAAGTCTGAAATCTAGCACCATGTGGTCACTTTTACCAATCGGTGGTGATATCACTAAACAGTCGACCATGTCTACTTGGTTTGTAATAACGAGGTCTAGAACGTTGGACTTCTGCCCGTCTCTCATCCTAATGGGCTCTTCCACAAGTTGTGAAAGATATAGATTTTGTAGAACTTCCACAAAGTCTCTGGCAAATTTATTTCCAGTTCCAGATACGGACAGAACATCCCAATCTATCTTTGGTAAGTTAAAGTCTCCAACAATGAATATATTTGTGTGAGGAGAAATTTTCTATCTCATAAAAGAGTTTCAAGAGAGCCTCATTATTTCGGTCCGAACTATTTGGGCTTCTGTAGACACATCCAAAGAGAAAATACTCTGATCCTAATGAAATTACACACCATACACTTTCCATGAAGTCACTGTCTTTGAAAACTACTTGCTTTGATTGCAAGTTCTTTTTGCAGTAAATTATAACACCTCTCTGACTTTCTGCTGGCAAAACATATTTTATCCACCAATATGAAGTTCACAATCATCAACTGGATGAAAAAGTTCTTTGGAAATATTTCCACTAAGGCTATGATGTCTGGGTTACTAACAGAGATTCTTGCTTCTAGTTCTGATTTCTTGTTGAGTAAAGAATCTACATTGCTGTACATACAAGTTAAATGTCTATTATGAATAATACTATTTACATCTGAAAAGTTTCCTGGATTGACTGCTGTGTTAGGCATCCTGAAAAGGCTGTGGGCCTTTTTGTTTACCTTTGTTGCTTGGCTGAGATGGGGGATCCTTTCTCTTCACAAGTTTGTCACCACGAATCATCCAGTTGTTGCCACCCTCACTCTTCCTCCTTTTCATTTCCTTGACGAGTTCGTTCCTTGCTGCACGTTCTGTGTTTGTAAGATCTGCTTGGATATATAGCTCTTTAAAGTCGTTTGGTCCTAAGCGAAGCTTACTAACTTTCCTCTTTGCTTCCGCACTGGAGTCTGCATTTGAGAATTCCACAAGCGCCGGTCTTGGTCTCGAGCTAGTTTCGCTTGCACCATGGACCTACTACGAATGGACTTTCGACGGCGAGAGTAGTAAAACTAATGATAGCTACCACCTGTTCTTATGTCTTACTTTCCTCTATGTTTTAAGTCTGACCGCAACGCGGGCATGTTTTGATAAGCTCCGATAAGGGGCCTTTGGTCCTATGAGTTCCACCGGGATTTTGCCGCCCTCTATCAGCTGAGTCGCTTCGCATTGATCAATGCTTCCCACGATTTGCACTTCTCATTTCATGAATGAATCGTGACAGGAGAGCCTTTTGCCCATGCGCAGTTAAATACTACGTCAGTGGTGCCCCAGATGTAAATATGAAGTTTACGTCCTCTTCATGATCGCCAATCTGTAAAAAAAGCTATTGAAATCGGCGATTTCTTCGATTTTTTACGAATTTTTGTTTGTGTGCAGCATATACTCATCATATAAGCAAGGGAAATCACCACAAGAGCTTCCAAATTACAGTTTTAAAAGTGTTTTTTCTCCTGTTTCCGTTGTTTTCTGTGAAACCAACGACATTGTGATGATCACAAATCATTCGTTTGTCGAATACAATCGTTCGTTAGTTGTTGCGATTGCGTGCGTTTTTTTTATAGGCATTGAAAGAATTAGGTTTGTTTTTCATGAGTGCTCGGAAATTCTGTGGTAATGTGTGATTTCTTCCCATAAAAAAATGCACCGCCGATGTCTATCAATGGGACTACATCTGCTAGTTTGATGTAGTCCCATTGATAGACATCGGCTGATTTTTTTATTTTTTATTTATAGTTAGAGAGTGAGACTGCTTTTTTCTTCCCTCAGATTTTATCTTATTTTATCTTTATGTACTATATGTGTACGGGGTTATTTGAGAATCTAGGAATAGGGATAAATGACCGCGTCCGTAAATTTGGGAATTGACAAACATTGCAAATATTCAACATAAAATTAGGGGCTTGCCTTCCGTAATTTCCGTCGTCTGTGTCGGAAACAACAACAACAACAACAACAACGTCGTCTGTGTCCATATTGACTGCCCATGCCAATCATACAATTCTTTCATGTTTATGTCATCTAATGATAATCCTGTTCTTCTAATTACTTTATAAACATCACATGACTCACGAGTACGAAAAATAAATTTCATGGAATAATACACACAGCGAAATAAATAATAATTGTTAGTAAATACAGCGCTGAAAACAATGACAATATGGAAATATCAGTCGCTAGAAAAAAAAACATGTTCGCTATGTCCGCATTGCGGAGATCGCTCATACAATTTAAGACTAGGTTCTTAACGATTTGAAGGAGCAGCGAACAACCCAAGATCGCGCGCCTGCTGTCGCGATTATGCAAGATTGCGCAAGTGATCGCATCCAGCTGTCAGATTGTGGTGGGACCACACGCTGGGTTTTTGCATCGGCGCGAAATTTAAACCTAGCGGTGGAACTCATAGGATCAAAGGGACAGCTTCGTCGAAAGTCCATTCGTAGTAGGTCCATGCTTGCACCCAGTTTCCTTCTTCCCAATCTAATCACACGTTTCACCTCTCCTTCGATTTCCAGGTAATCAAGCATCCCTCGGGTAGAGGCTGTATCATAGTACTGCCTCTCTCTACCATCCTCAGAATCATTTTCTGCCAATCCATAGACAACTATGTTATGTTTTCTTTTATCTTTTTCACTTTCTTCCTTAACACAATCTTGGAAGATTGACTGGACAGATGAGGCCAGAACATCTTGAGCTATGTCACTGGGTTCCATTCTCTGCTTATCTGTAAGGGAGCTCTTGATTTCTTTGATGTCAGATTCAAGCCGCTTGCATAACTCTTCCACCTTAGACCAACCGCTGCTCATTTGTTCAAGTTTTTCAAGTCTTTTCTGCGTTTCTCCGAGAAATTTCTTGCACCGTTCCTCAACAATCTGGTCCGTTTTCACAGCTTCCATGGCCTTAAATTCACATGGAGGACAGAACCAGTGAGCTGCATTCAACTTGGTGAATAATCCAAACTCTTCAGACCAATCAGACGACAGGGCACTGCATTTCAAGCAGAACCATTTTTCACATCGCTCACATTCGATGCTGTCCTTTCCGCTAATGAGCTGTGATTTACAGGCTCCACCACACATTTGGCCGGGACTTCCGGCCGTTCTAGGCTTATCATTCTCCGTGTGAGATCCATGACTCCTAGACCTAGTAGTAGTTGCCGACGTCTCCTTCAAGTTAGCAGGTTTTTCCAGGATTTTAGGTTGGGTACTTGATGAGGATCTAGTGCGAGGTTTACTTCGCAGATCATCCATAGCTGATGATGTATTAAACCACCAATATAGATCTAGATCTATAACTCAAAATTGAATTTGAAAAACTTGATTTGGATTTCCTTGATCAAGTACAAAATCAACACAGTAATGCTAAGTAAGGGTAGACTGAGAGTGAGATCGATGTCACTGGATTCAGCCCTCAAACACCAAATATGACTGAAGATTATCAATCTCACAAACATCCGCTCAAAACCCCCAAATGATATGCATTTATAATGATGTGCATATGCAATAACAAGGTTGGTCACAATGTTATTAAGTCATCCCCACAACCTATCATTCTAGGCAGATGGAGCCTGATCCTTCTCACACCAAAATGAATGAATGGGATAGTACTAAGAGCAGCATAGCCAAGTATACATACAGTTTGCTGAATAATATCCATTAAAATCAAGCTGAAGAACTGGCCATCCTGCTTCAATCTTCCTCAATCCTGCTTGTCCAGATACTCATTTACTCAATTATATACATGTACTGTAATACTGTATGGGTTATATACATGTATGTCATTTTAATTTGGGATATTTGAGTGGAAAAATAAATAAAATAAAATAAGTCAAGTCAAATCAAATCATAGTCTATTTCATTTTAAACGACTGTCTAATTTTCTTGAGAAAAATTTACTTTGAAAAATGATTATCAAAATTCAGTATACATGGCCAGAATAATCACAATCTAAGCTTTGATTTTTATACCTCTAGTCACGACAACTACCGGCGTAAAGGCCCCAGTATTTTTGGAAGAGAAAATATCAAAAAGTCTAGGTGCGGCCTATGTGCAACAACAGTAACAAATCGGCTGTAAAAACAGCACGTTTTCGTTCATATGGGACTACAATGACTATACCAGTTAATGTACAATGGTACAGGACATTTCTAGATTAACTCCACACATCTTACCGACAATTTCATGTTGCATTGTTGACATGAAGTTTTGTCGATCTCGTGAACAAACTTCATAACTTATTTTTAACAAAATTTTAACAAAGATCTAGATCTTAAGTTGGTGCCATTGCATCGCTAAAAGAAGGGACCGGTCACCGTTACGGAGCTACTGCGCAACGCAACTGCGCATCCGCAGGAAGTCTGCACCAAGTCTATTTTCTTCGTATCCATTTCACACAATTTTGCAGGTAGGGGTATAAATCAGATACCAAAACTGCCTGCGATACAGTACTAACTTCAAAATCGATGAGGATTTGCTAAATTACGATCATTTTTGAGGTAAACTTAGTTTTTTCCTGTAAATTTTATAAGAATATTGATGAATTTGGTATCAGTTTGTAGAAAAAATAGTTTTCTACAAGAAAATTACGATAATTTTGTTTGGTCTGTTTGGTTTTTTTCCTTCCATTTATTTTTTTTCTCTACGAAACGTCAAAGTCTGGGGTGCCGCCTATGCGGTGCTGCGGCCTTAACACCGGCAAATACCGTATATAAAAATCGCGGAAATAGATTGCAATTTCAGAGTTTCGCGATGTACATGTAGCTGCTGGCACTCTTACTCCTACAGTGCATAAAGTCTAAATGTTAGCAAATCATCTAGTTTTAGCTAAAATCAAAACCAAACCGACCGCCAAAAACTTGGTCCCTACGCTCCGTTTTGCACCTGCGAAATTTATGGGTTTTTACGTACGCACGACATGGTAAGGAATGGATCGAGTTATTTACGACCGAATTTGTGTGCATAATTTTACACGGAGATTCACGCGCGCGTGCCTGTCGACCAAGAAATACGCACCATGAATACGAAGCTAGGAGAAAGCGGTCGCTCTTAGTCATGCATCAATTGTTACGAGGGCAATTTTGGACAATTTCCTTTATTGAAGTCGCCCCCGTAATCACATTTTTGGCTCGGGGGCTCTTTTTGTTATTTCAGAGGCAAAGTTGCCCGCCACCCCGTGTATTTTTTTCCCTAGTCTCCGGTAACTTCAAATATATATATGTGATCCTGCTGTATATTACGGGAAATTCTTGAGATTTACTGACAGTGCACAATAGTGCACAATAGTGCACAATTATAACTTGGGAAAAGAAACCACTTGCATTGCAGCGTGCCAAGTTTTTCCTGAGAAAATTTCTCCAAGTGCTGGCTTTTGCAAATGCTGGTATATTACTTTTTAATTAATTAGTGTTTCTGTATTGATTTGTTCTAGCCTGTCTATGGAATACATCATCAAGGCAATCATCAGGGGGTTAGTCTTTCCGATCTTGAGAACATTTAGATGGTAAGTTTGATTAATTTTGATTAATTAGGATTATTTACACGTACATGATGCCGGGGTCTACTTGTTTATGCTAGCAGGATTTCGAAACTAGGGCAGAAGACGAGTGAGAATTTGGGAATAATTTGATGATTTTATGCATTTTTATCCCATTTAAACAAACAAAATACATGTACATATTTTTTTATTCATTAAACATTTTCTGCTCTAAAAAACGGTAAAAAAATTTAAAAACTTTATTAAAAAAAATAGGAACGTTATGAATTTTAGAACTTGTAATTCAGGAATTACTAAATGGCAACTTTATGACATATCTTTCTACATTGTAGGTACTCTATCATTTGCTGTGTATGGAAAATTATATGTATTTCTATTTTTTTTAAATAGTTATTAATGAATGAATCTAGATTTGTTTCTTTTAGTTGTACATGGCTTATTTACACTGTAAAAACATATTTGCTCATGTCTATCCAGTCAGTACGCTGCTGCAGGAAAATCGCTTGTATTTATTGTAGTCGTATGTAAGCCAGGCGGTCAATATGCATATGTAATGAGCACACAAGCTTGAAAACACAGACATGTTTCCACCTATACAAAAACAGTATCTTGTTATTCATTTTGCATGAATGATATGTCAAATTGAAGAGAAAAAACTGCTTTTTCATTACATGTAATCTGAATCAAAAATAAACTGGACTCCATTACCTTATGAAATATTTCTTGGCAAGTACAAGCTTAACTTTTCCCTATTTTCATCGAGTTTATGATGAAAGTGAAGGCATAAATAACGTATAAAACGAGTAGGAACCTCATCAATCTTTATATTTTTTGAGAGTTTAGACATCATTCTTTGTATGGTGTGAAGATCAGCTTATTTGGTGATTCGAACGGGTCAAGTTCACGGTTTTTAATGATACATTTGAATTTGGAAAATTTAGTGTTCGTTTCAAGAAATTACCAGTTGAAGAATAGTACGAGCCCACCCTTACAAATTTGTGTAACAAAATTATACGACTTCACCGATGAGGAGGACCATTTCGCGCCAGTTTACCCTACTTTGAGTACCAATTTCCGGTGAAAACATGATCCTGTTGGGGAACCTCAAATTAGACAACTAATTTGGCAATTTCAGACATTGCTGAACACATAGACCTCTATATCGATATCAAAATACATTTTCTTTTTTTGAACGAGTCAGGTTCACAGAAACAAAATTTAGTTACAAAACTAGGAACAAAAACTTTTCAAAATTAGACTGCATTGCATGGTGCTGTAAAAACTTCAATTTCGCAGAAATATATTAACATTTTTCATATCATTAAATTTTTGAAAGGAAATTTTCTGGAGTTCGACGGAGATCGACTAGCGCAAACATGGCTGCTCAAAAACTGCGCATGCGCGAGATAATGGAGTCTACGTCATCCCTTGCAATATTCTCGCAGGATATCATAACTGCTCATTAGTGGATATTATATCCCTTCTATGAATATTCATGAGTTTTCTAAAAAAATGATTGGTCAATTGGTGGTCACGTGATAAAATATAATTTCACTATTAAAAACAAATCTCTGCCAGAGCTCCGAATATTTTTCACTATTTTTTCCTTGGCAGAACTGCGCATGCTCTCTTTGAGATTTTCAGGTAGATATGCATTGTGACATCAGACGTTCAATCAAAATTAATACGCAATTAGCGCGTCTCATTAAATGCGCGTTGACATGAGAATAAATTGTCATTGTCATTGTCATTGATAGCGTGTTAAAAACCATATGCCAGCCAATCATTAAGTCCAACGTTGACCTTACACTGATCTTTAAAGGGATTTTTCAACATTGGTGTCGAATCGGTTTGGATCGTAAAGAAGGGATATAAAACAAATATACCAAGCATTTAGTTCGTAAGAATAGTGGAAATTATATATCTTCGGAGGGACTGGCAATAGGACTATGCCAGTTCCTCTTCAGATAAATAATTCCCACTATTCTTTCTCACAGCTTGGTATATTTGTATATTATTCCTCTAGCTGTTATGAGACGCACGATAACGCACGCACAATATGCTCATTAGCGAGCGTGCAGCTGTCTGACTGTATCTTGCCATGACACTTCTGGCACTCCAACATACAATGTCATTAATGTCAAACCCAAGTTAAAGCTGATGGGCCAACTATGTAGCGCTCCAGCATATTAGGTATCCATTCACTTCTGGGTGGAGAGGGGCAAATATATATATTTATGTTAATGGGGGGGGGGGAAGTACTTTGAAAAAAATCAACAAAAAAATAAAAGTTTTTTAGAGGGTTGAGGATCCCACTAACACTACCATATTTTCCAGAAAAAACTGTTGGAAAAAAGTAGTACAAATGAATTTTCATTTGCATTCAAAGAATGAAAGTTAGTAGGTGGATGTGTACGTTGTAGGCCTTTATCAGCATGGTTTCATTAAGGAAATCCACATCTTATGAAAATAACCATATGAAGAAATGCAGTTCCTCACACTATTATACATGCATTAAATATATCTTTGAAAACATGAACCTTTAAAAAATTACATGTAACCCATGTTTGTCTGGTTTTAGCTGTTTCATTTATCAACTATTAGAAGCAAAAGTGTGCTAGACAACGTACTCTACTAGACAAAGTACTGTCCATGTAAATACATGTATCAAGAAACAAGTTCTACAGTTTTAAAATACACTGCATGGAGAATTTGGAGAGGAACCTTCACCATATAAGAAACCTTCACCAAAGAAGAAAATGGCTGCCGGTACTATATTTCTTAAAGGGACTTGGACTTGTTCAGATGAGAGAAAATGGTGCTAAGGTAGTGACTTCAATGCTACATGTACATGTAGATGTACAATTAAAGATAATCTGAAAGTTTGAGTGAAAACAGACCATTATTAACAATAAAAATTGGGAAAAACTGATCTGATCGATTCCTTAATTCTCCCAACTATATTATTATAATTTAATTACATTTTAGGTAAATCCTGTCTTATGTCTTATTTTCATGGAAAAATGGTTGGGAGAATTCAAAAGTGGTTGGGAGAATATACTGTTAGAAGGTGTTGACCAGTGACGCCTTCAAAGAAAACCCTAAATATCTTTGTGATTTGAGAATTTTTTTCAGGATTTTTTGCATGCTAGAGGGTTAGTACAGTAGAAGGAATATAATAAGTAACATTTCATACAAAAATTACGCAGTTTTTTCATCAACCTTCAATACTGAGTCACTTTAAAATCAGAAGTTATGTTATCACTATCAGCATTCATATTCTTTTTATTCTCTTATGAATCATTTGTTTTACTACTGTACATGTATTATTATCAAAGCAATTCATGTAGCAGCACCCCCAAAAAAAAAAAAAAAAAATTGCCTCTAACTTTCCCTATTATTGGCATGTTCTCTTTATATTAAATTTCCAAAGTGCCCCAACTGATAATAGACAATTTGAGGCTGTATGTAACTATGTATTGTGTAAAATAGGTTGCACTTGGAACCCATGTATACATGTATATATATTTATTTCCAATTCAGAAATAATATTTTTGATGACACATTTACATGTACACATGTACATGTACAATGTACATATATCCCCTCTACATGTTTGCTGGTTAGGATGTTTTGGTGCTGGTACATATTATCCTGCCCGAGTTTATATTTTAGAATGTCACCTGGATTTTAATTCAAATAGACCTACATGTACATGTACATGCAGGTACCCAGTTGTTCTTAGGCTACATGTGTATAGAGCAATAATGAATGAAGATTTTCGCTTTTCCAAATGGAGTCTGAAGCAGCAACTGTACCCATACATGTAGATATTGAATAAGACTGGAGAACATTTCTGTATACTGTTGGAAAGTATTATATTAACATGAGAGGAATAACAAGAGTGATAGTCAGGTAGGTGACTTCATTGTCCATTAGCAGTTATTTATTTTTTTTCAAGTTTTCTAGTGCTACTGTATACCTCTCCTTGTGAATTTTGTTTAGCTTTGAGAATTTTGCAAGACATTAATCTCCATTTGCTACTCCCTACAAAGGTGATATAATGGATACCTGGGAAGATTATTCCTTGAAATGCTTTGTGCATTGATAAAGCCTCGGGTTGCTGTGTGGAATTTGTTGCTTAAAGGTTCTTGAATAAACTTTACTGAAATCCATCCAGTTGATATGTTTTTGTACTTCTTGTGGATTTATGGCATTGTCATTGTTTATATAATATTAGTTTCACATCTGTACATTAGTAACACTCCTGGCTTTTATAGCTGTTTCATTGAATATGAATTGTTTTATTTTACAGTCTGTGTGTAGCTAGTCAGCTACATATGATTTGTCATATCTGTTGAGAGCCAGAAAAGCATTGACTTTGTGTTAATTGGTGTTTTAGAGGGCTATTCCTTTGAGGCGATATGCAATCAAACTATTCCAGTACCAGTAACTGGTTATAGTTCTACCTCTTTGATAGCTTATTTGATCATTTGGGGGCTTTGATAAGACAATATGATATCAAACTATTTCAAATAATTGATTAATTGATTGAATCAGTTAAATGTCATAAAAACACTGAACATGCAGTCCTAGGGCTGAAAACTGCTCAATTTACAAAACTAAACATATGGATCAGGATCAAAATCAAGAAGTAATCAATTATCAATCATTATGTCAATAAAAATTGCCAGTAATTGGTCATCATTTTCTGATCACTTCAATAGGTTATTTGGAAGCCAGATGTCCGGCATCCAACCATCGGGGCCTGGCAGTCTCCAGGCCTCCACCCGGGAGCAGCTGCTCCATCAATGCCAGGAAGCGCCCGTCAGGAAGGTCCCTCTCCTCCACAGGCAGTTCAAGCAATTGCCCTTGGCGAAGCGGCTGGGAAACGATGAGCCGGATACTGCCGGTTGTCAGAGTAACAGAAGCGCAGCTGATACCGAGCCTAATGTATTGCCGGCCAGGGATGCTAGGGTGAGAGTGATGGCGTGGAACATACTGGCTGATGGTGAGTGCATGAAGTGGGTCATACCCATTGTAGATCAACCTTTATGAATTATATATATATAGCTCAAAGTCGAGTGTACTCTATGCATTTTCCATCATCCTTGAACTCGCTTAATAAAGTTGACACAGATGACCTACATGTGTATGTACATGTACTAACAGCACAGAGATTTGCTTACTTTCTCTTTCTTTTTAGTAAAGTAGGGCTCAAATAAAGTTCAAGATCATCTAACATTTATAGTAATACCTTTTCGTCTATTTAAGATAATGATACACAAGACCTCCATCTTGTATATTACTTTGATGTAATGTAGCACAAAGCTATTTAATCGTCCAGTGATAGAGGTGAATGTGAAAAAAACCCAAAACGGCCTAAAAAACCCTCCATCCGGCAGGCAGAGGGCAATAAGTTGTCCAAAAAGAAAGAAAAAAAAGAAACAGGTTAGTGTCACACTCTTCTTCAGTGTCCAGATGTGGCAGATGTTCAAAATTAATCAGTTTCTGATGCGGACACACATAAGGTGGTCTGCAACTGGCCAGACGGATTTCAAACTAACCTGTTTCTTGAATAATTCCTTCAAACCTGCGCATCTGTAGTGATGCTGTGCGTATGTAGCAATGACGCATTGTCATGTCTGATTAAGTAGATATAGGGCGTGTCCAATATCGCTCATCTTTCCTGAGCCATAGATGAAATGACGCCTTTACTGCGCATGAGCAAGAAAGTGACACTATCTTGTTCCTCAGACATGCGTCCACACCAATTCGACCGAGAGCACGGAGGAGTGTGTTGTTGGAAGAAACCACGACAACCTATCTCTATGGGCCAAAGTTCAATTCTCCAACCGTTCTGTTCAGCCTCTAGAAGCAGCTCTTCGTAAATTCTGCTCTTCCTTTCGTGAGCTCGCTGCATTTTAGCCTCATGAGGTACTGTTACATGTAGTTCCAGAAGAATTGCCCTCCTTGAAGTGGGGGACCAAATACACAAGACCTCCATCTGTCTGTAGTATTTTAAAGTGAAATCTCCAATATTTCCTTTCATTTGATGTAATCCGGGATCCTTGCAGGGCATAACACCCTTGGAGCCTAGTTTGCAGGCACACACCCTGGTCAGTCGTAAAAGAGAGTACCGGTATGCACTATAAGACTACCATAGGCCATGTACTATAGCTGCTCCGGACATATATTATGCGAGGGAGCATAGCTCCCGAGTTAGAAGATATTGACACAACCAGTAGGTAGCTGGGCTAGGCTTCTCTCAAGGCACAATGATTTTTTGATAGTGTGAAATTAGGGTCTGTGCTTGCAGACTACTTGGAGCCAGGGGCAACAATCCGGGGGAAGGGACACGTCCCCCCTCGATTTTTGTTTTAGGGGGGGGATTGTCAAGTAGATATTTGTAGAAAAGTGAAGTGTGAAAAAAGTATATTGTTTGTTTTTATACTATAGTTTTTTTAATACAACAAAACTTCAAAAGCTGTGAGGGGTAGTCACTTCCGTCCCCTTCAACCCTCTCGTTCACTATGCTCCCTCGCGCTGGCGTACTGATGGGGGGGGGGGGTTGCCAATCCCCCCAATAAAATTCATATATGTGTTTTATTTCGATACCAGATTTACAAATCACTGAAATGGCATGATTTTTCCCTGAGCTTCCAGGGGCTCTGCCCCCTGGACCCCACCAGGGGGGTGTTTCACAAAGACTAAGATCGACTTTAAGTTGGACTTAAGTATAACAGGCCATTTGTGCCATTGTTTTCTCTCATCATTTACTGGCATTTGTCTTTCAAAGGACGTACAAATCGTGGTCTCAAATCTACAGAGTTTACATTTTTTGATAGTTCATTATTGAAGGAAAAAACATTATCTAAAGATTATAATTTAGAGACCAATGGGGATAGCAACCAATGGCATGAATGGCCCGCCATACTTACAGGTGTAAGTCCAACTTAAAGTCGATCTTAGTCTTTGTGAGACACCCCCCAGGGCCCTAAGGAGGGCCTCTGGATGCTTATCTGACCGTTATTAAATGCCTAAAAACCCCTGAGCTTCATGGGGGCTCCGGCCCTGGACCGCACCAGGGGCCCTAAGCCGGGCCCCTGGTTGCTCATCTGACCTTAATTAAATGCCTTTAACCCCTGAGCTTCATGGGGCTCTGCCCCTGGACCCCACGCCAATTTATGCTCCACTTGCTTTGCTCTACCTGATCTTAAATACCTTAGCCCCCCCCCACTGAAAAAACGTTGTAAGAATGGTGGTGATGCAGATTTTTTTTCTGCCCCCCCCCCAACATTTTTGGTCATTTGGCCACACTACTGCTCCCTCGTCTCTCGCATTTCGTCCCCCCCCTGGTCATGAAAAGAAATTGCCGCCCCTGCTTGGAGCTAATATCAATATTCACTGTATGGACCACAGGATTTCAGAAAAAATACCAGCTCCCTAAGACTTCAAATAGTGATAAATATACCAGTTCATACCTTTACTTCCAACCTGCAAATTTGCCCATCCAAAATCACTAGGTTACAAATCACTCCTCTTGGGTGCTGTGAGACCATACTTCACTCAATTTGGACCAAGAGTAAACAGTTCTTGTTCCAAGGAGCTTGCATAAAATAAATAAAAATCATGATTTTTTACGAATTTTCTCTCATTATGAACCATACATGTATTTGTTGATTTTATAACAAGGATAAATTGTGCACACATATATGTATGTTTTTTCTTTTCTTGCTGTCCAGCTCTGAGTATGGGAGCAGATAACTTCATCAAGTGCCCCAAAGAATCGTTACTGTGGGACAACAGGAAGTATGCCATCATAGAAGAGATTCTGACCTATGACCCGGATGTGGTTTGTCTACAGGAAGTGGATCACTACGAGGACTTCTTTCTTCCCGTCCTTCAGCAAGTAGGATACTCTGGGGCCTTTAACCCCAAACCAGACTCGCCTTGCTTAGACTGTTTGATTAACAATGGTCCAGACGGATGTGTTGTCTTCTTCAAGACGGACTGTTTCAAGCTTGTGAAAAGTGAGCTTCCAAATCTGGAAGTGGACTACAATGGTAGGAAGTTTGTGTCCAATCAGGTAGCAGTGATGCATCATTTGAAATGTGTATCGGAGAAGCTTCCGGATGAGGAATTCTGCATAGCGACCACCCACCTGAAGGCCAAGCGTGGTTACGAGACGATGCGGGCCAAGCAGGGGCAGCATCTCATCGAGGTCCTCAAGAAGTGCTCCCAGAACCTACCTCTCATTGTCGGCGGTGACTTCAACGCAGAACCCACCGAAGATGTCTACAGTGTGTATGAGACCAGCGATCTCAACCTAGCCAGTGCCTACAAGAAACTAAGTGAGGATGGAATGCAGGAGCCGCCGTATACAACCTGGAAAATCCGTCCAAGGAGAGAAGAATGCCACACTATAGACTACATGTGGTACACGCAAGAGCACCTAGAGCCGGTGGCGCTCTTGAGGTTTCCTGGAGAGGAGGAAATTGGTTCCGAAAGATTGCCGTCGTGGAGCTATCCATCTGATCATCTGTCGTTGGTGTGTGACTTTGTTTTCAAAGGGACTTAATTATGTCCATGTGCAATGATGTAACCAAAACCCATCCATGCCACCAAAGTTTAAATTACCTGTGCTTTTTTTGTTTGTTAATGTTTGCTGTAGAAAGCACCTAAAATCATTCCTCACCATCGTGCCAATCACAGATGTTGATTGTTCGTATATTTTCATAAAAATGTCATTTATCAAGGATGTTTTAATGGACAAGAGATTCCAACTGCACTGCCTTGAATGATAATTGCAATGGCTGCTTAATAGTTGCATAGTAATGACTAAGTGCTTCAGATATTTATGTAATGTTTATGCAGCAATATTTATGCAACCATTCTTCTTGTAAAGTGAAACCAGCTCCTAACTTTATAGTATACATGTGTTGTAGAGCACGGTTTGTGCATTCATATGTCATTATTTATTATGGAAATATAGTTCTTGCATTGTCCTTTTGTATAGGCCTACTTATGTCCAACCATATTGTTTTAGTAAATGTAATGTTTAAACGCAGTGCACGCATGTAGCCTTATAAAATTCAACAAATATTAATGATACTGTTTTGAATTTTACCTAACAGCTAAGAAAGCAACGACCGGTATCAATTGTACGTACATGTAGTAGATTACTGGTAGTTAACAGCTTGCAAAAGGCATTAAGTCGAAGGGTATTAGAGATATTACTGAGTTTTGAACATGGGACTTTGCAGCTATTGCAAGACCACTGCAATAACAGTAACCTATCATGGCTCTTAAATATACCTTTTGATACAGCATTAGTTTCCTAGCAGATTCCTAGATGTTACTCTACTTAGTGTTTGTGTGTACTGTACACTGCACATTATAATTGCAATATGTCACTCCTTGATTTAAGCATTGTTTTGTTGGTGCTCTTTTGGGACTTGGGATAGAGATTTGTTTATGCTGTGTGGTTAAATGGTTTGATTGTTTTCAGAAATACATTTTCTGTGTGGCGTTGACCTGTTTTATGTTTGTTTATTTTGATAGCAGGAAAGAAAGAGACGTAACTGTAGCTTATTGAATGCTAAAACAAAGATAATTCAAGATTGGAAATTCTTTGGAAATGCATGGTAAATATTTCACAATGATTCTCCAACATTCATTATGATGTGTTATTCTGTGTGGTAATAAATATAACATGGTTCTTATTCAATTGGTTAAGCTTTGGGTGCGGATGTAAATAATGTTTGTGATAAAATTCTTTATACTAATCTCTAGTAAATACATGAATGTTTATTGTTTTTAGAGGAAGCTCATACATGTATCAGTAAGTGGACATTCATTTTGCTGCTTCACTTTTTCTCATCATTAATGACCGTCTTTCTTGATTGATTTATAAAGAAATTCTTTTTTAAATTTTAAATTGTATATGGGAACCAAATATGTGATTTATTTGTGTGGTACATGTATGTGTATAGACTCATAGAGCACGGAAAGATGCGGTGGGTGTTCATCCTGTAGTCCTGTACAATCATCATTTCCTAAATTCCTACATTAATTTTTCAGGCTATCTTTGTGATAGTTTATTTCGGATTGAAAATGAGGTTTATTGTTGTTGTTAAGTTTAAAACTTTATTTCAAATGATCTTAAACTTTCTATAATTGTTATTTTCATGCCTTGACTGATATGGAATTGTTAGAAGCAGGGTATATAAAAAACTATGTAAGTAGAATGACATTGAAAAATAGATTGTTTTATGATATGTATATTCTTTAATGGCTTACAATATTTTGATTTCAGCAAGTTTTTTGCTAATGTTTTTTTAAAGCATGCTTCATGATTATGAAGGACATTTTTGATCTATTTTATGGACACTCTTGACCGTTGATTAGACCCATTAGAAGAATGGTGTTGGTGCAGAATGGCATGAGAACAAAATGATGAGTGCTTGGTGAGTTACCGCCAAGCTTCTCCCTGAAAACAGACCTAAGAGAAAAGTTTTAGCAAAAGTGCGTAATCTATGAAACTATTGCCCTAAGAGTAAGTGAATATTCTTAGAGTTTATCTAAGAAAAAGTGCTTAAATAGCTTGTCGTATTCTAGTACAGTCAAACCTGTCTATAGCGACCGCCCAAGGGAAACACAAAAAGTGGTCTTTGTAGACAGGTTCCTTTAGTACATGTTTCAATGAGAAACCATTTTCAAGGGAAACAAAAAATGTGGTCTTTGTAGACAGGTGGTCACTAAAGCAGGTTTGACTGTACAATTGAGATTTCTCAGATAAGTAAGAGTTTTACCCTATATTTAAGCAAAGTACTGAGGATGGTGAAATATCTCGCTGGGCTGTGCACGGAACGTTGCTTAGATGGAATGAAAGCTATATGAATGTAGCACAGGTTATCATTTGGCCTATATCCACAAAAGCTACGCAAACTGCGTGTGTCCGGCCGGCGGCTCAGCACGCAGAAGGGCCTGTATTATGCTTTATATATTGCTTGTATACCAAAGATTAAAGATTTACCGATATGCATGAATGCCATAGCACTACTTGTAAATTATGAATTAACTTTTGCTATTTATAAGAAGTTATCTCTTGGTCCTTAGAATTAAAATTTGGTGACAGAGAATGATGTGTCATTGGCATACTGTGAAATGAGACAAAGTTTGTTTATGAGTGTGATGTTAAATCTAGCTGTTTTATTAGATCTGATGCTAGCGCTAGCAACGGCTAACTTCATGGTCCATTGAGAAGAGGAAGGCTAATGATTAGAATGTGTGACCAAAGAAACGGACAATGCTAAGCTGTACAAGACTGAAAAGCTTGGGAGAAAGTTTGTCCACGGAGTCACCAGTATTCAGGGACGACTCAACGGCATCTAAAGACCATTTGTGTGTTTCCATGGTTGAAGGGTCAATAAGATACATGTATAGGTATACATTCATTTTTTTCTCGTACTGTTTCCATAATACAAATACTTTGATGAGGCTGTATTTTCATGATTTGGGAACATGAAAAGTAGTAAAAAAAGAGAACTGAATGGAATCCTACTCAGGAATATGTACTGTTATATGCATTATATGCACTTTTCTGAAGGTAAGTTTAAGGTATTCTGTGTCCCATATGTTACAAAGTATTATGACATAGTGAGCTTTACTAACAACAAAACCCCCCATCATTTCCTTGATACGTGGTTGTTGGATACAAGCTCTCTGAGGACTATCAAATTTATACGTTTACCATGTATACACTGAAAATCTTTGATGTAGTTTGTATGAGACAAACCTTGGACTTGCCTTTTACATTTCATGAATTAAATATGAGTTAATCAACCATTCATTGATACTGTAGTACATCCTACTGTGGTAAATACTTGAAAGCAAAAAATTCTTCATTTACATCCTGTTCTAAATGATCCATTGCTGAAAATGCTGATATCACGACAAAATACATACCGTATTCTTTTCATTTAAATGATAAAAATTATGGTATATTTTAGTATATATCGGACCAGTGAAAAATATTTTCTTGGTGATATGGGCACTGTCTTTTGATCATTGAATGTTGTTTGGCTCTTCTTTGGGGAGGGGGATATATATATGATTATAGAAGAAAAGATGGATAAATGACAGTTTTAGAGCATTATTGCTGCTTGCAGCGGTAATATGGTTTGTATTTATAAATTCATTAACAGATTTAGACTTCAAGTTACGTTACAAAGTGTAGTTCAGAGCCCCATCTTAAAAACAGTTGCAATTAATCGCAACTTATTTGTGATTGATATCAATTGCAACGATGTACGTAAGAGATAGGAGACTGCAAACTTGCGATTGATTCAGATCAATTGCAACTGTTTATAAGAAGGGGCCGTGGTTGTGGTTTAAAGATGTATGTTCATACCACGATGACTCTGCACTCTTGTTTACCGGTATCACAAACGATATATCAACGGGTAAATAATGATGTGGTATTGGATATGTTAGTTTCCTGTACGTATACAATTGATATTACACGACGGCACAAGTAAAGTAAATATTTATTATGTGATAAATAGATTCATAGTTTTGCCAAGCAAGTTGTACATAGTTATATATATATGATAAACATTGAATAGAAAGCATCAGTTTGAATGTACTTGTGGAAATATGTATATTTTTAGATGTGTATAAAGTGACAACAAATACCTGTCAAAGAAATATTTGCACCTAACATTCAATGCCATGTGCCTTCCCTCTATTTTATATTGAAAAATATCGGTCTTGAAATCAACCCCACCAAGGCAAGCAGTGCTGCTGTCTATGCCGGCCTTTATTAACAACAATAACCATTTTATACAAGACCCATTTTAACGTTTAGCTTCTCTGCTCTTAATATGTACCGGTAATGCAGGGTTTAGCAAATTACGATTAAAATTATATTGACTGTTGGTATGGTTATGAGACTTTTAGTTATGACTTTGCTTATATTCCGACATGTAATAATATCTGGTATTGTCCGCTGAGAGACAGTTGCAATTGTTCATTGGGCTCTCAGGATATGTAATACCTATATACTGTTTATTGAGGATGTGTAAGCCAGAGATTGGTTTGTCAGAATTTGAAAAGGGTAGCTTTTTCACCGACAACAGATAATTCATAAGAAGCGTATTCATAAGTATGAGACAGTGTTGGCCTAAATCTTGTAAGTTTTGTCCAGCCCATATTGGTGTTAAAACCTTATAGCAAGGTCTGTGAAAATTAAGGACATGAACAAGCTACTCCAGCTTTCAAGATAAAAAAAAAAAAAAAAGTTATTCCATAAACTGTACTTAGAATTCACAGAAGGTAAATATAGCCTTTTTTTAGGGGAAATTTTGTATTTTTTGGAACATACAGAATTACAGATGGCATAACATAAGCATGTACATGTAGTTGATTACCGGTAGAGATTTTGTGAAACCTCCCACTGTACAACCACTTAAAGTGTACCAATCACCTGCAAACCTTTTGCTCTGTATGTTTAGGGTCCATGTTGCTATGCTATACCCGGTACCGGTACCGGTACTCCAAATAGGAGCATCAAATAGTACTTCTATAATTCAATATTGCAAGTTTAAGTACACTCTCAATTCAATACACTAACCTGTACAAGCTTGCCTAGAATGGGCTGCATGGAACCCAAGTCTGACTGGGGGTTCCGTTTTATGTTATCCTTTATTTTCTACAGGGTCTGTATATTGCTCGGAAAAGTTTCTTAAGGTTGATTTTATACATTCAGATTCTAAGGCTACACAAATAATTTTTTCTAGGTGATTGGTACACTTTAAAGGTACTATGTCCCATTTGCAGGCCAAAAAAAATGAAAAGGTTAAATTCCAACGGCATTTGAAAGATACTACTAATTTAGAACGTCCCTCAAAACAAAAGGGCTTGAAAATGTCTTTTTGTGGGAAAAGAACGACCGTTAGTTGTCGAATCGAATTTAGCGATCGCGGCCATTTAATTAAATAGTCTGATTTTCAGACCCTTGTACCGAATGGTCGTACGTTTTGTGCTGCGTAAAGATTCAATCAGTTTAATTTTGGCCATTACAAGAAGTGGATTATTGATGTAGACAAATGCTCATTTTATGTATGTTATTACCAAAGAAAAAAAAGAAGTCAGTCGATCACTCGATAGTGTCTGACAGTGAAGTCTAGAAAGTAAACAGGTTTCCTTGCATAATTTCAATACTAGGACACTGCTACAGTTTACATTTCACAGATAGGACGTACGTGATATATTCATAATTCCTGCAAAGTTCTACAGAAATTGATGTTGGCTGCAAAAGGATACACTACCTTTAAAACCAGATATTCCTACCCCAGACCAGCTGATTTAATAACACAGTCATACTTATGAATACTGACTATACAGTCTCCTTCTTTTGACTGCTTTGCTATACCTTTGTATCTTGAAACATTTTATTATTAAATGTGTGCTAATAATTATCAGTGAACCAATGATGCAAATTGTGCAAAATTTGTAGCAGTTCCACCAAACTATGTGAGAATATTTATTGGAAGTAGATTGTTTTTGAAGTGGAATAAAGTATATGTAGTATGATTCCAAATCCAATATTGTCTTTGTCTCCTGTGTCATCTGTATATCTGCCTCTTATGGTATCCCATTGTAAAAATTTGAATTTGAAAGTTTCTAGTTTTTCTGATTTTATGAGAACCATCCTTTCATCTTTCTCTCTTTTCCCATTTTAATATCCATTTGTTTTTATTAATGTATAAATCTCTACCTATCTGTCTATGACCATTCATTTCATCTTTCTCCTCTCCGTCTCTCTCTCTCTCTCTCTTCCAAACATGATAGATAATGGAAATGCCATTTCCAATCCCCTTTACTTTAATTGTACCAAAGCATTACATGCTTTAGCAACCACCTGTACATAACAACCACCTGTCAATGAAAAGCTAATTTTGTTTTGCGTGAAATTCATTTCTCATGGAATCATGTACCGAAGTAACCTGCCTTTAAGGACCCCTCTGCTTGTCTCTCTGGAGTGGTCTTCACGTACAGGTTTGGCTGCAATACGAACTAAATATTCACCAACAGTGTAACACAGGGAAAATATAATCAATACAACCCAATCTTTGCTGTCATCATTTTAATAACGTAACAAATGTCATTTTAACACTTCACATTGATTTTTTTTTCTTCAATTCATTGCCTCACCTTCAATTACATGTACACCATGAATGAACGAAGAAAGGAATGTTAACAAGCCTTGATTTCAAAGAGCTAAAATCCCTGATGCCTATTCTATATCCCATTGTTACATAATACTTGAATTCATTTTCATTCATAATCTGGCGAGTTCAGTCGATGGAATCATGGAACTACACATTTGTTAAAGACCAAACTGGCTAAATTACCAATGCATACTCACATTCATGCCAACATTCAATGTATCTTTAACATGTTGGTAATTAAAATGAATGAATGAAAGAGTCCTTCTGAATGATGTTTAGCATGCAGTAAATTGGGGTGTTGTGACAAACAAATTGTCAACCAACATGGGATAATTTACTTAAAATACAAATTAACGAGTGCTAACACATATAAAGACATATGGGACTATGTGCTATTTCAGTAGGCCTTGTCACTTCATTAACTAAACATGTACACCTTAAACAAATTCATTTGGCATATCTTGCTTATTTGTAGTCGAATTAGTGTTATATTATTACAAAAAAAGACTATTCCCATAACATCTCTAAATTTAAGGGCGTACATTTTAAAGGTCTAGAATGCATAAGGTCATACATTGTACATTCAATTTCATCATGAAAGCTTGGATCTGACCATATGAAAATGATTATCTACACACATTTAAATAATATAATCTAATATGCCAGTTGGGGACACTGATCCAATCAAATATATTTCAACTTTTTTTTTTAATGAATCAAAATAAGTGAAGTTCATAAAACTAGCGACTGCTCTCTCTTTGGGCTTTGGCTTATACATCAACCTCATGTTATGTATGTATGTCACAGTGTGAGGAAAAGATTACATGGAGTAACGGGTAGGCTTTTTGTTTCAAAATGTATTTCACTATATGATACTGAAAAGTCTAGTCTCTAGAATCATAGAAGGTTCATGTATTTGTGTATAAAGCTGCATTCATAAACAAGCTTGATGGCAGTGAATAGGGAATAAATAAGTCGTAATTTCCTGTTTAGAGTAACATAAAGAGCAACATATTGGAAACGTAATTTCATTTTATTTGAAGAGATTAAATTGATGGGCTATGTTCCTTTTATTAATGAAAGAAACATGCACTGTAAAACACTTTTTGTTGCATTTCAAGGATCATTTATTGTTTTCCTATTTGAAAATGGAAAAAAGTATGATTTTGCAGAAAGTGGAAAGAACTTGAAATGTACATTGTACAAATTCTTCTGGCAAAAATTCTGTTAAAATACATCACCAAGCAAATGGAATATAGTAATTAACTACAGTGCAAGCTGCCAGAAATATAGATATAAACACTAAACCCATGTGTTGATAATGAAAGAAAAATATGTAGCAAAACATAAAATAAAATTTACACAAAATTTACAAGAAGAACGAGTTGCATAAAATATCATCTTTTGAAAGTGGTCATGAAATATTTACAACCGAGTTTAATGAGTTCATAGCCCTGGTTCATACCATGAATATCAATTATCAGTACACTCAAAAGTCTTTAATAGTTGTTTACCCTATGGAGCTTTAATAGGGTAATACTTATCAAAATCCAAAGATCTTTTTCTTTTTTTTTTATTGTAAGGGCAGGTCCCTCTGAATTTCTCCAAAATAAAGGATTTTCTCTAAAAGTATGTACATACAATTTCAGTTCATATCTCAAGTCATAATGACGACTGAGCTAACAATGTCCTAATGATTCCCTTCACACAAGCATTATATATAACTGTTAATATCCTGAAGTTAAAAATTTTGCACAAAAAGACACAATAAAAAAAATTACATTTTATGGGGTAAACATTAAAAAAGGAAAACAAGTAAAACCTTGTCTGAGGTAGAACTGAAACATTCAGTTCTTTCGGCAAGAAACTGGTTTGTCTTATTTCCAACTGATCTACTAATGCCCAGCTAATAAAGCGCATTCTAACCCATTCGAATTACAAATACAACTGTTTTCAATCGATAAGAACGTCAAAAAAGCTATTAAAATATATGTGCATTGCAAATACCATCTACATGTATTAGTTCAAGGGGTTTGATCAAATAAACTAATCAAATGCAAATTACATGAAACATATTCAACAATTACAGTTGGAGGTCAATTCCAAATATTTAATAGGAACAAAATAAACAGTACAAATAATTTGAAAGTAAATTTTATATTTATGTGAGTTTACTTTTTAGGTCAAAGGAAGAGCTTTGGAACACCATATTTTTTAGAGGGACACTGTACAAATGGATATGTATGAATTTTATCAAGAATTACAAGTTTTAAAAGGCAATATTGTATACTGAAAGCTAGAGTGCATTAAATCCATGTAAAATAACCAATTGATACTCTCCTGCTATTGATCAGCAAAAGAGACATGGAGCATTCTATGTTGAGTCATATATTTTCAAGGTTTTGCAAGTAGGGAAAATAAAATGGCAATATAAAGCTTTAAAAACATGGACATCTAAATATTCAAACGTGGTAAACTTGAACAGACATTGTACTTGTCCTGGCTGATATACAATCTAAGGCTGTATTCAAAGGTATAATGTGTGGGGACAGCCTTATCAAATGAAACAATTTAACCCACAATTTGAAAGTCAAACAGCTGACTTTTAAATCTAAAGATAAAGCACCTTATTAATAGCATTTTAAAGAATTCAGTTCAGGATATTAGAATATAGACTTTTGACATAGGTTTACAAATATACTCCCGATTGCTATCAAATCTTTCTGACCTTGACCCATATTATTTGCACTTTTAAAGATACATATATGTACATGTATACACAAGTCTTAACTGATAGCGATATGCATACAAAATAAATAAAACTAAAATCTTGTTTAGAAATTGCAAAACAATTTTAAAAATCTTATATATACACAATAGAAAATTCTATTGTTTTGCAATCTATTCTTTTATTGTTCTGCACAGTCTTTATAAACTTTAAACAAAATATTAATAGGGTTTTCTAATATGTCAAGATAGCAAAGGTCAACAAAGGTGATAAATGAGAAACAAATGTCAAATTATATCTGTTTTGAGGGTGAAGTCTGAGGTAACAATGAATTATTATGATTGCTCTCCCCAGCCCAAAGCTGTTTTTGTTAATACATGTACCAAAATGGCACCCCAGAAAATTCCCATGTTCCTTCCCTATTCACTAATTCTCATATATATATCATCTGCTGAGAGCCAAGAGCGTTAACTCATATCCTTCAGAGCTATCCACTTCTGGCTCCCAACACTGTAACAGACCACATGAAAAATCATGAAATCCTTAACAACCAGTAATTGTGGGAGATAATATATTCCTAGACAAGCAGACAATTTGCGTTAAAAGTACAATACTAAAAGGCTCAACATACACTTCACAGATGTAGGCTTCATTTTTCAGACAAAAGGGGAGGATATTCATAAAATGATTTGAATCAAGGTGTGGCAAATAAACTGACATAATCTGGTCATATTTATGCAAGGGTGCAAACTCTATGCATGCCTACTTTCAATCTAAACTCACACACGTGATACATTGTACCAGGCTCCACTAATTCTAAAGTCATAACTAGTCCACAGACAGACATCCAGAAGGTTAGTGAATGGATGGAAATGTAAAGAGTCATCTTCAGGTATCACCATTTTTGCAGTTTTAGGCTATCTACAGATGAACTTTTATACAGGAATTAAGGTGATGAATTAATGTGTTTCCAAATGTAAAGAAATTTATCAAAATGCTTTTTCAAGAAGCTTTTACAACATGAGACGAACCATTTCCATGTTAATAGGAAAATAAGTTCTTCCTAATTTAGATCAACAGTTACTGATATTTTAGGGCCTTTGAGACCAGAAATCACTGTCTTGCCATTTCCATTCATACGTCATCACTCAGTGGTTCATTAACAATATAATACCATCATTGTACCACAGTTGTTTTTTTTTTCATGTGAAATTACTGAATGTACATCTATAACAAAAATTTTACAAAGGAAAGTTGAGAAGAATACAATCCCACAGGGGAATTCAAATTTTCCATTCCACAATGGACACGTTCTCTGTTCAAAGTGATGTCTTTCAAGCATGTTGGAAGGAGGTTCATGAAAAGCATTTCCCATGATCCTCCATGCACTTTCTTGCTTCCTTTGACTATTGCTACATACTTTCTCCTTTCTCATCTGGCAGCAACAAGTAAGTCCCTATCGCTTTCGAATTGACAATCCCTTCTCAAGTACTTGTAATCTTGCTTCTCCTTCTTCCGATGCATGAATTTGGTATGGAATATGCGGTTCGATCAAACACATCAATATAAAGTATCTCTTAATATATCTATATATTTATATATAATCTGGAATCTCTGTAAAATGTTTTAACCAGTCACAAGGCTGATTTTTGGAAGATTGTCTGTATGCTGAAGTCCAAAATACCTCAACTGCAGTCGATTTCACGGATATTCTTTGGTATCTCACAGAATTTGTAGACCAGCCTCTGTCCGTCGACCTTTGAAAGGATCCCCCTTTGATAGTAGTACCTACCAAGAAATAAAAGGTAAGGAAATAGAAAGATTTGTTAGAGCAGATATAATATACATCCACCTTCAACCTAATTCTCACTACTCTGCACATCTGGATAGACACATAGAAAAAGAAGAATCAATTCACCTGAAACTGTGGTTTTATTATACGGTCAAACCTGTGTTAACGACCACCTATCCATAACGACCACTTAAAATCCCCCATAAGATTTCATGTAGTTAAGAAGCTGTACACAACGACCACCTGTCTAACACGACCAGCGACCACTTATTTTGCTTCCGCTGGCCACTGAAAATGCCCACACGATGACTGCCAGCGCCAGCCGTATAGCGACCAACAACAGCCGTGTAGCAACCAGCTCACACAGCTAGGCGATCGTCGGCACAGCGGCAACCTATAAAGCTAGATCTAACGGTCATTTACACACAATAAAACTATTCAACCTCAAGCTTTTATTAAAACTTCAATCAAAACATTTAATTACCGACAGGATATTGTTTCTTGCACATTTCATTATGGGCTGTGCCTATTGAAAACGTAACAATACAGAGTCATTGTCATGAACTTCGCAATCGATGACTCGCTTGTTCTTCACGCACAGGCCTGGCGAGCGGGCGAAGCATGTCTGTCAATCAAATTTTCAGGTTCGTTCATTTTTATTTCTTTTATATAATTTTTTTATATGCGTTTAAACAAAAATGCCAGACAATTTTTTAAGATAGAAAACTATTCAGCCATTCATAACAACAAACAATTGTGAATAGGAGTAAAGGAAAGGAAGCAGAATATTGAATTCGGCCTACAAAGGCAATAATTGGAGAAAGGATTTTTTTTTTCCTTCACGGGATGATCAGCTGAAAGATGATGTTGAACTCACCTGAGAGCCCTACCCATGGTCTCATAGTTCATGTCAGGCTTGTTCTTATGTAGACCCCATAACTTGGAAACAGCCTTTGAGTCAACCAGTTTGAAGATACCCTGTTCCCTGCTCGTCCACTTGATGAATCTGGGGCACGTCTCAGTATTCTGAAGTAGCTCCAGTAAGAACTCCCAGAGATATGTTGTGTGTGCTGTGTGGAGAAAATATAACTTTTGTGTTGACTCTTTCTATAGCAATATCAAGTGATGCTGCATCATTTCTTTTCAAAGGTGAATATTCCTTAAAACAAAACAATGGAAGATATAAGCATATATTATGAAAGAATACATACTGCAAACATCCAGTGTACCTAGGTGTAAAACTCGATCGCACCTTATCCTATAAGAAGCACATCAAGAAGACAATATGCAAAGTAGAATCTCAGAGCTGCCAACCTTGTGCGACCAAAAAAAAGGAACCATGATGGCAAAAAAAAGGAATTCATTAAATCGAAACTTATAACCTAGCGCGACACACTGCCAATGCAGAAATGTCCATTCCTCATGCTGTTTTTTTTACCATATTAGGACCTATAGTTTTTGTACAAGTAGGTATTTTTTTGTTGTTATTTTGGTATCATCGGCGTTTCATTCTTTTTGAGAATATGTTTCTCTTTAAGTATGTTTCCCAGTATGTTTTAACCTTAGTTTTTATTGAATTTGTTTTAAATTAAAAAAACGTATTTTATGAAGAAAAAACGTACTACCGTATTTTGGAGTAAAAAACTGAATAATTCCGGGAAAAACGTAATGGTTGGCAGCTCTGGAATCTTGAAATGCCATCATTGGGAAGCTAGCAAATTCACACTATAGACTGACCCCAAAACTGTTCAAACTGCAGCTGTTGCCCTCTGCATGTCATCAATAATATGCTTGCACAGTTTGGAACAGATCAGCCCATGTGAAGAAGCTTGACACCACACTCAATAATGCATATCGAAAGATAACAGGTTGCCTGAAACCAACAAAAGTTGAGGAGATATATCACCTCGCTGGCATCGGATCTCCTAACCAAAGACGCACTAACACCTGCCTAAAGGAACGGATGAAGCAGATGACAGACACACGTTATATGGCTACCTACAACCCCACAGACGCCTTGTATCCCGACACAGCTTCCTGAACAGAATCCTCCACCATCAGCCAAGCCCATACTCATCAAAGGACTTAACCTGAAGTGACCGGAGTGGAAATGCCTAAATCGAATGCGGACGAGAATGGGGCGGTGTAAGGCCAACATGGCAAGATCGGGTTATGCCAATGAAGAAGACACTCTCTGCGACTGCAGAGAGATTCAGACCATGGACCACATCTTGCAGTGCGGTGGAACGGCTTGCACAGATGAAGACCTGCCCTTGTAAATGAGACGGCCATCTCAGCCATCAGGCGATAGAAGAAATTAATTAAATTTAATTTAGGAACTTTACATTAATCTTGATCTAAGGAGACACGAATGAACGAATGATGAAAGAATGCCAGCGTTCTTGAAATATTAGCACGTATATATAGGTTTTGTACAGTTGTCATTATTCTATGTGTTGTACAATACCTACATTTCCATCAAAAATTGTCACTGGGAGTGGGAAGAAAGATCTGTAGATCATTTAAAGGAAATGCATAATATTGCAATACTATAGCAGAAAAAATGGGGAAAAACCAATTTTTTTGGTAATATTGGTTATAGACAATTTCAAGTATCCAATTACAATACCAACTTTTTTTTCTTTCTTTTAGCTCATCCATAATTTTTTTTTCTTCAAATAGTTTGAAAGAGAAAGTTGAGTTCTGGGGAGAGGTGAAAAATAATTTTGTGAGCGTTTTCATTATTATTATGCAAGTGTGGAAGAACATCAGAGAAAAAATATTCCCTGAAAAGCATTGCTCTTCATATGCTAAATACAACAAAAATGAGGACCTCATTTTTATGCCACATGTTTGTGTAGTCCCATATACATCTTTCTGTGTACAGTGCTTGTTACTTTTACCAAGACTGGGCCAAATTTCTTATCATTTTGATGATTCCAGAACCTTGCAGTACACACCAATACGTATATGCTACATGATCAACCTTTTCTGATCCGATTCCACACCGTTTCTTTCACAATGCAATTGCATGACCCGAACTCAACTGTGTGGTGGAATTAAACAAGTAAACGCAAAGCGTAGCATCCCCTCGCAGGGTACAAATGGCCTATATACGTCAGAACTAGTTACCTCCATTAGACTATACTATTATATTACTAGGCAAGGAAGTTAACCACATTTTCACATATGTAATTAGGTGTTTTTGCATATTTAATGAGCTATGACCTTTGACCTACATACTCCGAAATCGAACTTACGCTGTGTTTTGATACCATGAACCTTCATATCAAATTTCATTAAAATCCATCAAACATTATTAAAGTTATCGAATGGAAACCAGATTCGCATATTTAAAGAGCTATGACCTACATACTCGGAAATTGAACTTAGGCTGTGTTTTGATACCATGTACCTTCATAACAAATTTGATTAAAATCTGTCAAACATTATTTAAGTTATCGAACGGAAACCAGATTTGCATATTTAATGAGCTATGACATTTGACCTACATACTCAGAAATTGAACTTAGGCTGTGTTTTGATACCATGTACCTTCATAGCAAATTTCATTAAAATCCATCAAACATTACTGAAGTTATCGATCAGAAACCAAATTTGTTACGAACGGAAGAACGGAAGGACGGAAGGAAGGAAGAACGGACGGCAGCGTTACTATATCCCCTCCGACTTCATTGGCGAGGGGATAACAAGGGGAACAAAAGGAGAAAATCAAGAAAAAAAGACAAAAAATAGGATGAAAGAAAGGTTACCACTTACCATCTTTGGGCTTTTTCCTGATGCCACCATTTGAAAGTTGGAGAGGTGATTCTGATTTGACCTTTGGCTTACGACCTAGAGGACAAAAGATGCAAGTAGATTACTTTGAGATCCCATCAAACATGTAAAATAGCCATCAAATATCCAAACAGCCGCAAACAACATAACAGAACTATAATTATCTTACTATTTATTATTTAACATAAAAAGAACAAATGGAGAGAGGGTCACAGTAAGCAGTCGTTTTATACATGAGTAAATATGTATCCGAAAACTCACTCTTTTTAGACTTTTTATGCCGTTTATGCTCCTTTCCTTCATGTTGATGATGATGTTTATGATGGTGGTTGTGATGGTGGTCAGAGTCGATGCTGATTTCATAACTCATCTCAATGTTATGGTCTGATGGAGGCTCAAAGGCAAACTGAGATGTAGGAACTGTCAGTACTTGATTAGGGTCCGCTGTGTGTAAAGAATACAAAAAATTGGACATCTCATACAGTTAAACCTCCATTTGACCAACTGGACAGTAAGACCACTTGTCTACAAAGACTGTGTGCTTTTTCCCCTTTTTCCCTTGAACAATATTTCTCATTCAAATCATTAAAAAAGTCCATCTGCCTATAAGAACTGACTTCCTTTTTTCCCTAGTAGTTTTAGATGCAAGTTCCAAATGTGTTTGTTGAGTTAATATTACTGGTCAATAGTTCATATGAAAGTAACCAGGACCAGAAAAAAGAAATGCTTCTCCATTATTAATGTGTACATTCAATCAATTCATGTCCACCAATGTCTAACAAAAGAGAAAAATCACTAGGAAGGAATGTCATGTTGATTCCAGAATGGGGAAGGACAGAACACATAGTGCCAGAGAGGATAAAACTACAAGAATATTATTTAAAATACACCACTTCACAAACTTTGTTGATCAAATCACATGAATATGCAGTTTATTTATCTACTTACTTTGCCTTAGTGTTGCTTGCATAAGGGTATTGAGTGTTTCCACTGATGGGGTTGCCATTCCCTTCTGTGTGAGCTCTGTAAAGAAATGATAATAGAAATGTCAAATGAAGAAATTGTGACAATTGTCTATTGCGTGATCAGAGCAGTGCACTGGGTAGTTGGCACTCTAAACTGTACGAGATCATTAGATTCTGTCCCAATTTGTCTTAGAGTTACAGTTCGTCAAAATGCAATTAATAAATTAATAAGGAGAGGATGGACATGGACAGAGAAGGCTGGTGAGTTAAAGGTCATATGAGGTCAAAACAAAAGTGCATACAAACCTCCATATAAGGCTTCAGCATATTTCTAACACATGTAGTTCTTTTAAGGCGGAGGCCACCTTAGTGATAACAACAACTTTAAAGATTGACCTTAATACAGAGGTGGTCACTATGACAGGTTTTACTCTTTTTATACCTCTCATTGTTTCCTCATCGAGATGAATGTGAGAGACTCTTTGTTTCAAGACACCATTTTGATCATCTTCTGGCTCATCAGCAGCGCCCGGGTCAATGTTTTCTGCTGGCAGTGGACTGGAAGGCGGTGAGTCTACAAGAGAATACAAGTGTTTCACCACAATGTTAGGCCAAGTAAAATTGCATTTCTATTATTCTTTTGAAAATCTTCCATTGAGGAAGAGTAGAAAGGGCTCCATGTTAGTTTATATTAGATGTATTTCCCCTTTAAATAAAACTTTTCCTATTTCACATACATGTATACCTTGAAGAGGTTCAAAACAAATTGTTTGTGCATTACACTAAAGATTTTTGTTAACACATTGCCTACATTTATCAGATTCTGTCATGTCTAAACAAACAAGGGAAACGCTCTCGGCGGTCTCGCCTGCATTACGCAATTCGATATGATGAAAAATTGAGGTTGGGACATTATTTTTATAGGCAGGGTGGCCCATTTGCAGACCCCCGAAAATGAAATCCTCTGAATATTTACTTTCATGAAATATGAACAAATGACAACAATTTATTTATTAATTCTCATATTAAATTTTGAGAACATAATCCAAGTCTACTGACCTAAAATGACCTTTGACCTGGAATGTTTCATGGAATATGAACAAACACTTTTGAAATTATGCTAAAATTTCAAAATCTTGATGTTGATGCCACAACAAAGTCTAAGTTTCCAGACCTGAAATGACATTTGACCTTTACTTTGTCACCTAAAAGACTAATCACATGATTGGTGATACTTGATAACCCTTATGTTCAAGTTTCATGGAATAGGAATGTATACTTTCAAAATTATGATAACAATTCAAAATCTTAGCCAGATGCCACAACATAGTTAAGTTTGTTGACCTGAAATGACCTTTGACCTTGACCTAGTGGGCTGAAATTCTTCTCACATGATTGGGGATACTTGATAACCCTTTAGTCTAAGTTTCATTGAATAAGAACTTATACTTTCAAAATTATATTACAAATTCAAAAACTTAACCTCAGGTTAAGATTTTGATGATGATGCCACAACATAGTCTAAGTTTGTTGACCTGAAATGACCTTTGACCTTGACTTTGTGACCTGAAATTCTCCTCACATGATTGGGGATACTTGATAACCCTTTAATCCAAGTTTCATTTAATAGGACCTTATACTTTCAAAATTATATTAACAATTCAAAAACTTAACCTTAGGTTAAGTTTTTGATGTTGACGCCGCCGCCGCCACCGGAAAAGCGGTGCCTACACTGTATGTCTCGCTTTTTGCTACGCAGGCGAGACAAAAACATCAAAGAACAAATATGTGGGTGGAAATATATAGAAGCAGAAGGGGATGAAAAACTTTTGAGTTTACTCACGAGTTTACTCACATCAGTTAATTTTAAAGCTAAGTAAGTTTGCGCTAATATTCTATTAAACAAAAGTATTACATATCTTTTTCCATGCATCAAGAGCTGAAGAATTCTTCTAACTTACTACCAACATTTGTACACTCTTTACCGAGTGTGTTCTATCGTATCAATGTTGTACTAGAAAACATATCAACCTCACTCTACCACACTCAGTGGTGTTCTATCATATCAATGTTGTACTAGAAAACATATCAACCTCACTCTACCACACTCAGTGGTGTTCTATCATATCAATGTTGTACTAGAAAACATATCAACCTCACTCTACCACACTCAGTGGTGTTCTATCAGATCAATGTTGTACTAGAAAACATAAGAACAGGTCTTACTCTACCACACTCAGTGGTGTTCTATCAGATCAATGTTGTACTAGAAAACATATCAACCTCACTCTACCACACTCAGTGGTGTTCTATCAGATCAATGTTGTACTAGAAAACATATCAACCTCACTCTACCACACTCAGTGGTGTTCTATCAGATCAATGTTGTACTAGAAAACATAAGAACAGGTCTTACTCTACCACACTCAGTGGTGTTCTATCATATCAATGTTGTACTAGAAAACATAAGAACAGGTCTTACTCTACCACACTCAGTGGTGTTCTATCAGATCAATGTTGTACTAGAAAACATATCAACCTCACTCTACCACACTCAGTGGTGTTCTATCAGATCAATGTTGTACTAGAAAACATATCAACCTCACTCTACCACACTCAGTGGTGTTCTATCAGATCAATGTTGTACTAGAAAACATATCAACCTCACTCTACCACACTCAGTGGTGTTCTATCATATCAATGTTGTACTAGAAAACATATCAACCTCACTCTTCCACACTCAGTGGTGTTCTATCATATCAATGTTGTACTAGAAAACATATCAACCTCACTCTACCACACTCAGTGGTGTTCTATCAGATCGTTGTTGTACTAGAAAACATATCAACCTCACTCTTCCACACTCAGTGGTGTTCTATCAGATCAATGTTGTACTAGAAAACATATGAACCTCACTCTACCACCTACTGACTATCTAAGAACATGATATACAGTAAATCTATATTGAACTATACATACCTCTGATAAAATCTACTGTGATGAATTTCTTCTCCTCCCCGTTGGTGGTTGGTGATATGTCTAGCAGTGCATGGGCAGCCATTATAGTCTCATGTGGCTTTTGATGGGCATCTTCACTGTTGGATCTATCACATGCTTTCACTGAAAACACAAAGAAAAGAGAAAGAATGTATGTATTTAAAGATCCATGGTTCATTAGATCTATCCATTTTTCATGGTGGTCTTATACCCATTTCAGGTCATTTTTTTCATAAATGAATAAACACTTTGAAATGGGGAAAGAGAAAAATTAAAGTCCCAATGAAGGCACAAATATCCCCTTATTTTCATTTACCGATACTTACTTATTACTAGTTTTATATATTTTTATTATTATTATTATTTTTTTTTTTTTGGGGGGGGGGTAAAGTACTGACAAATCTTTCTAATGGGGTCATGGAGGAAGGTTACGAAAAATAAAAGGAACATGGCATGTACATTAACTACATATTCATGGATATATTTTTGTTAAACTTTGAATTACGGTACATTTTCGGCTGACAAAACACTTGTGTAACAGTCTGCTTACAAGCCTATATTTCAAATATTTTTTTCTTCTTCTATACACGTATCAAACACATAATACAATAGTATCACAATAAATCTGAAGTTCAAAGACAATCACTTGACAGGTCACAAATACAATGTGAATGCCAACAGAATTCTACATATAAACACATTTTGTAGATTCCCCCAAAAAAAAAAATCACAGGAAGGAATTTAGGAGAAAAGACAACTCCAAACAAAACAATATTGTACATGTATCACACCAAACATTTACTATAGCCTAGGTCAGGTCCAAGTCCAACTAAACAGCAATGAAGTTCATTAGTACAGAATACACAATGACAGTAGTGGGAAGAAAAAAACCCAACATACAATAAACATTTTGACCATGCTTTCGAGGTCTATGTACGTGAACTTTCAAGCCAAATACACCTGGCTATCATTTTGGTCATTTTAAAAAAAAAATCATGAGGAGAGATGAAAAATAAATTCTCACAGAAGTTTAAAAAAAAAAAAAATTAAAAGGAAAGTTAACAAATTAAAATAAATATCTAGCCGAACAATTTCAGTAGAAAAATGTATATCTGATTAAGCCAAATAACAATATCCAGAAGATCTTAAAGGTTAGGTTAAAAGTGGTTAACTATGAATCAGGTTTCTTTATTTTATATTACTCCATTACCAGAACTCGTTAGTTATAAGAATTAGATCTCATTCCCGAAAATCAAATTTACATGGACCTTTTTCTTCTTCATACTGGTAGATCAATCTAAGGTGGCTTTCCTCTGAGGTTCAGGGTAAATTGCCCTCAGCAAAATCTACTTTTTACAATGCAAAAAATTGAAAAAGGACAATGAATATACCCGGGAAAAAAGAGGCTGCTCAAAATATAATTCATTTAGTCTTCATGTTAGTTAATTCAAGCTCCTAAAAAAAAAGAGAAAAAAAGAAAGAAAACAAAAAAATCAATCATGTGACTACAAAGCAGATATCACAGTTCTATACACATTCAAACATTCTATATATCAGAAACCAGCAAATATAGTGGAGACTTTCGATGCCATGTAGATCAGCATAAATTTATGGAATTATTTACATCACCTCCAGTGATGTTGCTTCCTGTTCTTGCTTGAAAAGAACCCAAACAGTGAGTGTTTTCTTGACTTCATACTTTAATGATGAAGATGCAATGCAATGAATATAAAGACATGATTGATATGCATAGATGTATGAGTAGAAGCATTGAAAAGTTTTCCCAAATGTAAAAATATATACTGGAATGTGATACAGCTTGTACAAAATAACTAGAATTTGAAGGAAAAAAGAGTTTCCTACAAAACAAGTACATGTAATGCTGGGCTGAAGCTAGCAAACTGAATAATGTAGTGTTACTGTTAGAAACATATCTTGTCTAACACTAACAGGGTCTAATTTAAAACCATGTCCATGCAACAAAAAAATAAAATAAATATTAAAATAAATAAAAATGACATCATTATGTATACAGGGATTTAAAAAAAAGACGGTTTGAACTGGAAAAGGCAGCAATGCTATGATCATGATATTGCATGTTTTTTAAAGATACTATGTCCCTTTTGCAGCCAACATCAAATTCTGTAGAACTTTGCAGGAATTATGAATATGTCATGCATGTCCTATCTGTGAAATTTAAACGTTAGCAGTGTCCTAATATTCAAATTATGCAAGGAAACCAGTTTACTTCCTAGACTTCACTGTCAGACACTATTGAGTGACTGACTGGCTTTTTTCTTCTTTGGTAATAACATACATAAAATGAGCTGTAAAGGGTACATTGAGCATTTGTCTACATCAATAACCCACTTCTTGTAATGGCCAAAATTAAACTGATTGAATCTTTGCGCAGCACAAAACGTACGACCATTCGGTACAATGGTCTGAAAATCAGACTAATACTTACTGTATTGGTATCACTTAAGTCGATTCGACAACTAATAGTCGTTATTTTCCCACTTAAAGACATTTTCAAGCCCCCTTTTTAAGGGAAGTTCTAAATTAGTATTATCTTTCAAATGCCGTTGGAATTTAACCTTTTCATTTTTTGGCCTTCAAATGGGACATACAGTGTAGTACTTTTAAAATAGAGGTTCATTGATTTTAAAGATTGATTTAATTGTACCACTGCATAAGGGAAGGTAAGACCTACATGTAACAGGTTTATCAATTCCCCACTTGGAAACATTCAAAGTAAAGATTATTATCAACTTTAAAATGGTAAAATACCACTCCAATTTTGCACTTGAAAAAGTCTCTGAATACTGCAAAGATTTGTGACGTCACTTAAGGGGCCGAATTAGCATACATGTAAGCATTTCTTTGTCATAGGGATAGCGGGCGAGCGCTCAAATCTCCAAGACAATAATGCCAACTCAACCAAAAAAATCAGTTCATATTGCAAACACACAAACAAAATCCTGATTTGTGTGTGCATGACATAGGTTTTATTTTATTTTTTAGCTATTTAATTGAGGAGATGTGTGTTTTCATAACTCCCTCCTCTTGAATAGCTTATCAGCTCTCCACCTCCTCCTCACACCTGGAAGCTGATGGTGAGAGATGCCATAGAAGAGGTGAGAGCTGACCTCACAGAAAAAGCTGTAAACTCAAAGTCTATCTCCAGCTCCTATCTAACAACCATGACCATGCACATATCTTCTTCCATCAACCATTCACCCACCTAGACTGAGACAGGCAGTTCCAATCAAGGTGCAGCTACTGAGTGGCGTAGACCCCACTAACTCTCGTATAAACACCATCAACCCAGAGAAAAGCTCCTGCTGCCTGTGGAGAAACTGCTGAGACAATCATCCACGTGGTGGGTGAGTGCCCTCTCTACACAATGCTTAGAGACAACTTTATCGCTCACTGGCCAAGACGCTGGGAGAGCCATTATTCTAATACGAAAACGAAGGGTGAATGCTTCACAAAACTATCGTTGCTTGGCTCCTGCTCTCACACCTCTCTTTCCGACTGGACCAACCCTTCACTTTTTCACAACCTCTCTCTGTTTCGTACTCGACCTCCACGTTAAACGTTCCACTATGTGATGTCACCGTAAACCTGCCTATTCTTTGTATATGTGTACTACCAACACCTGCACCAACTGCAGTTCTCCAAACTGGAGGAAGCCAAGCAAAGAAGAAGAAGAAGGTTGTATAAAAACATATTCGGAATAATCATATCATGTATGATTGATTTTTTTAAAGGAGAAAATAGAAAGATCAAGATTCTGATTTCTTTTTAGTACTGAGCAAATGGGAGGGGACCATGCAAGTTAAGTCACAGAGTTGCCAATTTGTGTTTGATTGATCATGAAGTTCTATCGTATTTTAATCGGATTTCACTCAAACTTACATCCATGATCCCACACCGTGAGAGGTGCTTCTGTAATTTGAATTAATGGAAAGATTTCCTTTTGGGACAGCCACCTAAAATTTACAGCATGTGAGCGCTTAGACCGAAAGCTTCAGTCTCTGATATCGACGGTTGTTCCGCTGAGATTGCATCTGGCTCCTCTGACCGCCTCTATGGGGAATATCAACAAATGTCAGTTTTTTTAAAGAATGACCCATACCAGACGGTTATTTCTGTCTAGTGAGCGCTAAACCTGCACATACGCTCACATGCTAACCGTTAGGGTTAGTGGTAGGGTTATAATGAATAATACTGAAGATTTGTTCATTATTATTTATATAACCATATCACTAACCCTAACAGGGATGCTGTAAATTTTAGGTGGCTGTCTCAAAAGGAAATCTTTCTGAATTAATTTTTATATTGTACGATATGCAGTTGACCTAAAACTTATACAATTGTCATCTGCAAGCTTCTTGGTTTCTAGTGCTAAATTATTGGCCATACTTGTAATTTTCAATGAATTTCTAACTTAATCTTATTCATATGAGAAAAAAGCCCGGACCATCACCAGGCCAGGCGGCCAGCATGCAGCACTCTGGCTCACATTCACAGCAGCTGCTGCAATACGGAGTGCACGTTGTATCAATGGCACTTCCTGGTTTGTATATGGGCATCCCATAAACAAAGACTCATTCAGTCATTGCAAAGAAAAATGGCAAATGCAAGACGGGGTCAAACAACAAATTTACCCAGAATATCATAACTACCATTGAATTTAGATCTCCTAAATTGAACTGATACTTAATTGATCACAAAACACACAACCAATTTTCATCATCATGAAAATTGCGCGAAAAAGAATCATTTACAAATACCGGAAGCGATTTTCCTCAATTGACCACGTTGTGTTGATAACCCACGGAGCGTTGCGTAGGCAGCACTTCCGTGTTTATATTCACACGATCATTTACAACTTAAAAACACATTTTGGAGGGATTAAATCGTCTATAAATTGAAGACTGAAAAGATGAAGAATTTAATCTCAGCCCACATACCTGCTGCGAGCAAAAGATCCAAATTTCTAGGCTTTTCCGACATTTTCAATCGTTTGCTAAATCTTACGTATCCACACAGTTACAGTACAGGCGATCGATCTGGGCCCTTCTCAAAAAATCGCGCAGCAAAATGCTGGCGATCGAGCGTCGAGCTAGCTAGCTAGCTAGCTGAGCACAACACGAAAATTAATCCGCGTGTGCGATACCGGAAATAATTTGCATATTGGTTCCGTAGTGGTTATCAGTCGAGAATTGTTTTTCAAAGTGTGTACATTGTTGTTACTGTTAACTCTAAATTACTTCAAATCAACAGAATTATAATTAAACATTTTTTTCTCCATAACAGAGCCCATGGCCTGATCAGTTTGAAGAAGGGGTGCTCTGGAACGGGGCGAGGATGTCAAATCCCGTATATGCTTTCGTGTTTTATGGAAATATTTGGAAAATGTAAATAAATTCAAAGAAGAAATAACTATGTAAATATGTTTGTACTCTCATACCCCGAGAGGGGGTCGATAGAGTCAATAAAAATCTTACAAATCAAATCTTACGATTCCATGGCATATATTGGTGTTTGCACCTACGGATGGAGTGTGTGCATGTGTGTGTGTGTGTGTGAGGGGCCGGGGGGCTGAGTTGGATCGAGCAATATACCCGGGATCACAACTTTTTACACAAAATAAAACACAAACTAGGTGGAGAGTAGGCCTGTGTACATGGATAAACAACATACATGCATTCACCTGCTAATGGCATTTTGTGATGCAGTCCTAAACTTATTATTGCAATCAAGTTGCACTAAACTATTCTACACTTATACATAGTTGCTTGATGGGCCATTATAGCTCAAATTAGTTGCGATCTATAATCGTATCAATCGAAAACTTTTTACAGGACTCTACAATTCTCTTCTTCCATAAAAATAATCATAAACAAGACAAAATTGGACTTAATTTGAATAATCCACCCCTCAAAAAGAAAAAAAATCAACACGATGAAACATACATACAGAAACAAAAATAATGAAATGAAACAATCAAAAACGTTCCCATCACAAAATCGGGCCTATTCATCAGTGGCGGATCCAGGGGGGCACAGGGGGCACGTGCCCCGCCGGCCAAAAAAAAAGAAAAGGAGAAAAAGGAGGGGGAAAGAAAAAGGAGAGGAAAAAGAAGAAAAAAAGGAAGAGAGAAAGAAGAAGAAAAAAGGGAGGAAAGAAAAGGGGAGAGGAGAAAACGGAGGGGAAAGGGGAAGAGAGAGGAGAGAAAAGGCGGAAAAAGAAGAAAGGCGGAAAGACAGAGGGGTGAGGGGGTTTAACCCCCCTGGGGTGCCAAGTGAAAATGTGATGTGAATAGAAAAACGCCATCATGTGTCCAGACCCACACACTATCCGCATCGCCATCGGGTCAAACCCCCCTTAAACTGTTACTTGATTTAAAAAGACGTTATCATGCACTGCTTTTTATGGTCTCCATTGTGTTAGTATATAGATGCCAGGAAAACATCACTTACGGGGGTTCAAAATAGCACCCAAAAAACTCGCCTCGCCGCTACGCGGCTCGTGGACAATGATCTGCATCGTCTTGGGTCAACCCCCCTTAAACTGTTACTTGATTTAAAAGACGTAATTATCATGCACTGCTTTTTATGGTCTCCATTGTGTCAGTAGATGCCAGGAAAACATCACTTACGGGGGTTCAAAATAGCAACAACAAAAAATCGCCTCGCCGCTTCGCGGCTCGTGGACGATGCTCCGGGTCGTCATTGGGTCAACCCCCACCCCCCAGCTGTACCAGCTGTGAAACTGTAAACAAAATTGTGTGTCTTGACTCTTGAAACACTCTAGATAGTCTCAAACCAGCAACGATTAAAAATTTTTTTTTTTTTTTTTAAATAAATTTATTTTATTTCCAGGCAAGATGATATAACAATACATAGAATGTTTACATACAAAATTATGAAGACTATCTGTTAAGCGTTATGACTGACAAGGGTTGGGGGTGTAGTTGCTTATATTTGTGCAGTGCAGACACGTCTAAACTGTATTCGGCGCGTTTGTGAGGGGGGACATCTTGGGGACTTTGTTATTGGCGGATGGACATGGAGTGACCCTGATAGGCACGTGTGCTATTGAATGTTGTTTACGTTTTCACAATGTGCTCACTGTCGATCTGGTGTACATGTAAATACAGGATCTAGAAGTGAAGCGAACGCTATTGCTAATAGTAATAGTTGTACCAGTAATATACGGGGATAAAACAGGAGGATGATCGCGAGGACGGTTTGGCCTGAGTTTCTCAAAATATATTTTGAAATGGTAATTCACCGAATGGATGCCAGCGCCAGGTGAGTAATATCTCTGTCCCCTCACATTAAAACAAATTATATAAAAAGAAATGATTTTCAGCGTTTTTAAAAGATCGATCGTTGCCAACGGGCGCCGGCCGAGGTAATTATAGACACTAAATAATTGAGCATTTGCTTTTGAGGTAGAGACTAGAGTTTTAGACTATGGAGTATAGATCTAACTTAAGTTTTTAGAGTTAAACCTAGAACAAAATTAATTGTAATTTGATTGAAATGAGTGCATGGTGCATGTGAATAAGAACATAATATTAGAGCTGTTGAAGAGTGGCCATAACTTTTTATTCCTAAATGTGAGACAGGACAGTGATGTGGAGATGGATGCGAGACGGTCGATGCGATGTGGGAGATGGATGCGAGACAGTCGATGTGGGAGATGGATGCGAGACAGTCGATGTGGGAGATGGATGCGGGACAATGATGTGGGAGATGGATGCGAGACAGTCGATGCGATGTGGGAGATGGATGCGGGACAATGATGTGGGAGATGGATGCGGGACAGTGATGTGGGAGATGGATGCGGGACAGTGGTGTGGGAGATGAATGCAGGACAGTGATCGATGTGGGAGATGGATGCGGGACAGTGATTGGGAGATGGATGTGGGAGATGGATGCGGGACAGTGGTGTGGGAGATGAATGCAGGACAGTGATGTGGGAGATGGATGCGGGACAGTGGTGTGGGAGATGGATGTGGGACAATGAGTGTGGGAGATGGATGCAGGACAATGGTGTGGGAGATGGATGTGGGACAATGATGTGGGAGATGGTTGTTGTGGTACAGTGATTTGGGACAGTGATGTGGGAGATGGATGCGGGACAGTGATGTGGGAGATAGATGTGGGAGATAGATGCAGGACAATGATGTGGGAGATGGATGCCGGAGGTGAGTGCGGGAGATGTATGTATATGCTGGATACGGATGCAAGAGATGGATGCAAGCGGTGAATACAGGAGATAGATGTGAGAGATGGTTGCATGCAGGTGATGAATGAGGATGATGGATGTGCAAGATGAATGCGGTTGTGCGGATGATGGATGCAGGATATGAATGCAGGAGATAGATGCGGGAGATGAACGTAGGAGGTGGATGCTGGGGTTGAGTGCGAGAGATGGATGCAGGGTGGCCAGGAGGTAATCTGTGAAACATGGCCATGCCAGGAGGGAGTGAAACTGAACCCACGGAAAGGGTCTTACTTGGTAGGCAAGATGCAAGTGATGGGAGCAGGCTGGAGGAGGGGTTAAAGAGGGTCTGGAAGGGGTCTTAATTACTCTGTGAAAGAAGCCACAAGATGAAGTTGCATATGGGCACATTTTTTTCTCAAAGTGCTAGGTGCAGGCTGCTGTAAATCTGATGAAGTTCACCAGCATTTATTTTAGGTCATGGACTCATGATCATCATTGTTATTCAAACTGAATTCAAATATTAGAAATTTTATTTTTCCTAACTAATCTAGGTAGAATAAATAAAAAGCTAAATAAAAAGCTGAATAAAGCTAACAAACATGCGGACATCAAGGCCCCCTTTTATATTAAAAAAAAAAATCATCCAATCAATCGCAGACTTCTCCTATTTCCTACATGTATGTACAGAGTTTCGACTGATATCAATCTCTCTCAAGTTGCAGTCAATTCAAATGAGTAATCACATATCTTTACAAGATGGAAACTCATGTATCTGTTAATGCTTTTCTGTGTAGGGATTTTAAAGCAAGTTTTTATTTTTTTCCTCAATTTTTGCGGGTCAAAAAAATTGCATGCCGTGATATTTAATAGATTATTTTGTTATCACATGATCATTTTCTGACATTTTCCTGCTTGTGAATACCAGGGTACTCAAATTACCTTAGAGTGAAACAGGTCTATATCTCATAACTACATGTATCTCTAAGCACATGACAAAGAGAGTTTCCTCAACACCTTTTAACACCTAGCTGTTTAGGTGAACATTGTTACTAGTTTGAAACTTATCTATGCATCAGTATACATTAACCCAAGTCCAATATTGTACAAGGGCAATTAGAAATGCATCAAGTTATGAATCATGACTTAAAAATGTTATTTGAAGTACACTTTTTTTTTCTTCAATTTAAAAATATATGTCCCTTTTGCAGCTAACATCAAATTCTGTAGAACTTTGCAGCAATTATGAATATGTCATACTCATGCATGTCCTATCTGTGAAATTTAAACGTTAGCAGTGTCCTAGTATTCAAATTATGCAAGGAAAACCGTTTACTTTCTACACTTCACTGTAAGACACTATTGAGTGACTGACTGACATCTTCTTTTCTTTGGTAATAGCATACATAAAATGAGCTGTAACAGGTACATGAGCATTTGTCTACATCAATAACCCACTACTTGTAATGGCCAAAATTAAAGTAATTGAATCTTTGTGCAGCACAAAACATACGACCATTCGGTACAAGGGTCTGAAAATCAGACTATTACTTAGGTGATTGCAATCACTTAATGTCGATTTAACAACTAATTTTCCCACAAAAAGCCATTTTCAAACCCTTGAGGGATGTTCTAAACAAGAATTGTCTTTCAAATGCTGTTGGAATTTAACCTTTTCATTTTTTTGACCTGCAAATGGGACATAGTACCTTTAAAAGGATACAGGAATACAAGCATCAAATCATTCAAAGTCCTAAGAGTCAGTGCTTGTCAGAGAATTTGAAGAAAAAAACCCACATATATCGTGTGTATTGGGTTTTTACAGACGTGTATCAATCAGATATGATTATATGACTGGGGACCGACCTTTAACGTCACCATCCGAAAGACGTGACTCAGTTTCGAACCTGCTTCCTCGGCTGAATCAGTTTGTAACTTCCACTGTTAGCTGGATTACAGGCCTAGATTATTATTATTATATATCATGGCCTAGATTATTTCTTAAAGATCAGGTTCATTGATTTAAAAAACTAACTTTATTGTCATTATTGCAAAGGTAACACTTTGATTTGACAAGGTTATCAAAATTCCATGCTCGGAAACATTCGAAGTAATGATTATTATGAATTACAAAACTCTTAAATACAGCCCGACATAGCACCTGAAATGCTCTCCGATCGCTGCTGAGATGTGTGACGTCACATGTTGAACATGATTTAGACAAGCAGACGATGTCCCATGACATCTCACACATTTTCAGTGCCTGTTTTGTCGTCTTCTCTTCAGTTATTTCTCTTACTTCACTACCGTCAGACTAAATGTTTAATCTATTGCCTCACTCTAAACCCCGCGCATGGTATTATTTTGATGAAAAATGCAGCGATAAAAAAATAAAGGAATCCGTCGCTTGTAAACAAAATAAGACGCCATTGTATTTTCAGCTGCATACACCGCGGTATGTTCGGCGTTTCAAGAGGAACAAATGCGTCCATGCTTTCATTCCCGGGGGTTTTAAATTTGAAAGTGTGGTTTCTTTGATTGTTCATTAACCCCTATTCTGTGTATTTACAAACAAAAGAATTTAGTTATCAGAATCGGGGTCATATCCCTTTTTGAATGGTGTAAAATTCCATCACATTTATATACACTAAACTCATTATAATTTGAGAAATAATAGCATTGCAATTATGTTCATTCTTTATGGGATGTCGTCTGCTTGGGCAGGATTGGTTCATATTGTGACGGCATTAAAACATCGTTATTTTTCTGGCGAATCTCTCGCATATCCCAGATGCTATGGAGGTGGTTTTATTTGTATTTTTATAAATCATCCGATTTGTAGTTGACCTACAACTTGTACGATGGCCATCTATTAGCTTACCAGTTTCTAGTAATATGTTATTTGCCATATTTGTGATTTTCTTTGAACCCGCACTTTAAAGGAAACCTCAACCCAACGATTAAAGCCCAAGTCCACTCCAAAAATAACTTACTTTCAATAGAAGCAGAAAAATCAGACAAACCAATCAAAAAAAGTTTGAGCAAAATCGGATAACTAATAAGAAAGTTATGAATTTTTGAAAAAGTATGTAAAACTATGGAACAATGGAAATCACTACACAAATTGCCAATTTGGTTATCAGTTTGTGACGTCATGTCCTCACTATTTATGCATTGCTTTATATAGTTTAATCCCATTAATTCCCTTTTTATCCCCTAAAACTTGATTTCCCCATGTATTTGCCCAGGTTATATTATTTGTATCATATTGCGTGCATGACATTTCACAAAAATTTCATGAACTTAGAAGAATTGATACTATTTTCTGAATATTGTGTATTCATAATTATTGATTTTTATATAAATAGTTTATCAAAATTCACATTTTCATGATTTAACTGGACAAAATTACTCTATATTAGTGCATCCACACAAAAACATATTACTATCAATCTAACTTGGATGCTGGTGTGAAGAAATAAGATTCTTAGGGAAAATAGGAAATTTATATTATCAATATAAAGAAAATAATTAGTGGATAGTGAGGACCATACGTCACAGACTCATGAGTGAGTTGCCAATTTGTGTAGTGATTTTCAAAGTTTTTCATGTCATTAAAAATTCATAACTTTCTTATTAGTTATCCGATTTTGCTCAAACTTTTTTCGATTGGTTTGTCTGATTTTTCTGGTTCTATTGAAAGTAAGTTATTTTTGGAGTGGACTTGGGCTTTAAGTGTATATATGCTGCCTATTGATGTACAATATTCCTTACAAAAATGTACAAGAGATATATAAATGAAGATATTCTTGGCATGATGTCTTTTAGCATGTCATGGGCGCAGCCATTTTCTTGATAATGTGACGTACCAGACGAACTTGTAAAAGGAATCATGCACCAAGCTCTATTTCGAAAGACTATTTAGTTCAATAACAAATCCTTTATTTTTCAATTAGGGGGAAATCATAGCTGATTCAGGAGAGCTGAGGTATTTGTTTTCAGTTCATCAAGACTGTGCCATGGACCAGTGATGGCCTGGTGGTAGAGTCGCTGCCCGGCAAGCAGTAGATGGCAGGTTCAAATCTCGCTGGTTCCTAGATTTGTTCTGATTTATTTTCAATAACCAGATCAAGCAAGTGATCTTTATCTACTGGGTGCAAGCCAAAAATTTCTTCACAAAAAAAAATAATAATAATACCGGTATGTGGCAAAAAATATACATGTGTAACAGGGGAACAATCATTTAAAAATACTAAAATATAGCATTTGACAAATCTATTACATTAAATGCGAAAACTTTACCCCAGAAGAGCAACAACTCATTTATGCAATTTGCGTTCTGAGACCACAGACACCATGTGGGAAGGAAGCATCCATAAATTTGAATACATAACTTGATAAATGACTTTGCATAGTAGGTCACATTATCAACAAAATGGAGATGACTATGTCATGTTGAGAAACTTATATTGTGCTAAGTTTATACCTCTCTCATAAGCCACACTGACACTTGCACAAATTTTTGTTCCTGCATTGTCCCGCATTGAGGCGAGCGAGTGCGTGATATTTAGTTGAACAAAGACTGTGTATCGTTCGTGCAATGCGTAACAACATGACATGCATTGTCCCGTCATGTTTACGCCATACTTACGTATTTTTCACGCCATTATTCACGCATTGTCATGACATTCTTTCAGCTGTCACTTTTTCTTTTCCTATTTTCCTTTCTTTTCTGTGCCGTCGCATGCGTAGACCATGCGCAAGTAATGTAAAAAGCAATTTATTTGTAAATCCGTCGTGAGCTGGTTGTAAACATGCGTTCCACTCGGGCATTGGCACGCACCGGTCAGTACTGACACGGGTAGGATACGTATAGGATACGTATAGTTCGCGAAGTGTTCACGAAATTTGTTGTGCCAAAATTTGAACATTTTGAAAATTCTGCCATGTTTTCAAGCGCATGTCCTGCGGATGCTTCCCGTTGTGGCAAGAACATGGCATGAAACAATGCGCAAACCATGCGCGAACCAAAATCTTGCAAGTGTAAGGGTGCCTATACACTTAGGTGAGGAATCTTGTAGATTAATTTAATAGGCAAGAATACAATAAATCTCTCAGAATAACTCAAATTAATTCTTGGGGGAGGTTTCTTATAAATTGTTTTTCTTCATATATTCATTCATTCATCTTTTGGATCTACACTTTGGATCCAGATGGTGTCGTTAAGAGTAGCAATCATTCATACATTTTTCTTTAAATGTACAAATTTGAATTCCTAAAGCATATTCCATGATATTTAGTCTGACTTTTTATCCCCTCGCCGACAAAGTCGGCGGGGGATATAGAAATGCTGCTGTCCGTCCTTCCTTCCGTGCGTCCGTGCGTCCGTGCGTCCGTTAAATATGCAATTTGGTTTCCGATCAATAACTTCATTGACGGATTTTAATGAAGTTTGATATGAAGGTACATGGTATCAAAATACAGGCTAAGTTCAATTTCGGAGTATGTAGGTCAAAGGTCATAGCTCATTAAATATGCAAATCTGGTTTCCGATCGATAACTTTAATAATGTTTGACGGATTTTAATATGAAGGGACATGGAATCAAAACAAAGCCTAAGTTTGATTTCGGAGTATGTTGGTCAAAGGTCAAAGCTCATTAAATATGCAAATCTGGTTTCCGATCGATAACTTCAGTAATGTTTGACAGATTTTAATGAAATTTGATATGAAGGTATATAGTATTAAAACACAGCCTAAGTTCGATTTCGGAGTATGTAGGTCAAAGGTGAAAGGTCATAGCTCATTAAATATGCAAAAACACCTAATTATATATGTGAAAATGTGGGTAACTTCCTTGCCTAGTAATATAATAGTATAGTCTAAGGGAGGTAACTTGTTCTGACGTATATAGGCCATTTGTACCCTGCGAGGGGATACTACGCTTTGCGTTGACTTTTCTAGTTGAACTACCGGTAGTAAAAACTTCACAGTTAAATTTTGACATATTTTTTTTCTGTATTGTAAATTATTGAAAACAAGAAAATTGTTAACTAAGGTTCAAAGGATATGAAAAGATGCCCTTTGGTTCTCAAGCGATGATTTGTACTTTGTAAAAAAAACTACATGTATACCAAAGTTTCTTTTCAAGTGATGTTAAATTTCTCATCCTATGATATACTTCTTAAATTGACCATCTAAAATTGGTTTTTACTCAATAAATAACTCACAATCATGTCTGTCTATGATTCCAGCTAACTCATCGATGGTGTTGATCTCGATCTCCTCAGCAAGGTATTCCAAAGCGGTTGGTGACAGGAGCTCGCTTGGTGTAAGCAAGACGTCGTTGATCTGAACAATGACTGCTGGACTACTGGAAGACTGCAGACAAGAACAGACAATAAGTCAAGAGATTATCGCAATGGTTTGAAAAGATTTTCTAAAGGACGTGCATAGAAATGGCAAGAAGCTCATTAAAATGTCTACATAGACTTAGTTTGCAGGCACAAACCCTTGTCATTCAAAACAAATAACATGGTCTGAATTAAGACTATAGACTGCACACTCTAGGCCCTGTTCAGCTGCCAATGGGATTTAGGTAAGGCTATAATAACACATAATACATTAAGTTGAATTATCATTTAAGAGTCTGTGCTAGCAGATTAACAAAGACTACCGGTATACTGCAGTGAATCACCCAGGGGTGATAGTGGGCACTGAAAAAAAAAAGTTTTTAAATTTTTTTCTCAACCCCCTCCCTCTTGACTATAAAAAAAATGGCATCTAACAACATTCTCCCCTTTTTTTAGTAAGAAAAAATCAGGAAAAATCTGGGAAAATCGAGAAAATAGGGGTAAAATATGGGTTAAAAAATCGTGGGGAAAAGAAGAAAAAAAATCAGGAAACCGATTTAAATCGGGTAATTATCAGGCCTGGAATCCCCACGGGAAATAAATAGAGAGAGACAGAGAGACAGAGGAGGGGGGGGGGGTAAGAAAAATTACACAAAAAAAACCTACTCATTCCTAATGAATAATTTGTTAAACAGAAATTTGACATACATTAGACATCTAATTATTTATTTTGCAGTAATTTTAAAATTCTTATTTGCTGCTTACTCCTTTGTTAGGAGATGACGAGTAAGTTATAAGATGAATTCTTGATTTGAAATCCACCATGTAACACTGGAAAGGAGTGGCTGCTATAGGAAAAAGCCACTTATTCTCATTGGGTGGTATTCCGATAGCGCGAACTAAGTTAAGCTCAGCTTAACTAGTTCACACTTTTATGGAGTGCCTGCTGCCAACTCATTTTCCCTGTACAGATTTTTTTAATCCTGCAATGAAAAGTGTCCAAAAAATAATTTTGCAATGAAATGGGAAGAAAAGATAATATGAGTATGAACTGAATTTCAATAAAGTCTTTGGTAGATTATCTTTGTCATGAATATTGAAGGAGGAAGATGACACCTAGCATTCCATAGAAGTGTGAACTAAAATTCTTGTTTAGTCTGGACTTAGTCCCGGCTTAACTTAAGAGAATACCACCCATTATCTCTTAATACCATTTATGTTTAGCTTATTTGTCACCTAAAATCAATCTAATCGGCACAAATCTATTTCATCAATTATGTACATATGGACAAAGGCTTGAAAGTGACACAGACCTTAATGTTAGTCTAAGAGTTTATTATCAATCGAAATTACCGGTAGTTTTTTGTATGAATTCAAAATTGTGGAAAGATCAGGATTTGCACATAATCATTTGAAATTATCACCTGGTAAGTTTTATCTGATGGTCCCATGCTGAAATCAAAGAATTGACCATCCAAGATGGCTGCCATGCTCACTCTAAACTTGTACACTCTGTAGTTGAAAAGAAGAGAAAAAGAATAATTTTTATTACCATTAAACATTGAAATACATATATGAAAAAAAACAACAAAACTATATTCATGCATACTGCAGTTAAACCTGGCTAGCGTGGCTATGCATTTCGCCTCCCCCAAGAGAGAAATGTTTGTTTTAGAACCTGTTTAGAAAGACCATGTGTCTGCAGTGGCCACTTTCTCTGTTCCATTGGGTGGCCTTAATAGATGGGTTTGAATGTCTTTGTCAAGGTGATAATATGCAATGAAAATTTGTAGCACTTTTCTCACTATATTATAAATATATTATAAATATACAGTATTCCTTCATAAACATTTCACATGAATTTGCCACTTATGGATCCAGTTATGAGAAAGCAAATCCATTAATGTAAGTTGTGTATTCCGGTATAAATTTTAATTAAAAATCTTGTACATCTTAGGGGACTAAAAAAAGTGAAATTCAAATTCTCTCATGTTTATCAAATCTGTCATTTTTGTCAAGAACTTTGATGAACCATGCTAAAAACATATGAACATCCATTAGTATAAACTAATGAGGAGGGTGAAAATACTATTAAACATTTTGGTCCACTGTTTATGGTTTTATCACATCTACATTGACCAGAACATTTACTTTTCATGCATTTCCCTTTGAAGCTGAGTATACCACAATTGGCCAAGAGAAGGAGACAGTCATATAAAGAACCCTGATAAATTTGGTCCACTGTTTATGGTTTTATCACATCTACAATGACCAGAACATTTACTTTTCATGCATTTCCCTTTGAAGCTGAGTATACTGCAACTGGCCAAGAGAGGGAGATAGTCATATAGAACCCTAATCACTTTATCAAGGCCAGCTGGGTAGCTTCAGCTCACACACTTTATGTAAACACACTGCTAACAGAAATTGAATTGACCCAGGCTTTTCATTGAATACAAGAGTATTTTTTATAAACACTTAATTTCAATAGGGCAGGAATTGAAAGATTAATTAAAGACATGCCAAAATAGTAAATAATTAAAAGAAAATTACAGTCTACATGTCAGGCCAGGGCAGTGATCTCCCTAACAACATAAAGATTACTATTTTCCTACAGTAAAATAGAATTAGAGTGAACTGTATTTGACATTCCATAATGCCTAAAGTGATTTCATGCACCAATAGTTTTCTGTTTATCATATGAAGCCATCCTTGTCCCACCGTGCATGTCAACAAATGAAAGAATGTCTGGCCTGGCAAAGTTTTGTTTGGATGTAGTTAGTTAGCCAATAATTGGTGGTATTCCAGCCTAACAATCTAGACATATGTATGTATGTATATGTATGTATATAATACCAGCAGAGTGTCAAACAGAATACAGGCCAGGTCCCACCTACATGTTAAATAGACATTACTAAACAGTACTACATGTACTTCACTTTTTGATCATTCTTAAGATCTAATCTGATGAGTGCAAGACGAAAGGCTTTAGTATGTCTGTATTCATGGCTATTCTTTGATTTCATAGTCCCAATCATCTGTTTAGTTCACTTTTTAAGTACATGTAACAACAATTTGACAGGAGGAAAAAAATCTGTTCAGTAATCATGAACTTGTTTAAAGATTAAGGCAAAAGATGATTGTATACTGTGTTAAAATAGAAAAATTCCCTAATATTTCTTTCTTTAATGCATGCATTTCGTTAATGCACTTGAGGGGACTATCAAAAAAAATTATCATAAAAAACATTTTACTTACATGGTGCATGTACATGTAGGCCTATAATTTGACATAATTTGTTATCTTGGGCAGGTTAGAAATATGCCTACATATATCCTTCTTACTGTTACCATCTTGTCCTATTTTATGCTTCAGAGACATGGATTTTATTTTACCATTTCCACCTACCTCTTTCAGCCTTACGTACTTCATATCGCTACCTAAAACAAATAATTGGTCAGCCTTTGTTGCCTTTTTAACAATAATAGTGATTAATCTATCAGGAATTCAATTCCGTCATTGATGAGGGAAATAGGTCCAAGGTTCGGAGGACATTAAAATACCAAACTATTCACCAGGCTTTCTTTTGCAAATAATAGCCTGTTCAGACAACTCAAAATTTACATGAAACTTCAATAAAGAATTATTGTATAGCAAAAGGGGCATACACACAAGAATGCACATCATTTAAAGAAACTAGTTTTGAAGATGTCAGTTAATGCTACGGTCACAAAGGTCCGTACGAACGATAATTTTGTACGAATCTCCGTTTTTCCATTGTCTGAAAATCGTTCGTACGGCGTTCGTAGCAGTTTGTAATGGCATTTGTGACCGAGGCTTAACATAATACTTGGCCAATCATCAGTGCGCACTCACAATAAGCCCCGCCCAGTTTTTACGATTTCAGTATATAATTACGACGTTTAGACTAGAATAGGATCCAGACGCTTTATCAAGTTTTTGTTTGAAACGATGCTCAAACACACAATATACCATGTTTCAATATACCATGTTTCTTTATACAACATTCAGACTATTAGAGATCATTACTTATTGTATAGCTACTAATACGATGAATTCTGGTTTGTCTGAATGGGGGTTAGTCCCTATTTGGTAGCTACTTGTTATGTTTACTCTTTGCCTTGGTGCAAGCTGATCTGCTTAGTTACTATTTGAGTACTAGACATAAATGTATACTTGAGAATCCAGGTAATGAACGCAAGTCATAAATTCTGGGCACCAAGCACCATACATGTACATTTCAGATTACAATGATGTAGTACATATATTTCAATATTTTCACAACCAGTTAACTTACAGAGAGGATGTGTTTACTGGTTAATATATGGCTATTGTATTCCATCTTGTACTCTAGCTTGTCTTATTACTTCTAAATTACTTTGTAACACTTTATCATTCAAAAACAAAATGACCATCAGTGGTGGATCTAGGATTCTCTTGCTGGTGGGGAGCACTATTATTCAAAATTTGTGATAAGCTAAAATGTGAGGCATAATTGGGGACACCTTTTTACCCCCCCCCCCCTCAACTGTACCTTTTATCTTTGTTTATTTCAAGACCAGCTATTTTCTAGCAACCTGTTTGGCAGTATCAGTTATTTGTTTGATTGTGTGAGAATTCTAGAGCTTGGCACTACCTTTCAGTCAAAATTTATTGATGATGGATAGAAGTGCCTTTGTTGGAGAATTATCTAGTTTACACGAGAAAGCTTGAAAGAATTATTTAAAATGATTAAGAATGAGAGCTCACTACAGCAAAGTTACATTTTGCCCAGTTCACATCAGGTGGAATTGCATGTGCATGAGGCATCTCGGGGGCGGGGGTGGGCTCTTAAAAAATATATACTATTAGCAAATTCTAGTACATGGAAGCTTTTTATTTCCTTGTTGGCAAATTTTTAAAGAAATATGATAATTTATTTATTTTTTATTTAAAAAAAAATTGGTAGCAAATAAGGTCTGACATCCACACCCCATTCAAATGGTCTAGTGACCAGGGCCTTTTGAGTATACATGAATTGTACAGAAGAAAACAAACACAGGCAGTTCGTATAACATTATACTATCATGCTAATCAATCATATTCACAGCAAATATGTATCAGCTGAGCCACATTTACCGACTTACCCAACTATCTTTGATGAAAAATAGATGATTAATTACTATATATCATTAACCTTTTACATAAAAAATAGACCAAAAATGAAAACAAAAGTAGCAAGAGTTTAACGCATCAACCACTTATCACATGATTCGGGCTAGAAATGCATGTTAAAGAACAATAAAACTACACTGCAGTTTCTCCTACAGGCTGACAATCTTGAGATATCATCTTGCACAGGGGATATCGATATCATACATGTACTTGCCTATTCAAGGATACCATATTGTAAAACTGAAATTAAATCATTTCTGCTGGTCAGTTAAATTGCAAATAAACATGGGGAATCATGTCACTAGATCCCTTGGAGTAAGAATGAGAAACAATACTTTTATTTTGAGGAAAATGATTGAGGTGTGATTTAGATATCATTTGAATGTATAATGTTAGGAAATTGTACCTTTGCTACTCAGCGCTTCTAAGGTAGCAATCTCTTCTGCAACTTTTAAAAATTACAAGATGGTGTCCTTTACCATCATGCCTTAAACATTTTGTTGTTCCATCAAAATGAATCTCTTTAATATTTCTGCAAAAGGGGCCAAAAGGGGGAAGCAGCCAGGGCATTGTTTCATGAAACCATCAAGTACAGGTTCGCTGACATGAAATGCCTATATTACAATTAACATGTGTTTCAATATGATGTCAACCAACTTGTCTTTATGACAGTTTCATGAAATGGTGCCCAGGTTGATTTTTCAGAAAAAGGAGGAGCTCTAACTTTTCCCATGTAGTAAGGCAAGAAAACTCCTTATTAACCAAGGCCCACATTTACAAAATACAATGAATACATCACAAATGAAAATTGAACTGCACTCATTGGGCAGATTTGTTCTCACTTGGTCTAAGTGCCTGTAGTACCTGTACTATAGTAGTTGTACACTTACATGTATTAAACTTCACGACACCTAAAGCTACCCAGAATATACTGCTTTTTCGTGTAATACACCTCCTCTGCATGCATGAGTCACTTTCATACAATTGCGTTTGAAATGCTTCAGTGGCACAAAAACAAGAATCTGCAAGTTGACAGTGATTGTGCAAAGGAACCCAACCTTGGAATTCCTGTTACAAAGAGTGCAGACAAAATAAAAGAGAGAAAAACAAATAAAAATGAGAGAAAAAGCCTGACATGTTCAACTGGTACTTCTCTACATAGGGTGATATGAGGGCATAATTTTGTTATTTATTGGATTAGAATGACAATGGTTGTGACGATCGAGGGCTGACTAGGGGCTCCTCTTGGCCAAGCCAGGCAAACAATGCAGTGCAGGGATTGAGGAGTTCTAGTGTGGAACTCACATTATTGGATCTCCTCCCCTCTCCCTCCATGTATGTTTTATGGCCAATGGGTATTATGGGGGAGGGAGAGGGGGTGGGGGAGGGGGCAGGTTGGAGGGTGTGACCAGGTTGGAGGGTGTGACCAGGGATGATGTCTCTGGTGTGTGACAATCCAAAATCCAGAAGTGTTTCTGTCAAGTTTTGATTTCTCCACCTGATGATGAAAGACTCGCATTGTTGTTAGAAAAAGTCCTGCTTGTTCAAAGAAATGGGTCTACCCGGTACATATGTTTGATTTTTTGTAGGGTGGGAGGTAGTTGGCAGTCACAGATACCAGTTTAACAATTCATAGATACACTGCTTTGTAATGAAAAGTAAATCAGCTTCACAGTGGTTGTTTCAAGAAGTTTCAGTATAGTGCCTGTGTAAATGTTCGTCTTCATCCTGGAAAGTCCAAACCCTGCCTGAATTGTATTAGACAATTACCAATGAGAATGTGTGCTGGAAATAGAATTGTAAATGAGGTTGGGTTTTTGGAATGCAGATTTACAGATATATACTTATGCTGTACCTCTTCAGAGCTCCCTGCAAGTTAAGATTTATCTGTCAATGCATATGCAATGAACACTGTTTGACTTTGGACACAGATATCTGTCTTCAATTTTCATTGATAGGTGGTCAATATCAACAATAACAATGAATTAGATACACACTGCATGCTAAGTATATTTTGTTAAGAAAATTGTCCTTATCAGCCTTATTATTCCTACATGGAGGGTTGTCATCCTCTTTCTACTTCCAATTTAATCCACTTTAGTTGACTGCACCTAGCAACCCCTTTAATCCAATTGTTATCCAAATGTAGATACATTGTTGACTGCTGAGACCTAGCACTTAGTAGGCAGTAAATCATTGAATCCTTTAAATCTCAGAGTCCCTCTTTACTGTTTGTTATTATTTGAGGCTTTGCAGGAAGTCTGTCATCCAGCTTTCATCAAGGATATTGACAAGAATAACCCTTAGTTGTAATTCACTCATGATTCTTTTATACATTCTTCCTGTTCTGTCTTTATCAAAAGTACTTTAATTTACTCCCTATTCAAAAATGGAAACATAGACAACTGTTTTAGTATTTAATAATGCAAGACCTTAAAGGTACTATGTCCCATTTGCAGGCCAACAAAATGAAAAGGTTAAATTCCACCGGCATTTGAAAGATAATACTAATTTAGAACTTCCCTCAAAACGAAAGGGTTTGAAAATTTCTTTTTGTGGGAAAGTAACAACTGTTAGTTGTTGAATCGACTTTGTGGATTGCAATTCTTTTAGTAAATAGTCTGATTTTCAGACCCTTGTACCGAATGGTCATACGTTTTGTGCTGCACAAAGATTCAATCAGTTTAATTTTGGCCATTACAAGAAATAGGTTATTGATGAAGACAAATGCTCATGTACCCTTTACAGCTCATTTTATGTATGTTATTACCAAAGAAGAAAAGAAGTCAGTCAGTCACTCACTCAATAGTGTCTGACAGTGAAGTGAAGTAAACGGTTTTCCTTGCATAATTTGAATACTAGGACACTGCTAACGTTTAAATTTCACAGATAGGACATATGTGACATATTCATAATTCCTGCAAAGTTCTACAGAATTTGATGTTGGCTGCAAATGGGACATAGTACCTTTAAGATAAATCATCTGTTTGAAGCCATAAAGGCATTAACTTGTACTATACTCAACACTTTTTGGTCCCTCCTATTTGCACCCCCTTCTTAAATCTGCTAGCAAGTCTGCACATACCTTTACTCAGATACATGCTTGTACATCACAAAGCACCATTCACATTATAGGACAAATACTATTCCCTTGAACCAAACATAGCTTGGCCTAGGCAGAAGGTTCCTCTCACAATACGTCTCAGTTTCATGAACAAGAGTTAACTTAAGCAAGATTAAGTTACATTTCCGTAATATTTTGTTTTCCCAGGGGACCATAACACTACACATTTTAGTTAATCCAATAAAATAGCCATCTCATCAAGAAAACACCTAATGGATATTCAGTAGTCACCTTTACTAAAGGCTTTATTGTTGTCATGACCCGTAATCCACTGATTTATTATATTTTTGTCATAAAATATAATTCTACTTTAATAAGATATCTCTTTGAAAACACGGCCTCCCTGATCATAAACATAAAATACAGCTAAATAATTAGAAAGATAGGATTGACCTTGACATATATTGTTGAATATAAAGTATATAATTCATCATCCAGTCATTCATTGGTATGTGCGATTTCATTGTATAGTTTAATTTTGTATTGTATTATGAATTTTATGTTAATGACATCTCATCTGTATCTTGGATTCTGTATTTTCCTGAATCCTGAATTTATATGTCCTTTTTGTATCACAAGCCAAAAGTGGCTCATCTTTCACAAATCTTCAACTTTTTTACACACTGAACTGATAAATCTGCCTATGATATAATCTACTTTTTAAAAACAAAACTTATGATAGATAATAGATGGAATAATTAATTTCATCATATCCACGCCTAAATAAATCAAATGTGGTCTGGTGTCTAGTCTTTTAGTTCAGACACAACCCTTTAGTAAAGTACTGTATACATGGCACATGAAATTTGGTTCCGAGTCTGCTGTGTACAGTGTACTAAGAAATCAGGTTATAGAGCTGTAAACTAGTTTAAAACCACAGGAAGTTCCTCCAAAAATCCTTTTTTTTGTTTTGCTGATAAAAAAGGAATGTCACTCTGCTAACTCATTGGAGAAAAAGAAAAGAATCAGCCAACTGTGCAGGATTTCCTGGTGAAGGAAGGATGAGTGCTTACTTCCTAGAGCCCTTGTAATGTTTCGGTAGGTGGGACTATAGATAAAAGCACTGCCATGAATATGCACCTTTATCATACTATCTACCATAGATACAAATGCATGTATATGTTACTTTCTAATCATCTGTGAAAACCTGTACAATTCTCAAGTGTAGTCTGTTTAAACAAACTTGACCTAAAACATTAAAAAGAGGAAGTATTCCCCTCGTTTTCATGATTATATAATTTTCATTTATGGTATGGGTGGTTACTCCTGAAAAAATGGATGGTTGGCAACAAAAAAGAAAAGGAAAGTGGCCTACTGTACCACCACTTTGGTTCAAATACAACTACATTTTTTTTTTTACACGTGAGTCTTAAGAAGGAAGATAATCTTTGATTATATTCCCTGCATTATCTTGGTCATGATAATGCAAAAGGGAAGTGTGAATGTTAAATCAGATAATTACCTTCCATGTACAGGCATGTTCATTGCATGATTGATTGTACAAACCTGCAAGGGCAATTTCCTTAACATATTGTATTCCCTATAAAAATCATAGTCGGATAACGCAAATATGCAATATATATGTATTTCATTGAATGTTCGCACATTTCAAAAAGTGATGCACAAGGTTGTTGAAATTATCTTTAGATTAATTTTTAAAAGTCTTTTCAGTCATGTTTTCATTACACATTCGAGTAATCACCAGTCACTTTACTTGAACAATAAATTTTGTCTTGCACAGCTACAATAATCATTTCATCAATATTTTTAACTGAAGGCCTACCTTTAGTTTTTAAACTTTTTATCTCACATACACATCTGCAAACACACAGTCTTACAGTGTACAGTGTATGCATTGAATTTGATATGGGTTTGTTATTCATGTAGGGCTTACTTGTAGTCCTACTTTACAATTAAAACCATAAACAAGTTAATATCCCCTGGTTTTGTCTACTTTATAATTCATTAGCCCTTTAGTTTAGTTTCAGTTTTGACCTCTTCCTGTAATTCTGTACAGTCTTCATTTAGGCCCCTGGTACTTGTATACGCTAGTCTGCAGACACAGACTCTTATATGACACTTTACCACAATTCCTGAAGCCTTGAGCAGAGCCTGTGCAGAGCAGCTAAAGTACAGAGCCTATGCAGTATGCTGTCAGCCTAGTCTCACAATGCAGACACTGTTTGGCATGATGATGGACAAGGCTTTGTGCCTGCAAACTACATGTACATTACGTCATTAGGTATAGGCTGAAACTGGCTCTATTGTGTATTTCTACAGTGAGCTTCACAAGTGATTATCTTTACCAGGCATATCAAATGGGTGTGACTGGTGATAACGCAACTGTAACTCGGGTTTCAATTTGCATAAGAAAAGATCAGGTTGAAAGATTAACTTTGCAAAGTTTGTCACAATGGAGCTGTATTGTTTTGTTTTTCTGTAACTCCATAGACAATGTATAGAGGGATATATATATATATATATTACAAATGTATATAAATGCTTCAAATATGTAGGGGTATATATATATATATATACTATATATATACCTTATATACTTTTATTTACTATGCTATGAAACCTGGATAAGCACACTATGTGCACTATCTCTACTCAACAAAAATTGCAAAGCAATCCCCTCAAAATTGGCAAACACAATTAATAGCAAACTACCGGTACTCTATAGAGGAAAGCAAGAAAATCAAAGAAGCATACTTATGAAAGTTTGAATGAATTCAGAATTTTTTTTTTAAATTTACGAATTTTTGAAAGTTGCAATCACTATACATGTCGGTATGGGCTCTTCAAATTGGCTGAATCGGTAATGTCTCTGTGATGTAGTGGTGGACAACTTTCCCATTTGTTCCAACACACAAAATGATTAAACTTTCAACTTTTCATAAATGTATGACTTGGGATGGTCTTTTCTTTTTAGAGGACCTGTAATAATGTACTCTCCATGATATATTTTGAGTAGTGCCCCGAGGGTGAAGGCACTTGGGAGAAAAACAGAAATAAGTGATATTTTTCTACACGACATATGGGAGAGTAATCCGTTACTACGTCACAATCCACTGACAAAACTGCCGATTTGAGATTCGCATAGCTATAGTGATCTCAAATTTCAAACACTCATAACTTTCTTAATAGTGGTCCGATTTATTTCAAACTTTCGCCATTCTGTTTCTCTGATTTTTCTGCTTTCATTCTAATGAACTTATTAGAAGGGTTGGATTGCCCTTTAAGAAGGATAACAAGAAATTTAATTCTGTAATCAACTTGGTACATGTATCAGAGAGTGATACTGGGCACTAGCAAACAACTCTAAAAAGAAGAAGAAAAATCAGAAAAGTAGACTTGTGAAAGTTTGAATGAAATCGGACAAAAAATAAAGTTACGAATTGTTGAAAGTTGTAATCACTATACGAATGGGAATTTCAAACTGGCTACATTGGTAATGTCATTGTGATGTATCATGTAGTACCGAAGAAAACTGTTCCATTTGTTGCAACACAACACACACCATTACTAAAATATCAATTTGAATTTTCAGAAATGTATCACTTGGGAGGTTAATTTATTTTTAGAGGACCTATGGTAACTATGCTATCCATAATGTACCGTTAGTGCCCCAAGGGAGAAGGCGCTCAGTAGAAAAACAGAAATTAATGATATTTTTCTACAGGACAATTTGACTTTTGAGATTTTTATAGGTTTAGTGATCTCATATTTCAAGAATTCTTAACTTCTCTATTATTTATCTGATTTACTTTAAACTTTCGCCGTTCTGTTTCTCTTATTCTTCTACTTTCATACAAATAAACGTACTACACATACTAAGGTTGGATTGCCCTTCAATTGGTATTTCCAATGACGGCATATTAAAGGCAGGGCCAATTCCTAACAGTGGCATATTTACTGCCTTATCCAACTTGAGAAATACATGTACAATGAGAACCATCTTTCACTTTCATTTCTTAATATATAATAGTAATGATACTGAAAATAGAGAAGATTGTGACAAAATGGTTGTGATGACTGCATTAAACTGGATCTACTGATCTATCAAGTTAATTTAGGGTAGTTTTGTTTTTGAGCAAAATAAGTTAGATATTAAAACTCCCTTCCATGAAGCACCTTGTGAATGCGAAACTGAAAATGATAGATGAAGAGTCATTAAGAAATAACACGATATCATGTCTTATACACGCAGTCAGGGCTGTATGTATTACAAAAACAACATATTAACATACCACTGCATTTACTGATACATACAAAATATGTAATGTTTGCAACTGTGATGATGGACCTTTCACCATTAACCCGATTCTTGAGATGACTTAAACAGATACCGGTATTCCATCTCATAGAATGGATAAGTTATGTTTAAGTCACTTCAAAGTGTCCGCCATAAGCACCTAATCTATTTACACTTTAATGGTAGTCATATTCATTAGATTTGTATCAAAGGCCTTCATTTTTGCATTTAATATTCATGTTAAATGGGGTTTGCTTGAATAGAAGTAGCAGACTTTATAGGTTAATTTCTTACCATCAGGCTTATCTGGGGTGGTATTCTGAAAACAATGTTAGTGTGAAAAGTACATGTATGTTAGTAAACATAATTATAATTCTGAAACTATGTCAGCAGAATATTGATGGGGGTGCACGTGCACTCCACCGAAAGCTGCCTACACTTCGTACATTGTACACACCCGCCCCCCCCCCAATTTGCTAAAATTTACAACTTTTTTTCTCATACTTGTGCCCCTTAGTTCCTCCCAACAGGGTCAAGTAATTGTGACTATGCACTGTATGAACAGTTTGTATGACTATGAGTAGGCCTATTGAGAGGTATATCATGTTGTACAGTCTTGTAATAAATGTATCGTGTATACCAAATGTCAATTTTAGAAACATTTTCTTCTGGAGAACTTCGTTCTTTTCATAAGAACTTATCAGTGTCAAACCTCAAAATCGTTCAATTCAGTCACTGATTCTTTAACATCATAATTAGGGACCATTCCACAAGTGTGGAACAGGCATGTGTACATCAATATTGTCAGTAATGTGTCCTGTCTGTCCCCTCTTGGTCTCTTCATAGACTCTCATCCAAACTGTCTTCATTGGTCATGACTTCTGTATACATCCATGTAGTCTGTGATTTGAGACCCTTCTTTGACTCCAAAATAACAAAGAAACATGAATAAAGAGTATGAAATATTTCAGAGAGAGAGAGAGAGAGATAAGGAAAAGAGGCTCTTAGATGTAACATGTACATGTATGTGCTGTTTGTTTTCTCGTTGTTTCAAGTGTTTCATGAAATGCAGAGCCCTCCATGAACAGAGTTTGGCCAACTTGGTTTTATTTGGTCACAAAATGGCATATATATTCTTTTGTTTTGTGTTTGCCCAACAAAGCAGTATTCACCATATTGTGCCGAACTTGAATCTGGTTGGCCAAGCTCTCCTAATCAATGGCACTGATGCAATGCATCTTAGGAGGCCCTCTGCTTTTCCCAATCAAGAGGATCGCAAAGACTTTCAAGAAATCAATTCAAAGGGAATTTCAATACCCTAATGTATGGCTCAGAAAATTGTTCATGTTCACACATTCAAAAGGTGATGTATAAGGCTTTTAAAATTGTCTCAGGTTTATCATTTTTTGAAAGTCTCTGCTAATGAATCCATTGTTTATGAATTTGTCAAGGTACATGTACAATAATGTTGACATTCTGATATGATCTTGTGATCCCGCTCCATATATAAAGAATGAAAACCTGATGGATGTGGTACAGAATCAAAGACTAGATTTAGGCGATCTCTGAGATACTGTATACGCTGTACATGTACATGTGATTCAGGGACAGCTGATCTAATGATTTGTGAGTCATGGAAAGGGGGGGGGGGTCCTTGAGGAGCAGGGGGGCACTTTATAAACAGAAGTCAATTAATAGAGTCTTATTACTCGGTAGTGTGAAGGAAGGTGACTATGCTACGTCATATCCAAAAGAGGCCTATTATATCTTCTCCCATTTGAGAACTTAAATAATGATCACCAAGATAATGCAGAATGTAGATTTTGGCACATATCTAAAAATTTTGTCTGAAAGTAGATTTGTTATTGTGTGCACAATACATGTGAATACCATTTCAATTCCATTCAATTTATGTCTGACGAAGAGACATCCACAAAAAGAATCTGAAATGGCAATCTCTTACCATTGTGAAAACTGTATATTTTCAAGTCTGCCTGTTCAAGATGAGTACATTGAGTAATAGCACTTTTTACACATTTTTTCCCCAAAACATTCATATTGCTCAATAATTTACATTGAGGCCTTCAATTTATCAATTGGTGGAGTTATATGTTAACACTTCTATAAGGTTAATATAAATGGAAGAGTACAGTGTATACTTTGGAAGCGCATAGCGATGTTATTTCATAACGTATTATGCGCTATACAAGAACTGAATATTGTTATTATTATACTGTTAATGTATGTTGATTTTGTACTTTGCAGAAGGGATAGTTTATTAATTATATTCTGACCTTTATTTGAGTAAATGTATAAAAATAGAATCACCTTGACCAAGTAAGCATGCATGTACACCCTTTCTTTCAGGAATTTTGTACACGTTTACACATCAGATTACATACATGTAACATAACAATACAAATAGATTGTAAAGATATATGTTTACTCTCACTGACACCAGTTTACACCAGTTTACACAATTGTAAACTCATACATACACTTCATTTCTTGAACCCTCAAATAATTGTCTTTTTTTAATAATTATTTTCAGGGTAACTGATGGTAAATTTTGATGACCTTTCTTATTACACTGTACATGTACACAAATCTCATTGTTACTCACAAAATGCCAACTCTTATGCCTCATCATTGCAAGTTTGTACTTTGTTTTGCTTGTTTTCCAGAAACTCTCCTGTAGAAATACCACAACAAGGCTATTGTTATGGAAATTTTTTCACATCCTGTTGGATTGACATAATTACAGACTCAAAATAATTTAAAATCTAAATATATGTACATGTATTTTGTAGTACAAGTACGCCATGAGACCCACTTGTTTGCTACAATGCAATGTCTCTTATTGATCAATGAGTAATTCATATTATGCATAGCATATTGACATGTATTCATAATTTTGTATGTAATGTATGTAACAAAAAAGGTAATGGGTAAAAATTTGGGCTAGAATAGAATTCTATACCAAGTTTTTCTGGAAACTCGATCAGGCCCCTACTTTAAAACTGTTTATTTCACAGCTTCCAGTTATTATAACTTATAAATTCATTTGTATGTTCTTACTTCAGACCCTAATCTCAGATGAATGTTCACATTTTAAATCCATCTATGCCATGATCTTTATCATGGAATACAACTGATCCCATACACTTGCCTTACTTCATTCCACCTCTAAATTAAACTTGATGGTAAAAGAGTAGAAACTACTACTAATGTACTTCATATGAAATAAAATTGTGTTCTAACCATTTAAATGGGTACAAATTTAATACCCTCCTCAGACATATAATTCAAATTAACTTTGCAGAAAGTGAAGCAAGGACTTTCTTAAGGATTCAGCCTACATTACACCCCAATCCCCTTTGCAGTAAATGCTACAGGAGTAATCTTTTTTTTTCATTTCTTCCAAAGCATGTGCAGAGATACAGCGTGATGACAGTGTTGCCCCCTCTCGTGCTGGCTATACCCCTGCTCTGACCTATTACAGTTTCCTTTGAGCGCTAAGCAGAAAATTGCGGTGCCTCCTGGATACGTAAATTCATGTCGGAGACGAGGGTACACATGGTGCAGTAGGCATGGTGATGAGTCACAAACACACACACAGATACGCACATGTGAGACCACCTTAAAGGGGAACTTGCTCTTTTTTTTTGGACAAGCAGAAATCTTGCGTCATCATAGGGGGTCTCCTGGGCTGTGAGTGATGAGAGCACAGTGTGAAATGACCATGTGAGTCATATCATGTCAATGAGGGATATGATATCTTCATACAAAAGGGGTTTATGAATCTCCTTTCCCCTGAAATATTCCTTTTTACCACCATATACCCATTCATTAAAAAAGGCAATGATATGCACACAATATAAGCTTGAGACAACTGCCTTTAATTTCTATTGTATGTATATATTTTATCTACACTGTACAATTGTCTAGAGCAGTGTTTTTTAACCCTTTTGAAGTCACAGAAATAAAATGTTTCAAGTCATGCCAATCCAAAATCAATTACAATAGATTTCTTTTGCATCACTCTGGCACTCATCAAGTGCAATGTCAAGTACACATGTATGGGCACATTTGTTCTAAATTTTGTGAGTGAGCGAAGCAAGCCAAAAATAATGAAATTTTTCATATGGTATTTTGAGTGAATTTAACATTTTAATGTGATTTTAATGCTGCAAATATGGTTTGCCAACATTTCCATATCAACATCTTTTACATATCAAAGCAAAGAAATGGAAAGAAACAAAAAGTAGCACCACTGAAGAGAGTATGTGAGTTATAATGAGTAATTGACCATCAAATCATCAACCATCCAATTGAACTGCCCACAAAGAGATGAACAGGGGGACAGACAGACAGAGAGAGAGAGAGAGAACGAGAGAGAGACCAAAGTGTCTTGGGGAGAAGCCATTGTGCTTTATTTAGTTTTTCTCCAAGTGTAGTCACCATTAACAGATTTTGCAGTACAGTACAGGGGGTGCTCAAAGTGATCAAAATTTCATGGATATTGGGGTCTACATGTCAGCATGCCATACAACAGGTACTAAACAGAGAGGGTGCTCGAGCCCCCATAGTGTGCCCATCTGTATCCCCTGGTGATTACAAGCACCTTTCTTGATTTCTCCATAACAACAGGAGTCTGTGCATTGAGACTACTTACACCACATGATACACATCAGTCATCCCACAAAAATGCGAATCATTTATCAGTGATGGGGTCAAACCTCAAGTGGGCTTCTCGAAATGAGTCCCTCTTTACACTCCACCCTGTACAACATCCCCTAGAACTTGAGACCCATTTAGAATGTATCTTTTAAACAGACCTCATATATATATGGCAGAATTGGCACCTGTCTAGACTGAATAGGGTTATCCTAGTTTACAGGCACAAACCCTTGTCGGTTGCTATGCATAGCACTAACAGTGTCTGCACTGCAAGACTGTGCTGAAGGCATACTGTAAAAGTAGAAATATTTGCGGTACATTAATTTTCACGGATTTCGCGCTAAGATCGGCAAGCGCGAATTCTAGAACTCGCGAAAATATGAGGATGACTTCTTATGCGTGTTTTGGATGGGCTGAATTTGCTGGCAACACGAATTTAAGAACCCACGAATATGTTTTGGAGTCGCCGATCAGCGCGAAAAATTAATCACGTGAAAATAACAGCTTTTACAGAACTGCATAGGCTCTGTACTTCAGCTGCTCCTGACACAGCCAGAGTTGTTGTTGTTGTTGTTTTGGTTTATAGGCGTTTATCATTCAGGAGTGAATATCTACGACTGATAAATAATATAGGCTCTGCTCGAGAATTTAGGAAATGTGATACAGTGTCAAATTAAAGTCTGTGCCTGTAGACTAGGATTATTGCCCTTTGTTTAGTATATGGGTGTGTAGATCAATGTACTTCTTGGGTTAATTTCAGTACTATGACTGGTTGTGGTTTGATTTATGAAGAAAATTGTAATAGTTGAGAACATGGACAACGACACATAATTCTTCCCTCTCAGTCTTCATGAAGTATTCTATGAAAATATTCATGAAAAGGCCTACACATTCAACACTAGTGGTCTCATACAATTAATTTATTAGCCCTTGTGTGCCCTACCAAGATACCCATTTGGAATTCTTAGTCCCTATTGTGACTTTTTGTGACCCCTAACACAAATACTGAAAAGTAAAAGCCTGATTCATGAAAACAAGTTTGCCAGTAAGTATACTCAGTTATTTGGGATGGTTTGAATTATTTAATGAAACTCATAATATTTAATTACATAAACATAATTACCATATATAAAATATAAAAATGTATGTTTCCATTTACTACCACTTTATGACCCCAAGGTAAACCATAATTGGCCTAAGGATAAGAGTCGCTGGTATTGTACAAAGTTACATATAAGGACTATACTATGATTATAATGATGTATAATTTATACGATGTATTATTATGATCTATGATTATGTTTGTTTTGAGTCAGAAGGGCTCAACTATATTGTTAAATATAAGAGTTAACACTCTTCTGTTGCCTTAACAGATGACATGGAATTAAATTAGCACAGGAGTTTAATGTTTCCTTGAACAAAGTAGGCTTGGTCACTATTGCGTGACCTCTAAAGATGTGTGTAAACACAACACATATGTAGCACTGTTTACAGAATATAACAAGCAATAGTTATGAGTACATGATTACAATCCATGACACGTACCCTACATGGTTTCATTCATCAGAGCAATGGGTTTTAGATGTAATTTGTATTTTTGTTTCGGTTCAAATAAGTGTTTACTTGTAGAGCTTTTATAATGGAACTCTGCCCAAGGTATATTTGCTTTTCTGTCTTTCACTAAAATTGCAGCTCACACCATGTTTATATTTATGAGTATCTCTCATGACTCATACCTATTTGGGGATATTACATGTTCTTGTACAAATACACAAATTATTGTGTATTTATAGTAATATGCCTACATTGTATTATACATGGGGATTGATACAAGAGCATGTAAAAAAGTAATAAGGAAAGAAATTTGGTATTTGATGACTAATTAAGAATGATGAAATTAAATTGAATGTCAGCAGTGAAAATGAAAATAGATGGAAAAGTTTGCAATTTTCCCCTTAAACTCTTTAAAATCCATCATAAATCTACAACTTCATGAAATTCAATTTTCTCTAAATGTCATTGGAATTGTAACAGGAGAACAATAAAAAATGATTTCCTTCTCCTGTACTCTTATTTACATAAACATTGCTCATCATGTTCTGTCTCTATTAGCCTTCAGTTGTTTTGGAAGATGTGCAAAAACATTATGATCTCATGACAGACAAACAAAAATTAATCTTGCACCTTTGGCACTCCTCTCCTGAACTCTATGTAACCTTTTCAGCAAACTGAGACATATCAAAACAACAATGTGCCTTCCTGTCATGCTTTTGCTTTTAAGCCTTTTGGATTTTGTTACTGTTAAATCATTGTTTTGTCTTGTGTTTTGGAACATTTCTGTTGTCTCTGGGTGACCCCTTTTCTCTATTCCACTTTGTTTTCAAGTCAACTGAATGTAGGCCTATATGGTCAAAAATCGATTTGGGCAAGTTTGTTGGCTTCATGAGAGGGCAATTCAGTAACAATATAATTAATAACACTAATGAATAAAACAATAATTTGTTGTTAATGAACATACGGTATGTGGAAAATATAAGGCATTGCCATTAATTGGTAAAGCAGATGACACCCCTCCCCCCTCTCCCCCACGCACCTCTACCACCACCACCATCAAATTGCCTTACATCTGTAATGCTCAATTTCTCATTAATACATACAATATTGATATTGAACAAAATGTAAACCCAGATGGAACTTTGTTCCAAATATGAAACTGAAACTTGAAACTCAGGTTTACAATATTGAACAAAACAATTAAATGTTACAGAATCAAGGCCCTCTGGGAGTTTCACACTCATAATGAGAAACTTTTATGGTTCTTCTTTGGACTTAATATGTTAAAACTTTGAAGATTTGTCGTGGCTGTCCCCCTATTGCAAGGCTTCACACTAACTTTTTTGGAAGGGTTCAGATTTATCTTTTTAGAGTCTTTGTGCATGAGCCCTGTGTAAAAATTTTGAAATTTAGGGGGCCCGGACTTAGATTTTGGGTGCCTGTTAGTGTTAGTGTCCAGCCCTGCCTATTGAAAACATGATAAGTACACAAAATCATATGCATTACGAGTCTTTATCAGCTTTTCAAAAGAAAATCAATCTCCATTGTTAAAATTCTGGAATTTACCTTCATTCTTTATAATCTGCATTGGTGATCCAACATTATTTGCTCCTGGCTTTATTTTGTCAAAGATAGAGGGTTGAAAATTTGAAAAAGGATTACATTTTTAAAGTTAAGAATTTGTTCAGTGTTTTGAAAATATTACAATTCTATCTTTTCTGTGCATGAGTGTGTATTTCACTATCTCTGTTTATCATTTTTCAGGTTTTACAGATCTATAACTAAATTATTCATACTTCTTGTAAATTTGTTGTATTTTGTGTTTTTTCGTAACTCAAGAACATAAGGTAGACTTGTTGAATTAGGGCCTTTGTTGAATAATTTCAGATGTCAGCTTTAATATGTCTCATTCCCAAGAAACATAAATCAGGAAAAATCTATTTTCACATACCCGGTACTTAAAGAATTATAAAACTTAGTAAGAGTAATAGGGTATGAACAATTGAGTTGTTAACTGTACATACATGAAATTGAGTCTTATTATATGCCAACAAAAAGAACAATAATGATGCATTGAAGCTGTTAATATTCTTTGGTACACATAACTTGTCATTCACTCTAAGCTTTATAAAACATGTGCGACTGATTAATACTCTTATGCAGAGTCTTTGCAGACACAATCATGTTGGTTAGTAGGGACTGGTTAGTAGGGACTAGGGAGGGAGTGTGAGGAAGAGCTATTTCAAGAAATGATGCCCTTCATCTTTAACAAGTTAATGATTGATGTCTGAATCATATGTACAGTATACATTGCAGCCTTCTACTAAACTAATTGGATACTGGTAGATTAAAATCTGCAAAGGAAACTGCTACATTACCCCAATACTGGTTTGCTTGCAGTGTAGAAGGTATTGATTAAAGGTACTATATAACATTTTCAAGACAAAATAAAATGTTCTCCATAAATTTGTCCCACCTTTTTTTGTATAACATCTTTTAGAAAAACATGAGTAAGGCCAATACATGATTAATGTTTAATTTGACAATATGTCCTTCTTCATTGATCACATATTTTGTGTTCAGAAATCAGAATCATTGATAGTGCATGAGTACCATAAGCCACAGATGAAAAATATTTTCGCTAGTAATAAATGTTTTGGGTTAATAATTTCATTTCATAGTACATATATCATCATCTTAACTTAGAAGTAAGAAGAGACGACACCCCTTGTCATCTAAAGATTAAAGGTGTAAACCTAGTCCTTGCTGTAAATAGACTACATATTAATGTTAAGTAAGATAAAGAAAAAAGACGTCAACTCATAAAAAATGAACAAAGAAATTTGCAATTTCTTATGAATACTGTATTACAAATGGTCAATATTCAATTGATAATGCCCATAATACCAATATCCTGTTTGCGTGTTCTTTTGCATAAATTAATGTTAAAGTATATTCTACCCTATATCTATATTCTATAGTGTATGAAATAACCAGAAAATTTTCCCTGCACTTATATACAACTGTAGGGGTTATATGGGTACATGATACCTGTAATGTAGAAATCAAACAAAAATTGGGGCCCAGTGTAAACAGACACCCCAAAAAAAATAAATAAATAAATAAATAAATAAAATATATATATATATATATATATATATATATATATATATATATATTTAAAATATATATATATATATATATTTATATATATATATATATATATATATATATATATATGTATGTATATGTATATATATGTATATATATACCGGTATATATATTCTGAGCCCCCAAACAAAAACATATGATCTTGAGGAGCTAATACATGCATTATCAGCAGTACTGGTTTTTACAACAAACAATTGTGATGGACCGCCATTTACAGTGAATTGACACAGACGTATTTCTCACACTTTCATGAGAAGAAAAAAATCATACAAAAGAAAAGAGATCAATACAAGCCTGGTACAATTAATCAATCAAACTCCAGATATATACAATATAATTCAAATTACTCTGTGAAAAAGGACACTCACTCATGATGGGGACATTTTTTTTTTAAGTTCTGAAAATACTAGTACCATAATTAGCCAGGCAATTCCTGAAGTGCCCACTTGTACCACATTTTACCTGAAATCAAATGGTGAAAAGGACAAATCTGAAATTAAAAACAACACTATTTTATATTTATATACACATCAATAAGAATGTTTGTTTAAGCCAATTTTAAATCAGGGCTATTTTGAGGTCTATACCCGATGGGAACCTAATTGTGAACAGTGGTTTCATTCATATTGTATGTTCACACAGATTAATATTATATGTACTGTATGTATTTCCCATAATATATTAAAGCTTACACTACATTAAATTCTGAACAATGCAAACTTAATTGGATATTAAACCAGTTTTGTAGCAGATCATAATCATATGTCAATAAGATTGGTATTTGATTTGCACTCTGGCAGTGTCACTCCCAAAGTATTGCCTTTCATTTTCAGTGCCCACGGCTATGTTGCCATGGTAACATTGTGGGTGGGGTAAGTACGGTAAATGTTTATCATCTCAGAAGAGTATGTGGGTGAAAATATTTTAAATGAAAATATTATTCATTTAGTCTCTTGTATTGAATGTATGTACAGTAATATGTACAAATCCAAATACATGTGTAGGCCTATATCTTGTTGATAAACATATTTGATATTGCAAAAACATGAATCAATAAATTTGGACTATAATTATCAAGAATGGAATTTGTTGTGTTTGATATTGTTGTACTGTTTAGGTAGTTTACCTTATCTATGCTAACAGATTGATATTATCATAATCTTTTGAATACACACAAATAACATCATTTTGAATAAAGTTACACTGTGCAACACTTCCATTTTTGTTTAAGTGACGTGTCTTTCTTTTACATCTGAATCGAAATGATGTCAACAGACAATACTTTTTAGCTTCATGACTCAATAAGAGCATGGAGCTAGATGACAAGAGGCTAGGAAAACCATGCTACTTTAGACGTGAAACCAAGGTATGTTTTATTGTGAGATGTCTACAAACCTCAAAACCCTACCAATCCTTATTCAAAGTGGATAAAATACCCATTTATGTTTGTGATAACAATCGTTACTGGGTATCATCTAAATGTCTTGAAAATGGGTCTGTTTTGGTAGACTAATGATGTCTGAGAGGTGGTACATTAGCACTCCCATGACTCACTCTCCTGGAGGACTGGATTGACAAAGGATAACTACAATTAAACAATTAAGATTGATGTCTCCTCATTATTATTTGACATTTCAAGACATTCACAGGAAAGATAAAGGATAACCCCATTGTGACTTTGAGCTGAAGCCCTCTGATACCGCAACTCGGACAGTACTAAGTGTGAAACTTCTCTCAAACAAAACGGGCCATAAATAGTCAAAAGAGTTGAGAAGGTGGGGACCCAGGGTCACTTAGAGGTAAAGCCTTCTGATACTGCGACTCTGACGATATAGTGTAAAACTTATTTCACAGAAGTCGAAGAAAAGGGATCTTGACCATCTGATACTGCATTTTTATTGGAGTGCAAATTCAAAACTTTGTCAGAGAAGCTTGGGGCAGCAATTTTGAAGAGAGAAAAAAAGAGACCCATGAAGATGAGGCCAAAGCCATCCAACTCGGACAGTATTGAGCGCCAAGTTGGTCTCACATTAAGAGGATAATGCATGAAAAGTATATAAAAGGGGGATAAATTTAAATGTATTCATAATTTCATATGTTGTTGGGGTGACTTTGAATTACTAGTACAACCCTCTGATTCTGCAGTTCAGACTAATGATTGTAATACAGGTCTCACATAAGAATAATGAATGAAAAGTTTTTTTTTGGGGGGGGGACAATTTATTGTTTGACTTTGAGTTGAAGCCCTCTGATACCGCGATGCAGACAAACAATATTGAATACACAACTTTTCTCAAAGGAACATGGCCTTGCATGAATACAGTCATGAAAGGAGAGAACTACTACAATGGAATAAATGGTTTACATTGTATACCAGTAACGGGTGCACAATACCTAGAGAATAGCTGCACAGTCGCACAAAGCAGAAGTTTGGGGGCATTACACATCATTTGTATAGAGTACAAAGCTTTAGAACATGACTGCTCCTAGTAAGAGGAATAACATTTTGATCTGGATCATTAATTGGGTACATAGAGCAAGACAAAGTTGTTTGAGAAAGCTAGTTATTTATATAAAATCAACCAAAGAGACAGAGATCAATTACATGTATATTGGTAAAATGACAATGACAAGATTTTTTATTTTTCTAATTACTATACCACTAGCATTGTCAAGAAACCTAAAGGAGTTTTGTTGTTGGTATCAGGTTCTTGGCTTTCTCTGAACAGAATTGAAGTCATAGAAATCTGTAAATTGACATTTGATAAGTATTTACTTAAAGGTATCGTTTAACAATGTTAAATCTGAGATGCATGGCCCTACGTGTTATCAGTGTCTGTGATATGGTGTAATATTGAGGCCCTGAAAAAATTATGCGCTTCAAAATTATCATGAAGTGCCTCAAAAAAGTAAAAAATCTTTGAGTGACCGGTTTTACCATACTCATTTTCCCCAATAGACTGAAGTGTTATGAAAACCGTTAGGAAACGCAAAATTTGATTTCGATTTCCAATCATAAATATCTTGATAATCAGACAGGCGATCGGCTTGTAAAAGTCACGGGGTTCCTGACTGACCTGAGACAAAGTTACCCAATCCCTTTAAAGGTACTATGTCCCATTTGCAGGCCCCAAAACTGAAAAGGTTAAATTCCAACGGCATTTGAAAGACAATAATAATTTAGAACTTCCCTAAAAAAAAGGGGGCTTGAAAATGTCTTTAAGTGGGAAAATAACGACTATTAGTTGTCGAATCGACTTAGGAGCTATAGAGCCAGTAAGTAATAGTCTGATTTTTCAGACCATTGTACCGAATGGTCGTACGTTTTATGCTGCGCAAAGATTCAATCAGTTTAATTTTGGCCATTACAAGAAGTGGGTTATTGATGTAGACAAATGCTCATGTACCCTTTACAGCTCATTTTATGTATGTTATTACCAAAGATGAAAAAAGCCAGTCAGTCACTCAATAGTGTCTGACAGTGAAGTCTAGCAAGTAAGTAAACGGGTTTCCTTGCATAATTTGAATATTAGGACACTGCTAACGTTTAAATTTCACAGATAGGACATACATGACATATTCATAATTCCTGCAAAGTTCTACAGAATTTGATGTTGGCTGCAAAAGGGACATAGTATCTTTAAGCCATTTTCAACAGACTTGTAATCTTCATTGGCACCTTTGAGTGTTAAAATGCCATATTACCAAACCTGTAAACCTGTAGTACTTGATATATTTCATATGAGTGATAAAAACCTGTTGTTGCTTATTATGTAACAAAATGGACTGTGTTGCTAAGTACATGTAGTTTGGGTATTGCACCAAATCTGAGAGCTTGTAAAGAATGCTCGACTGAATAAATGAGATGGGTCTGGTCCACACAGCAGGGAACAAGGCAAAGATCAATTCAGAATCAGCGAACCACTGCAAGGGGGTATCATGCATTCCAACATCAAACAAGACATAGTTCCACAGAAAGAAATGACAAACCTGGGGGTTTTTTTTTTCTTCTTCTTTATCTGTTCAGTTTGATAAACTAAAAACAACCTCAGCTTTTATCTGTGTTTCATAGAAACTGAGAGGAGGTGGTGTATATAAGCCTAAAGCCTTATCAAGTTTTGAATTGCAAAAAACATACCGGTACCCGGTATGTGTAATTGACAAATGAAATGAAGTCAATGGAGAAACTGTCTGTTCGGAGGCAGAAGGGTGTTAACTCTGTCTTAAAGTGTACAAGTTAACATCCTTCTGACTCAAAAGAGACAATTTGCTAGAGACTGGTCCACTGAAGAATTACAGGCACAATATTATTCAGATTGGGGCCACTCATGCAGTCATACATATAGACTGCTCAAATGAGACAAGAAAAAGGGTCTTCATAGGCAGGTGGTCTTTATCATGGACAGGTTCCTTTTCAATGAAAAACAATGTTCAAGGGAAGAAGAACAAATGTGGTCTTTATAGACAGGTGCACTCTTAAGGATGTTTGACTGTATTATAACAATGTGAGAGATGTGAAGGTGGAAGAGAGAAAGAGAGAGAGATTATCTTCTCCTACAAAATGTTCACACAGGCACCACACTGCCTGAATGATTGACTAACTGTTCATAGTGTCTGGCTTCAGTTCTATTGGACTTTAATTTAGTCTGAAGTGCATAGACTATAATCTCCCCCGCTTTTCATGCCTTTAAAAGACTTTATGGTAGGAGCTAGATGTGTGAGGGGGTGTCTAAGAGAGGGCTGAGGCGGGGTAAGGTAATACGGATTCTTCAGATACAATTATAATTCAAGGGAGTTAATTTGAATGAAAAAATCCAGGACATTTCAACAAGGATCTATATGACCATAGTGACATCGTACAATGGCAATGGTCTAATCCAAATCCACAATGGGTCTTTGCCAAGACTACAGTTTTCAGTGAAGTGGGACAGTGCGTGGGAGTAGACATTTACAAAGTGGTTGTCTCGAGTTCCAATCCACATATAAGACTATAATATAGCAAGGATAATATTAAGAGGCCTATGTGGCTTGTACAGCAATAGTACATATAATTCTACCATCCCTCTCAAAGAAGTATCGGGGGAAAACAAATATATAACATCTTTACTCTTTTTAGGCCTACTATTGGTACTTAATACTTAATTGGGCTAATCCAGGGTTTTGTTTTGTTTTTAATAAACAAAAATACTTTAAAAAAATACCATGCTACCATACTTTAACACATCCGGACACGGGTAAAATTGATAACTTGCAACAGAAATCAAATGACAGATAGCTAAATTGTATAAACAAAATAACATATATTCACCGTTTTTTGTGTCCTCTGCAATCTAAATTCAGCACAGTTCAGAGTGTGTTACTATAATAAACTTTGGATGTTATTGCAATCCCCTGCACATTGCAAATTGGAGAGGGCTAGCGGGGGACGAGGGAGTTTTGTGAAATGAGTAATATTCATTTGCAGTGGGAGCCAGCATACAAAGAAACAGCTCGGGCGAATAGGCAAGGAATGAATGAGTCACAGTCGTCAGACAAATTGCTTTGCAGACTTGTCATACCGACCACAAAAATACACCATACGGGATTAAATATTTGATAAAGACTACGTTTTGAAGCAATGCCACATAATGCGGACGAGGTTTCTGTAGAGGGACACACCCACTGTTATTGCGTTAATAAAATAAACAAACTATTTTCGAACAAGTGGTGGTAAAATCTGGACGTGTAAGCCTATGGGGCGCGCGCAATAAAGTATGATGATTATACCAAGTTATATTCCGATATGTAAGTCTGTCAAAAAGTGTTCTTAACTCGCAAAAACAGACTGTAACTCACCGACTTTCGGGAATTCCGTAGACGTAGAGTAACCGAATGTAAATGGGCGCTTGGGACTACTTCCAAGTATGTAAGAAGCAAAAGATAAAGCTTCTTAAAAAGTTGAAACTGAATAATATATGGTTGTCGTATAATTCTGATCTTGTCTCTTCTACAGCGGCACACAAATTACAAAACCCATGTTCACAACAACACACACTGAAACTTGCGCATGTGTGCACTGCATACGTATGTGTGTTAATTGCAGTGCAGAGATATGGCTGGTGCACCCACTTATGAATATGCATGTTGAATAACAAGCGAGTGATTTTATTGGCCAGGAAGTAACAATATCTAACTCATATGACCTAATAAGGTTATGAGTAATCGTTTCTGAAAGAAAATAACTTAGGTTATAATTTGTAATAAGATATTACCTGAAAAATTAAAACTGATACCTAAATTGTATTCAATCTAAATATAAAGACGGAAATATCGGATGTTATCCTGATACCAATCAAACGAATATGCAATGTATGTTATATCAGCACTGTGAACTCCGATAAAAGCAAGAGCGGTTTTGTAGTGTAACGGTTAGCACCCAGGACTCTGAATCCTGTAATCCGAGTTCGAATCTCGGCAAGACCTTACCTTTTGCATTTTTTTCTATTGACCGGTTTTTCTTTATCGTTTATATTAAATACATTGTAATATTCTACTTTCATATTAAATATTCTGAATAGATATCTTACATTATCATATGCAGGAATTGTTTTTATTTTTATAAGTGTATAGACCTAACTGCATGAGGGTTGAGGGTTGGGCGGGGACGGGGGGCCGGGGTGACAGACGGTGATGGTAATATGGCATTTTAACACTCAAAGGTGCCAATGAAGATTACAAGTCTGTTGAAAATGGCTTAAAGATACTATGTCCCTTTGCAGCCAACATCAAATTCTGTAGAACTTTGCAGGAATTATGAATATATATGTCATGTATGTCCTATCTGTGAAATTTAAACGTTAGCAGTGTCCTAATATTCAAATTATGCAAGGAAACCCGTTTACTTGCTAGACTTCACTGTCAGACACTATTGAGTGACTGACTGGCTTTTTCATCTTTGGTAATAACAAACATAAAATGAGCTGTAAAGGGTACATGAGCATTTGTCTACATCAATAACCCACTTCTTGTAATGGCCAAAATTAAACTGATTGAATCTTTGCGCAGCATAAAAAGTACGACCATTCGGTACAATGGTCTGAAAAATCAGACTATTACTTACTGGCTCTATAGCTCCTAAGTCGATTCGACAACTAATAGTCGTTATTTTCCCACTTAAAGACATTTTCAAGCCCCCTTTTTTAGGGAAGTTCTAAATTAGTACTTTCTTTCAAATGCCGTTGGAATTTAACCTTTTCATTTTTTTGGCCTGCAAATGAGACACTGAGTACCTTTAAAAACCCCATCAGGATTGTTTTTTCCTTCTTTATAAGATGTAATTTTTCTGACTTTTCTTAAATTTGTTGAGAATATTCAGACCATCACACCCCACTGCAAAGCAGTATCTTGGACCATGTAAAGAGAAAAACGAATATTGAAATCATCCCTGATAATGCGCATGAGAACAATAACCCCCCGGAAATTACCCCACAGAATTACCCCCGGAAAATTACCCCCTAGGACAATTACCCCTCCTCCCAGGACAACCAAGGACAACCACCCCGAGGACAATTACCCCACCCCGATTTTACCCCCTGTTCATTGAAGGGAAGTCCACCCTGATAATAAGTTGGTTTTATTAAAAGCAGAATTGTTTTATCGGGGGACTGTCCTCGGGGGTAATTGTCCTCGGGGTAATTGTCCATGGGGATAACTGTCCTAGGGGTAATTTTCGGGGGGGGGTAGTAATTTTCCGGGGGGTAATTGTCCCGCTGGTAATTGGCCGAGGGGGATTGCCCAGGGGGTAATTGTCCTAAAACCCTGATAATGTAATCACAATTTGGGGTGTATGCCATGTCTAAAAATAATGTTTTCACTTTGAGGTTTCCTTTTGTAGGCGCCACTTTTCTTCAGAAAGAGCCCTTTTTGTTGGTGCCCCTTGAATCGGTTGGAGGAGTGGGGGAAATAAAGAATGTCACTGTAATATTCTAATAGGGGAAAGGGGCTCTCCACTCAACAATATCCAAAATTTCTTACACCATGTAATTTGCATCACACGTGACAGGTTTTGAGTTGTAATACACATTTACTGACGAATGTCTCATTAAAAAATATGTATTTGGCTTTATCCGTGTCTTTTAGACGGATTTCATGAGCTGTCTTTACATTTTATTTCTGTACTTTTAAAAAGTCATGACAGTGCTTTTAAAATGCTAAATGTTCAGTTAATGATGCATTAGCAGAAATCAATTTGGATAAATAAGGGGTAAACAATACCAAAAGTTATCCATTAATGTGGCAATTGTATGCCACCTGCGTTTCAAATGGAGGGGGGGGGCACATGTCGGTTACCCTCCCCCCCCGCGTGATATGGCCGCACAGTGTGTGTCGCGAAAATATATGCACGCACGTGCACGTGTAGCAAATGTGCGTGAATTATTGCATCAGATCCTTACGCTAATATAATACGGTCAAGATGGCAGACGAAAAAAGGAAAGAAATTCAGGAGAGTATTAAAAAGCAAGGCGAAATTGTGCGTCATTTGAAGGCAGAAAAGGCTGATAAGGACAAGGTTAGTATCTGTGTATACTCGTGTTTGTTTGAGCCGACAACAGATTTCATTATATCTCGAATTTTGTGTAGCATGTGCTCGAGATGGAAGGAGTGTGTGAGTTAGACTAAGAGCGAGAGGAAGGTTCGGCATTAGTTGAGCGGATATCGCGACATATTGACTGGACCGGTCAGGCGCAAATGGTTTGTCTCGTCTCGTAGCTGGAGGCGCGTAGCTCGTACTCGTAGGCGATATATACTGCAGCTCGATAGACGATCTACCTGGCCTGGGGCCCGTTTCTCGAAACCAACGACAAGACAGTCATAACTTTATCCGCCAACTACGGAGATGTCTCTGAATCTGATCTTCCTAAACCGTTTCACGAAGAGCTTACTAGCTAGACATCTCGTGAAATCGATACTATCGGCAAGAAGAGGAGCCAAGACATAGCCTTACTTACTTCTTAGTCGCAGTTCAACCGGATTAAAATAAGAGTAATTTTAGGAAAACTCCAATTAGGTCTATTTAAATAAATTAGGACTAAAACAGATTGAAAATGGTACCAGGGAATAAGAGGTGCAATATACTTCAAAATTTGAGTAGATTATACCATAGAATTACTTGTAAAATATAATTTTGAGTATTTCATTTCATGACCGGTGGATCAGTTTTGTTTTTGAAATGGGTACCCCCCCCCGGATATTTTCATTTGATAGTTTGTAAACATACACCCTTATATTATTCTTAGTAAAAATACTATGTTATGAAAGTTTTGTCCAATGTTTTAGGCGTTAGCACAATATTGAAATGACAAAACTTCAACATTCCAAACGTTAAAACACATTTGAAGATAGTATTTATCTCGAAATTAATATGGGTCTGAAAACTAGAGAATACACTTCTTACTATGGCTTGCCTGCTGTGGCAGATTACCCATCCCTTCGAGGATTTTATAATGTGGAAATAAACGCGTATAATCAGTTTAGCTAAGTGGAAAAAGCCTTAGATATAAACATGGCATATTTTCATAAGACTTTCAATTATAAAAAATGATAAAAAGTAAATGTGTAGAAAGATCATAGCTGGAGGATTTCTTGTCCTTTTTGCCAGCCATAGTCTACCCAATAAATGACATGTGATGGCGCTGCCCATCGACTAAAAAGTTATGACAGAGATATGACGGTGTCGGAGGCGTCATAACTCCTTAGTCAGGATGTTGTCCTTGATGTTAGCAAAGAGGGCTTCGTGAAACACGTAGCGGACAAGTAGCTGACTAACGCTGATTTAGTGAAGAAGTTAGACTTATGACGGTTTCGAGAAACGGGCCCCAGGTAGACAAGGCCCGACACTAATGACATGTAAATCGCACCTTGACTAATTATTATAAGGAACACGTACGTGTATGGTAAGCCATTCGCTATCACTCCTGACTGTCCTGTATCAAAATCCAGCATAAGCGTATACTATAGATCTAGGTCTAGGCTACTCGTGATATATTTTTATTATAGGGCCCCGCAACTGTTGCAATCGATTATAGACTATTTATAACTTTTGTACTTCAGCACGTAGAACTATTCGTATTCCGCGCTGTACAGTGAGTTTACGCACTCTGATTGGCCGATACGCACCAGCTGTTTCGATTTAAAGTGATAGTGGGCCCCCACTTACCTAAGCTTAATGGTGAAATTCTAGGATAATCCCAAATATTGAGATAATCACATCAATAGAAAGCTTTTAACCCCCAGAATAACACTAAATGGCGTTTAACCGACAAAACAAGTTCAGAATAGTTAATTTATGCGAGTAAACTCCACCAAAATCTCGAAGTCGGAAACCCGGAAATGCACGGAATTGCCGGGTCCTCTATTCTTGACGTCACGACCGGGATCATGGGCTGAGTGAGTGAATGCCAATGATATGCCCACGTAAATGCTATCCTGTTAGAGCTTAGAATTTTTCTTGTTAACGAGTTTATTTGATAGATTTTCTGTTTTTATTTGAATGAAGAATAACTAAGCAACGTTTTCCAGTTGCTGATTTCTTTATATCCTCACATTATCCTTTTGGTAGAGTTTTAAGACGGGTTTACTGCTTGGAAAATAAGGTTAAATCATATGCAGGTATGAATAGGCGGGTGTACATATACATTATCTTGTCATCAGATAAGGTACAGGAGCAGTTTTGTGAAACGAATAGGCCTAGAACTGTGACTGTAGTTATCATGGATGTGTTTGACTGCCTCAAAAAGGATACAGAACCAGTTAAATATTTGTTTTAAATATATATATCACACTTGAACGAGATCAAGCTTCCTCTATTTAGCGGACGACGTCTATGAACGATATTCATCCGCAAGTGATACGGCTCTTGCACGAACGTTCGTGAAGCGAGCGGAATCGGCAGGTAAGACCAGGCCGCTGCTCTAGGCGGCTTGTTGAGCGTACATCGCCGAAATTGAGCTCCGTGTTGAAATTCTTGCAGCCGTATTTTAAACTGTTACTGTCAATGGATGACGACGTCATCTTCCTCCATGCGCAGTAACAGTTTAAAATACGGCTGCAAGAATTTCAACATGGAGCTCAATTTCGGCGATGAAAATCGGAAAAAGACCCTTAAACGCATCATACAGTCAATCTGGTAAGTGGAACCGATGTAGTTTAGCCTAGGCCTAATTTACAATAATAAATGCATTGGATATGCATCGGGTAAAATGTAGTATTTTGGGCATAAGTTTACTGCTCGGACGCGAGCAGTAGTTTGCAATGCAGTCACTATGGTCGGCTTCTGTCTCTAAAGAGAGGAGCCGACCCTACCCAAATCAGAGGCTAACGAACGAAAGAGACAGAAATCTTTGGTCTAGAGCGCTAGGTGCTACTGCCGCTACTCCCGGCCCGGCTGCAGGAACGTCGACATCTCCTTGCTCTCCGACTTCTCTATCGTCTTCTCCCCCACTTGTACTTGCGTCCTCCCAACTTCCATCATCCTCGTCTGCACTATCGTCTCTTTTTCCTTCATTAGGCCTACTTTCATCATCTTTCTCCATAAACTCTTCAAAATCCATAAAAAGATCGTTCTGGTCAAACTCTCCAGCCATTATCAATTGATATAATTATATAATATGTACCTTACGTGAATCGAAAGTGTATATGTATAAAGCTAGCTAGACCGAACGCGAGAAAGACTCGAACGAAGCCAAACAACCGTATCTACTTTACCGAGCACACGAAAACAATCTCACCAAATTCAACACACTCAAACAAAATCACATGGTGAAAATATCGACTAATAGCGCATCGTTGGCTTGTTTATGTCATAATTCTGAAAAAGGGAATTGATATTAGTACTATGAAATATTAGGGAAGGTGAAGAATTCTACATAGAGTTATGAAACTAAACTTTGAAACTAAATAGCAGAAATTCGTATCTCTCTGCCCATGTTTTTCTATGGAACATCTGGGTACGTGAATATACTCGTCCCCGGGCGTGACGTCACAAATAGTGGACCAGCTCCATGACTGACTTTCTAGGCAAAGAGAGGAGGCTTTTTTTCAACATTTCAATTGAGGATATCCAGTAGCTAGAAGATTTTTGTGATGTGCAATGAAAATGAACAACTTCGAAAAATCATAGGCTTGCCGTAGGTACCAAATTAATGGACATTTATTGTCCTAGAATATGAGCTTTAAGCAATTAGTGCGCAAGGCCAGGCCAAGTGCAATGTCAATACGACTTTTTACGTAACATTACATAACGAACTAACATGTCATGCTTTAAACAGGTGACGCACACTCAGCATAGCCATAGGTACAATTGTACAAACATAAAATAGAAAAATCAATGAACATTTCAGTACAACTTGCAAGTTTGTACCTTAAATATGACGAAAATGAGAATTTTTCAAACTTAAGACTTAATTACGTAAGTCTTAAACTTAAGTGAAATACTTAACTTTTCAAGGACGCTCAAAAAATCGTAACAAATAGAAGATTTGACTGGAATATCATAATTTTGGTATTGGTAAAAACAGAAAATCGCAAGCTAGCTCCTCGCACTAATGTCTTATAACATAGAGCCTATGGGTAGGGTGTCAGAACGATTTTTCAATTTTCCCTTTTGGATTGTTTTTCACCATTATGGTTGGATAATTGAAAAAATCATTCACTCAGAATAATACATTTCAAATTTCAAGGCCCACCGATGTTTCTATCAAAAGATACAGCCCCTTCAACTCAAAGAAATATTCATGGTATTTTTCTCAGAATCGATGAAAAAGACGTACACGCAGAGTTATGTTGTTTCGCTAAATTTAGCAAAACAGCTGAATTGCGCAATATGCAAGCGTACGCGTGTTGCTGAACTGCATGCGCAACTCAAAGCGATCGGCAATCCATTGTCTTCATTGGGCATCCACTTCCGGGTTCGTAAACATGCGGTCGGATGTTTATTCATGTGCAGATTTTACGCGCTATCACCATGGGTTCGGCCAGCGCGGAGCTCCCGCCTCCCTGCTTAGCTGATCCGAAAAATGTGGGGAAGGGTATTTTCAAACTGTAATTGTTTGTGATCCCTGGGGCTAGCGAAAAATAAGTGCATAGATATATTCCTTAGGATTGGGACTACTTATCGATCGGGGCGTCATATCTCAAAAGTGGCAAACCTCGGAGTTAGCCAGGGCACAATGTTTAAATCACAGTTTTGACCAAGATATTTTTAGAATTCCAAGATGACGCCCCTTTGGAAATATGGGAATTCTTCTGCTCTTTCATATGACACCTCATTTATTGAGTATCACCTTCAGGATCACAAAGAATAAAGGTTTGAATTAAAAAAAACAAAAAAACTTTGACCAATTTTGCATGATCGCTCAATGCACGTAGACCGCATAGGGATGCATGCAATCTCTATGGGAAGAATTTTAGCACACAACATCGGGTGCGCGATTAGACACCCTACTATGGGAGCCAGCGATAGCCAATCTAAAGGGCCCATGTCGGCTCGGCTAAGTGCCAAATTACGAAAATGAGCTGAGACAGGAGGAACGTAATGCGCATGTGCTGGCTGTATTGCTGCTGTAAGCTAAAGTTCTACGTGTTCAGCGAACTTAAGCCAACTCATGTGCAGATTTCAGGTTTGATTTTAATTATGTTACATGATCTATAAAGCTGAGCTCCACGTGTATCTCACATACAGACATCAAATCAAGGCGACATTGTGCTCTTCATAAAGCATGAGAATGATGAGATGTCTCTCATGATGTCTCACGTGCTAAGAAATGCAGATTTCCAACACTGTTAAGACGGGGAAGCATGATTCAAATTCAACTTGAATAGAATCGGGTTATGGAGGCTAGTGTAAACGCAGCCTATCATACCTGGATCATGGTCCCTGGACTTACCCCTGGTTCCTGAGCACCCTCGTTGATCAACAGGGAACCATCTTGATTATAACAATAGCTCCCATCAAATCAATCCCAGCACACCATTGCCTGTGGATTCTTAAGCTGTGCTGGTAACTCCTTGGCTGGACCAAGTCAAACGATCAAAGCCTTTATCTCTGAATTTCCAAGGCGCATTTAAGAACTCGATGTTTGTGGTGTGATAATTATACACATTTGCACTTTGCGAAGATGGCCTCATGTGTTTGGACTGTGATTCTGTAGAGCATGTAATGTGGCAGTGGTGCAGCTTTTGTTTTTTTTTAATGAAGATTTGTACTCAGTACATGATTTTATCCCTAGCGGATTTATTTATATGGAAATCGGTTCAATGGATGGATAAAAATTATAAATACCTTGAAATCTCATAGGATGTGCTGAATACTACTGTCTTATTTAAGGTCAGGGTATTATGGAAAACCTGATGATGGTTACATTTGCTGGACAGTTGGAGTCTTTATTCTACCATGCCTGGCAGTCGGGTCGTGAGGTGTTTGAGGTCATCTAGCTCACAGTGTGAATAGATACTTGATAGCCACATTGGTCTGTGTAATCATAATTTTGGACAGATATTGGTGTGTTTTTTAATGGTATAAAAAGTAGCTAGAGTCTTTCTAATGAAGAGAGACTGGGCATCTTCTCCAAATTAAATCATACTGCTCCTTCTAAAGAGTGTGTGATTACTTGAATTTACTTCAATTGCTGCCAACCACTTGTTATCTAGAGCAGGTCACTTTTCGTCGTCTTTGATTAGAACTTCTGTTTGATTCAGTCCATGTTAAAACTCATGCAAGCATAGTGAAGTACAGGAGATGAGGATTCTGTCAATGCTTTACTGAGTGCATTGTGTAGTGAGCTGGCAAAATGGATACAGACATGTGCCTGAGGAGGCAGTACATTATGTATCGTAATATAGTAAACATTGGTTGTCTGATCAGGGAACTAAAGATTGCCCAACCTTTTCATTACAAGCAGAGGGTGAGTCAATTGTCCATTCATCTTCAGGGTCATGAATGGGGACACTGGGCTATTTTTCTGCAGATGGATGGCTGACATACATGTAGCTTTTGCCTCCATATTGCCCCTACCGCCTACATGTACGTTCCCCTATTACTGCTGAAAGTTTGTTGGAAACTTGAAAAAAACCTCAGATCAGAAAAGATAAGTTATTTAGATAATAATTCAGGGTGCTGCCAAGCAGTTTCTCATTGTATGTTGACACCATGTTGATTACTTTTAAAAATACTTCTATAGTTCTTTCTTATCTAAATCTTACATTCCTAGTGTGGAAAAACCTCTTTGTACCAAATTCACATGAGCTGCATTTCTTTTGAAAGTTAAAATTAAAACTTTGTAATTATTTTCTGCTACGTGAACAATTTTATTAGTGTTGAATTGAAACAAAAATATTTGAAATGTCAACAAATCCCATCTCTCATGTGGCCCCTAAGCTATGAAATTAAACTATTTCAGATTTCTGTTCCTTTTGGTCTAATGTTGTTTTTGCATTTTGTTTGAAACCTCTTTTCAAAGTTTATTGGGTTCTGCTTGGCAGAATGAATTATGTCACACATGCATATTCTAGCAAGAGTGAGAAACATGTGTGACTTATTTTGGCATAATTATGAAGAATGTGACTTTATCCGTGCAATCTTCTTATTCTTTTTTTGTGTGTGAAATGAAGATAACGTACATGTACATGTGTATGTAATGCACAAGTGAAAATATTCACTTACTCAGTTTTTGAATATGTTTGAGTATTAGTCTTTGAAGCATACAATATGTTTAGATGGTCTTTCACAAATTTAAATGTATTTATTTGAATTATCAAAGTTAACCGAGTATGTCACCAATGTAATACATGTACATGCATTGTTCAAGTAAACTTGTAGTTGTGTCATGATGGTTGCTGAACTCTCAAAGAATTACTCTCCATTTGTTCTCCCTTCTCTCTCTCTCTCTCTCTCTCTCTCTCTTCCTGCATCATATCATCTGCTGATCTCCGACGTTGACTGGGCCTTCCTCCCACTGGTCTGGTAACTCATACCTGTAACTCCATGGTAACCTGGTATCTGGGGCTCGCTCTAATGGTTTCCTGCCATCGATGATCACCCTTGTGTTCAACGACCACCCTGGATCGGTTCCTGTCACTACTGATGCTAACTGCTTGATAACTTGTGTGAATAAACTCAACATGTTCGTGAAATGGTTATCTGTGCACCTTTGACAAAAAAATCCTTTTGGGTCATGTATATAAAATCATTACTAATGCTTGGATATGCTTCCCGTTGATGACCGTTGACCTTTGACCTACATCATATATACTGGTTGATCAAATTGATGTTACTATCTGGATTACCTCCTGTGAACCCTGTCACACACACACGCTTTGATGGAATAAATGTGCTGGTTCATAATTTAATGGATTCTCCCTCTTGTGTTGGAACTGTGAAATCTGATTCTGATTGGCACCTGGATTGGGAAACTGATAATACTGATTTAATTGTGATACAAAAACAAAATTGCTTTCATTCTGGAAACAAATACAAACTTGGGTGCCTGGATTTTCTTAAACAATGGCCTTAACTTGGGCAAAACTTTGCTGTCTCCGGCAACATATCCTGCCTTCTGCACTGCGCTGTTTTTCTGTCTCTCCTGGATTACATTTTAATCCATCTGATGAACAGGTTTGTCAATGTCTTGTTATCAAAGTCAAATGTGACATAAAATGGAACGGTACCCACATATAGTCAATAGGAGAATAGGAGACTGAGTGAACAGATTAACATTTATAAAAAAGTTAATAATTTTGGTTCAAGATTTTCATCTGTACATGTAGGTATTCCATTCAACATTTATGATATACTGGAGTTTTGAGCAGAAAAATCTCTGGAAAGCTAAAAATGCACTCCAATAAAAAAAGAAGTAAACTTCATAAAATTCATTCTCTAAATAGGAATTCACAAAGGAGTTTCTGTGAGCAAAGAAGTAATTTCCTGTTGCCTGCTTGATAAAGTCATTGTATTGTTATTAAAGCAATAAAACTGAAAGTGTTAGTCTCCAAAATTATTCGATTCCAACTTAAATATAATTAGCTTGTATGTTATATGATTAAACAGTGTATGCAATTGCAAGTTATAAGATGTAATATTTGTTACTGAATAACAGGAGTGTATCCATAAAATGAATTAAGTTGATACCGCATGGACAGACAGAAGGAAGGCCTGTGAGTATGAAAACCATGTTAGATGGTGTCCATTCTCACAGAGAGTTATTTTATTATTAGTGATATCCATTTTCTTTATCTTTTTTTGTTTTATTCTCTCCTTCTTGTTCTAGATCAAAGAAGAGGTTGACAAACTTTTGGCTCTAAAGGCACAGCTCGGAGATGGACCAACTCAGAAATATGTGCTCAAAACAGCCAAGGTATGGTATGAAGTGTCTGAAAGACATTCACCAGTTATTTGTAGAGGTGTTATGGTCTAGTGGATCTAGTCTCCGATCTGTGAATCACAAGGTACAGGGTTCGAATCCCTGCCGCAGCACTAATGTCCTTTGGCAAGATATTAATCTACATTTTCCACACTCGACCCAAGTGTAGATAGTAGGCACTGTAGAAGCTAAAATATTATTATTATTGTTGTCATTGTTATGATTATTAGTAATAATTATTATTTTGATTTGAAACTCCCGTCGAATACAGGTCATTATGACATAAGGCACCTTTTTATACCCAATGGGTAATTTGTAAATTTTAGAATTCTTATGAGATATTCTGCCAATTAATTACAGAATTTACAGGGTCATTGATGAAGAGATCATTCAGCATACCATGTGACCTTTGTTTATAAACATTCTTACTATTCCTATCATTTTGCTGTGCATGCATTTTATTTTGATCAAAATTGAGATCCACCACATGGGAGGCATGCTTGGAAACATGGTCACATGGTCTTTTGACTTCCCATAGCATAAGGAGGTTAAGCAATACAGGTTTACGTTGAATTTGGGTCCCTTGCTAACATCCTAATCAGCAAATCACTTCCATCGGAAATGGTCCCTCTCAACTTAAATGTAAATGATTACCCCGGTAAAAACTATTCTAAAAGGGCACTGTACTTTTAGATGATGACAGCCCATGTTAAGTTAGCCTAGGGTGGTAGTTTTTAAAGCACACTGAAACAATATACCGGTAGGCACTATTAACGTTAGTATTATGATAATTTACTTCTATTGTTTACCGCTGAATTTCTTTAGCCTATTTGATACTATTTGTTACGTTTTATACACAATCAGATCATATTAGCTCTGTTTTTTATCCATAAGATTGCTGCATATGTTTTTGCTGATTTGAATGGCTTTGAAAGTATTCTAATAAGATTTTGCACATTGTTGAACAAGGAAATATGTCCAATTTCAAACTGTATGATTGTGAGCAAAGAAGTGTATTAGCTTATATTAATTCATTGAAAGTTAATGCCCTAGTGCCCCTTAGCAGACAAAATGTCCTCCTTTGATAACAGTAGACTGTAAAGGTGTATGTAGTGCGTCAACAGTCTGCTGCAAATTATTATTAGTCAATGACAATCTACATGATGACCTGCCACTCACCCATTCACTTTGGACCACTGCCAGTTTGGTCATAACTGCATTCAGCAAATTTATCAGAATGATACAAGCTTGTTTTACCCTCCTGAGAAATTTAGAGAACTAGTGGACTCCACCTTTCCTGTATATCCAAGGACAGTTAACAATGCAAGTAAGCGCTGATGGTATGGGAACAAACAGGGGATTAGGGGATAGTGACACCAATGTCAACGAAAATAGAAAAGGTCTAGATAGCTACAAAGGGGGTCTTCAAATCTCAAAGATATTTGTAAATTGGTAACACTATCCCCTTCCCAGAAGAGAGCACATTTCTACAGAAAAATTATAGTAGAGCTTGATTGAACGAGAACGTAATTATAAATGTAAATGTACATTGATTGACATGACAAGCAATTGAACTTTTCTCAAGATGGCCTTTTTTACTTGCCTAAGATGTTGCACCTTGGCTAGATGAGAAAATTCATAAATACCAATGGATTACTGTTTTGTGAATATTGGTATTTATTAATTTTGCATATTTTTTCCAGCTGAACCTGAACTGGTCAGTAATTCAATGTATTTTTATTGTCCAGTAGGATCCTGAGTCCCCCCAACCACACTCCTTGGTATTGATGGTGCCACAATATCCCTTGATTGATGCCAGACAGGCTATGCCACTATACTTGATGCAAAGGTAACAAGGTATAAGAGGAAAATTCCATGCAATACTGTACTATCTGTTTGTGCTTTGCTATTGGACGTACATGTACGTGTAGGTTATGTTACACTGCAGAGTTGAACATTTGACTACTTAAAAACGGGTAGGAAGTGGTTTGAGAGTTTTTGTATCCTTTATTTCTTAAACATATATATCTCAGCTATGTGCTAAATGAGTCAGACTTTCTTTTCCTTCTGCTTATGTGTAACCAGGGCACAAGGGATTACACCCCCAGACAGATGGCCATCAGGGAGGGTGTTTTCAAGGTGATCATTGACACCTTCAAGCGTCATGGAGCTGAGACCATCGATACACCAGTCTTTGAGCTTAAGGAGACCCTGACAGGGAAGTATGGAGAGGACTCTAAGCTCATCTATGACCTCAAAGACCAAGGGGAATTACTTTCACTCAGATATGATCTTACTGTATCCTTTTATAATGTCTTGATGAATCATTTTAATCTATTAATTCCCCAAGCTACATGTAAGTATAATATGTATTCCAGAGTGTTTTAATCAAGAATTGTGTTAAGAAAGATACCTCAATTAGGCAAATCTAGGAAAGGAGCGAAACAAAATCAACTTTTTTCCATGTTAGAGTAAGGGAATATGATTTTTCCTTTGGTGGTATAAGAATCAATGATAATTAGACACTACTTAACATTGGTTTAGACTAAACTTTAGAGTTGAATTTGTTCCATACTAGTAAATTTTAAATTCCAATGAAATTATATTCTCAATTTTGAGCTTTCTTTAGTGCTCAGTCTTATGGTAGGCCCTTATTAGTATTCAGATTGATAGACATTAGGTATTATATGAATAATTAGTTATGACGTTTTACAAATCCTTAACTGGATTGTTCAGGTTCCCTTTGCCCGTTATGTAGCGATGAATAAAATTGCCAAGATCAAGAGATACCACATAGCCAAGGTGTATAGGAGAGACAACCCTGCAATGACCAGAGGAAGATATAGAGAATTCTACCAATGTGTAAGTATCAGTCAACATTTATCTTTGTCTTCCCCTGACTCTCTCCATATTTCTCTTTTTTGTGTGTGTGTGCTTATATACTGGTATTGACATTGTTAAAGAATAATCTCTCAATTTGAACCATCTTGTATTGTCAATCTGTGAAGTGTAAACTCCTGCCTGAAAATTTTAATCATTTACCCATAGATATTCCACAAGCACTTCAAGGCACAAATTTACCTAAAATAGATGATTTGGTGACCAGATTCTGGTTTTCCGCTTAGGGTATAATGTTGGTGTATCCAGAATTTATGGATTACGGTCTGTATTCTTTATACTATTGCTTTGCAGGATTTTGACATAGCTGGTCAGTATGATGCAATGATACCTGATGCCGAGTGTGTCAAGATCGTCCATGAGATCCTCACAAACCTCAAACTAGGAGACTTTGTTATCAAGGTATGTGTACTGAGATGTCATGGTTGAGAAGCAAATATATGTTTAAACTTACAGGGGAGTATGTTTTGGGTTCCATGTTTGTACACTGTATTCCATATGAGCTTTAAAAAATACAGTAGAAATATTCTAAATAAAGATGAAAGCACCTATTGGATAGACTAGTTAATGCATACAGTTGACTCCATTTTAACTGTTGTAAGGGGCTTGATATGTTCTTCACCTTTTTAATGTCTCAGAGTGTCTCTTGTTTGTTACCCTTTAGGTATAAAAAGGGTACTATGCTTTTGAGTGTTCTAGCAATTGCCATTAGACTCCACCCTTTGGTGATATATTTTGTATCTCTACTTTTTCGTGAAGTGGCTAATCACATTTATGAAGACAACTCTATTCCTTTATTTTGAGTGTATGTTGAAGCCAAACTTGACTTTGAAGTAATATTCAGTTATTTTTATTCATTGTAATGCATTGACACCAAACTTAAAAGGGGTTTTCTGTAGAATTTCATAAGAAGATACACCTCATCACCTATCTTTCTTTTCCATGATCTTTCATTTTTCCACTTATGCAAAATAATATGTGTGTTTTGGTTGTTTTTACAGGTGAATCACAGGCAGATATTAGATGGAATGTTTGAAGCATGTGGTGTACCAGAGGACAAGTTTAGGACAGCATGTTCTGCGGTAGACAAGCTAGACAAAGTAAGAAAGCTCATCAATTTTATATAGTCACTAGCTCTCTTGCTTCCTAGAAAATTACTGTTTTCTTGTGCAGGAGTGAGGGAGGGAGGGGGCTGCTTGTGCTTTAATGAAAGCAATTTCTGAGAAGTGTGCTATTACCAACAAACACATCTCTCTCTAGTTGATCATGTTCTCAATTCGTTAGAGTAGCATACCTGCCAACCCTTCCGAATAATCCAGAATATTCTGATTTTCTGGATTTTTAGGACCTCAAAATTCGGAATACTCCGATTTTCAAAATTCAGATTTTTTTGTTGTTTGTTTGTTGTTTTTTTTGTTGCAAAAGCCAAATTAAGCTTGTTTTATCATGTGCCGCGATTTGAGAGTTCACGTGCGTGCGTTAAATGGCTGCATGATCGAGCAGCGAATTTGTATTCATTTTTTTTTGTACAGGATTTACCGCGTATTGCCAGTTACACTGCTGCTGCATGTGCAAAAGCCTGTTATGGGTACAGATTTCTTATTTTCGAAGGCATAACGTGCTAGAAATTCCTAATTCTTATTTTCAAATGTTGGCAGGTATAGAGTAGATGCTAATGCCATGTACAAGCCTTAAAATAATCGGCCATGAACCAGGGGCAATTTTCCAAAAACAGATAATGACAACCAATTACACAAGTTAAATAAGCTCAAACATACATTGTTAATTTCATAATGCGAATACAATCACTTTTGATAACTTTTTAATCTAAACGAGATCAACAGGAAAGAGTGTCATTACGATTAAGATTATCAACTTGCACATTAAACAGTATTTTAATGTAACTAAATGCCATGTACAAGCCTTAAAATAATCGGCCATGAACCAGGGGCAATTTTCCAAAAACAGATAATGACAACCAATTACACAAGTTAAATAAGCTCAAACATACATTGTTAATTTCATAATGCGAATACAATCACTTTTGATAACTTTTTAATCTAAACGAGGTCAACAGGAAAGAGTGTCATTACGATTAAGATTATCAACTTGCACATTAAACAGTATTTTAATGTAACTAAAATACTGATGAGCAAATAAATAATTAAATCATTAATTTCACGAACATTGGAAGTCAGAAGGACTTGGTCTATCCCAAATAGATCGAATCGCACCTCGCACACAAACCTTCCGCCACACTCTCGGCGGAACAAGAAAGGTCTGTGGTGGGAAGCTAGCGGACTGGCAGTTTGCCAGCGAAGCTACTGCGCCAGCGGCAGATCTGCTGCGTGCAAAATTACTGGGACTCGAAAGGTTCGCGGTGGAAAGCTGGCCGGCTAGCTTTTTGACAAAACAACGCTAGATCGGCTGCTGGCAAAATGAAAGTAACTACGATCAAGAACATCGTAGTTGTTCTTAACTTAACGAGAGAATTCTAAATTCTATTTGAGATGATATAATATATTAGACCAACAAACAAACCTCGATAGATCTCCAATGACTACAGTGTATATGTTTATTTCTCCATTTGACATTTTGTTTTCTCGATCCTTTGAGCCATTTGGTCATGCGCGAGTCAATGCAATCTACAATGTATGTATGACCTAAATTTTAACACGCAAAGAATGGGGAGCACTCGCGGGCCTCGTATCAAATTCGCTGCAAAAAAAAAATCAAGGGTTATTTTGAAGCAGTGAAGAAAATTTGCGCTGCGATTTGCAGCTATAAATTTGAAAGAAACTTATGTAATTACACCGGAATTTTCAGAAAATAATATTTTATATGTATTTTATACTCCAGAAACTTTGTAGATTTGCAGGAAAACAATTTTTTCAGTTTGGTGGTAATTTCTAGGCTAATATTTATAATGTTTTATCAGTAATGGACCGGATGTTTCTCTTCTTACACTCGCATGTTATTTTTACTTACATTAAACATAGGATGGTTAGAGGTAAGACGGGATAACATTACAAAAAAGATATATTTTTCCACCTTACCATATCCAAGCTGTGGGCTGTTTAGTGCAGACTCACCGCAAAAAGGGCAATTGGTGGTTGCGCCCGCTTATTTCAAGGCTTGGCCATGTATTGGTCTGTTTGTATTTAACAACCTATCGACAGAAAGATTCAGAACAGTTAATATCATGTGTGTTGAAAGAACTTTGAAAGAAATTGGCATTGGAGATGTGTAGGTGCGTAAACATTTTATTTGTGGAAAACTACTCTGGACATTAATTCCTTTGAAATCTAGCTCTCTTTACCACCTACTGAACCTATTGGTAGATCAGTTTCAAGTTATTTCACATAAATAGTAGGCAAAGGATAGAACATGCAAAAGAGAATGATATTATTGATATGTTTTACACAGACTTTCTGGGAAGATGTAAGAGCTGAGATGGTAGATGAGAAAGGAATTGATCCTGCTGCAGCTGACAGGATAGGTTTCTTTGTCCAACAAAATGGTAAGGTTCTTATCACAATCCTGAATTGGTATTATTTTCATTATCTCATTTATAGAATACAGATTTTCAGAATGTGTCTATCTAAAAGACAAAAAGAATTAGACTTTTTCTTTATATAACTGAATGTTTGTCATTGCTGTACACCTTTTCAAAAGATCATGTCAACTTGGAATGCATTTTTCTTTCATTGGTAAATTATTTTGATAGGTAATTCCAATATAGATGCCAGCACTGTTGGAAAAGCTTTGAAATTGAAAACAACAATAATTTAGCAGCAGTGCATGCATTTTATCTGGGGAAAATTAGCCAAGAAAATGTTAATCAATTGTTAAATACATTTTAGCAAACATTGTAGATTTTTTGCACGTTTTTTGTTGAGGGTGTAGGTCTTCAGCCTTCTTCTAATGAGTTTTCAACCTCTTTTTTTTTCTCATAATTTTGTCTTGATTAAAGGTGGTCCAGAGCTGGTAGATAAGCTCCTTACTGAGTCATCACTCAAGGATAACAAGTCTGCTAAACAAGGTCTTGAAGCTATGAGACTACTCCTACAGTATTGTGAGATCTTGGGTGTTCTAGACAAGGTATGTTTTAAGAGAATTAGAATTGAATGAAAACAGTTACCCTGCCATTTAACTGTTGTAAAAACCAAAACGGTTAATGATTTTGCAAAATGTTTAACAAAAACTTGTTAAGAAATGTGATATGCTTGAGAAAATGTTATTTTCTGTAGGAAAAACAAAGGTCAAACAAGCTATTTATGGAGCACCTTCATTCTATTTAGATTGATTAATAATATTAATGGTGGCTTCTTATATAGCACACATGTCTTTCAAACGTTATTATCCAGGTCAAAGCCGAGCAGTCAAATAATTAGCGCTCCGACACATCTGATACCCATTTACACCTGGATGGAGAGTGGCAAATGCTGGGCTTGGATTCAAACCTTAACCCTTAGATTGAGAGTCAATTGAATGAACAACTATATCACAACATCTCTGTGTCATTTCTGTTTACGATGCACATGGTGTGACCTTGCATGACAAGAAATCCTTGTTTTATATAGGGTCATCACTATCCAAGTAAGCTGTGACATGTGCAAACTTTAAACTGCTTTATTTGTACTTAGCAAAGTTTGTAGCACCCTGTATCAAGCTATCTTTCCTATCTTGTTCAGGTATCATTTGACATGAGCTTAGCCAGAGGGCTAGACTACTACACAGGAGTAATATATGAAGCTGTCCTCAAGGGAGCAGAGTGCTTGCCTACCAAGTCAGGGGAGCAGGTGGGCGTCGGCTCCGTTGCTGGAGGCGGTCGCTATGACAACCTTGTAGGCATGTTTGATGCCAAGAACAAGAAGGTATGTAAGAAGGACTAGATTTATTCAAATTGTGTTCAAGGTCACAACATTTTATAGTTATCATCACAGTGTAATGTTCAAGGTTTTATTCTAAGGATGGGCAGATACAGCTAATTCAAGAAATCCATTAAATTGAAAGCAAGTTTTGCAGTTCCATAAAAGTGGATGATTTGGGACAACAGGATGAAAATGAACATCAATTTTGAAAAAGTTTCAAAATTTGGTTGATCCCCTTCAGCTTATCATTCATTTATGAATGAAATGAAAAAGGTCTGCATTTATTAATTGGTGGATATGTTAAATAAGAAATTGATTTCAACTATCCCAGTGTTCCTGTTTTGACATTAATCCCAAAATCAATGTATGTAACACTGGTGTATTTTTACCATTTACCGTACAGATGGGGAAGTATTCTTTTGTGATACGGAAACAAAATAGATAGCAAATTTTCCTTTGTCACTGACGTGTAGGTACCATGTGTTGGAGTCAGTATTGGTATAGAGAGGGTGTTTTCAATAATGGAAGCCAAGGCACAGCTGTCAAACAATGTTGTTAGGACTATTGAGACTCAAGTCCTGGTAGCATCAGCTCAACCTAACATGCTTGAAGAGAGGATGAAGCTCTGTAATGAACTCTGGTCTGCTGATATCAAGGTGAGACTGCTAGTAGTATGGCCATTCTGTGCAATGTGTCCCTAATGACATATATCCTTTATCCATTTTTATCATCTGAAAATGAAAAATCTCTTTATATGACCAATGACTAATAGTGATGATATCAGAAGGGACTAGTAGTCAGTAGTTATATCAATGGATATATTCAGATGAAATATTTGGACATTTGTCACATTCAACACTTCTCATAGAATACATGGTTTGAAGATTTTCATTGATGTATGAGATAGGATGTTAAATGGAGGACTTTAAATGAAGGTCCATTAAGGAGTGTTAAGTCTCATCCTGTTTATATTCAGTATGAATTTATAAAAACGTTCCAGTGGAAATTTGAACAAGTATTGAAGATACCATCCAAATCACTATATATATATCTTAATAGTGTTGGTAAGTGGCCCCCTTTATTGTTGTGGAATCCTGTAATCTTATTTTGATTCATTTCCTTCAAACAGGCTTAGATGTCAAACAATATGTCGGATCAAAATCAATGCGCTAAGAACCTATACAAATTTCTCGTAGGTGAACAAGAATTTAAGATTGAGTCTGGAAATACTTAGTGTTTAAAAGTAAAAAATCTTTTTTTCATCTTACTTTATTTCCTTTTTCTCCACATAGGCTGAGATGTCATACAAGAAAAACCCAAAGATGTTAGACCAATATCAACAGGCTGAGAAGTACAGTATTCCTCTGTTAGCTGTCATAGGAGAGCAAGAACTCAAGGATGGGGTCATCACTCTTAGAAATTCAGCCACAAGGGAAGAGGTAAGTGGGTGATTGCAGTGTGAGTTTTGTAGTTGTTTTGCCATTCTGTTTCTTTTTAGTGGTAAGTGGTCATTTCATAGCTTTTCAAAGTGGCTTTTTCATGTTTTTGTTAATCAGAAGAGAATCAATGGGGAAAACAATTACAAAACGGCTTAATGAATTTTTTTTTAATTCACATTTTCTCTTTTATACCCATATAATAAAGATTTTAATGGAATCAAGAACTTCTGCAAACCATTAATGCCATTGGAAAGATAATAGAATGATGTTAGAATGCACAATAATTTGATTTGTTCAAAAGTAATGATTGAACATTACATTATACATATCTTGTTAAATGTGAATGTAAGGGAAATTTATAGGGTACTTTAAGCTTACCACTCTTTCATTTTCTCTTTTCTTCTAATACAGAATCAAATACAAAGGTCAGATCTTATACAAGTCATAAAAGAGAAGTGCGATACAGAAAACTGGTAGTGAGACTGGGCCAAGAAGTCATCTTAACAAATTAAACTAAGCTGAAAATATTTGCCTTTCCAGACTAATTTTGTTTAATGTGATTTGATGAGAACCATAGGGGCATTAACCCGTTTGGTGTATGGCGTGTATCATATGCAGTCTTTATATCTGGTTCAAAATGATTTGATTTGAGACCATTTTTTGTCAGAATGATTTAAATGTGTAACACATGACTGCTTACCCTGTGTTGTCATTTAAATTTATATTTTGTTTGAAACTTATATTAAAAATGATATGTATTCTTGTAATTATTATCTTAAAGATTGGAACAAGCTTCGCAATGTTGTGCATTTACTGTTTATGCCATATATTTTGTGGACATGAATATTTGCGAATGGGACTAGCCAGACCATTTCGCTAGTGATTAATTTCGCGATCAGAAACTTCCAAAGACATTGACGATTCCATGTACCAAAGTTTTTAAGTGTTTGCCGCCAATTGTTATCATTATGACTTTTTAAAAATAATTAACTTCTAGTAGTTCTTGATAACATTTTGGGAAAATTACTGTTGCTCTTGGCTGTAATTCTTTTAACCCACACTATTGCAGCGTCCAAGCATGTGTACGGTCCACAGACAAGCTTGCACCATCAAGTTTCTGATAATGCTGTGGCTCTGTTTTGCAATGATGTAATCTGGCGTTGCACAATACGGGGAAAATAAATGCCATCAAGTTAAAAACATTATGGATAGTAAACCATCCATGACTTGTGTTAGACATTTTGTCTTAATCACATTTCATTTGTTGGGTAATGTACTACTAGTAGTATGAAATGTCAATGCAAACAAAAGATTAAAAATTTGAACTTGCCATTCTGAACCTGGGCACTTCCTCGTACAAACAATTTATTTGTTTAATGATGAATGGTTTCCCTATCCTTATCATTACTCATCCGAGCAAAGTACTTTATTCAAGTTCTACACAAACATCGCTCTTTGTCCTCTTTGTTGATGAGTCTCGATAACAATTCACAATCACTATGTCAGTCAAGCAAGTTCAATCAAATCTTAAACCAAGTTTGAAACTAATGCTGAATGTTGTTTTTATAACACCCAATTGAATACTAGGATAGATAGAGGTGAATGATCATTTTCTTTTTCATCAAAACTAAAACATATCTAATGAAACATTAAAAATTAAAATAAAAATAAAAAAATATGTTTCTAGGGTGGTCTTACTCCGAATCCCCATTCAGAGTCATCAATGTCATGAACATGGGGCATTCCTGACACGGATTGTGTGACAAAAATATGCATGATACAGGTATTTTGGGTCTTGTACAACTGCTTCCCTCTTGGAAAATTGTGCTTTTCATCCCGCGCATAAATGGAACCGCTCTTGACCCAGTGCAGCTTCTACTGTACCGTATACATAGTACCTTGCTCCGTGATGGAGGCACATCTGACGAGGCAGGGCCTAGGCTAGGATCGCATACACTGATCATGGTAGCTTGTAAATATCTACTGTATGTTAGCGCATTATGTTTGTTGGCAATATTTTAGCTTGTTGTAAAATTTGTGTCCCGTTATTGATTCACAAAATTCACGAAAATAATACCTCTGCAAAATATATGGCATAAACAGTATGTCTGTTTAACGAAGAGTGAGTTGATGCCTGTTTGGTTCTCAGCAGCATGCTATGTTTTATCAACCTGATGTGGTTGACCCGCTCTAGATGGTTCTGTTTTTATTTTACACACATTATCTATGTTATTCCCTGTGTCTCTGAATGATTGGCTGGTATTCACAATAGCGTACAAACTAATGAGTTCAAGTTGGTATCCCACTAAGTGGGTAGAGGTAGGCCACTGAGTTATGGAGTGAAGAGTTTTGAACACTTCATGCCAGGGAAAACATATTGTAATACTGGCACTAAATGAATAAACAAAAATATCATGTCCATTGTCCACAACATTCTGATTTCTATATCACAACATTTTGTTTTGCTGTTGAACAATTTACTTTGTTCATGCAATTATAATTGCAGCAAATTGTATGGAATAGGAATGCAGAAACTTGGCACTCCATAGACCAGTGGACTAAGTTGAGCTAAGGTAGTCTGTGGTAATGAATATTGGCTAGTGAAGACAAAAGTGAGCCAAGTGCCAACTCTTTGAGGGAAATGTGTCTGTTTATTTTAAGCTTATTTTTGCTCATTCTTGAGAAATTTCATGTCCTGTAAAAAAAATGATTTCCTTTATTTTTTTAGGCAGGATGTATTTAAAAATTATCACTCATTTCTGACCAAGTCAGGTAAAGCTTGAATAATTCTTCCATTACTAGTATACTTTTTTTCTCTCTTTCCATAGTGCAACTATGCTATGTCATACACTATGTCCAAAATTGAATGTCTGTAATTCAGTATTTCATAAGTTTGACCCATTATGTTTCATCTTGTACAAGAAATAGTGGCACATAAATTCTTTCATGATTGAGGTAGCAATGATTTTGAAAAAACAAAGAATAATTTTTGCTTTCATTACAATTAGTCTTCATTTATAAATATATTTGTAAACAGATTTTTTCTTCTCACAAACTTCATGAAAGGATATGTCAAAGGTATCAATGGAATAGCTTTGCTTTAAGTGAAGATGTTTCCCTCTTGTATTATGTCTTCTCTCCGTTTTTATTTCACAAGATGGTGTGATATATCTGGAAAACAGTTGGATAACATTATCCCAATTGTTTTCCAAGTATAGTGTGGGATATATGATGAAAGTGGTTTATACCATCTTATACAATCTCTCTCTCTCTCTCTCTCTCTCTCTCTCTCTCTCTCTCTCTCATTCCTCATATGTCTACTCCTTGTTCTCATGTGCCTCGCTCTATCCCCATGAATTCACATTCCTACCTTGTTTCTCTCTGTGTACATCTCGCTTGACTCAATTGCAAATGCTTTCCAGAAATCAAAGTAAGGTAAGTTCAATACCCTTGTCCATCACCTGGACTGTGTGAACATTACAATGATTTATTACATAACTCAAACATGATTTCTGTGGGAACTACAAAACAGTATTGAAATTTCCCTTGAGTTCATGTTGCAGTCGTCTTTGCGATCATGTTACTTTAGCTTTAATTAGAGGTTTTTTCTACTCTTCTTTAGCAATGAATAGTTTGAATACATGGTTATTTTAGTGTGTAACTCCTTCTCTTAGTCAGATATAATTGTTTTTTTAAGCAAATATGTAAAAGAATGTTCCTTTTTGTTGCGCTATTGTAACAATTATGTAATAAATTATGACAGATATTGTCCAATGTATCTATGTCTGATTATCTAGTTTGTGTACTTTCATATGAATTAATTTGAAGCATGATTTTTCTGGTATTTTACTTATTTCAAAGTTTCTGACCCTTCCACCACGTGATTAAAAGCTTTTCATTTCTCAGCCCACGTATGCTAAAGTGTCATTACCAGATACAATTCAAAGTATTGATGATCAACTTGTTTGATATTGGTAGTGTACTGTAGGGATATATTTTGTAACGCTAAAGTGTCATTACCAGATACAATTCAAAGTATTGATGATCAACTTGTTTGATATTGGTAGTGTACTGTAGGGATATATTTTGTAACGCTAAAGTGTCATTACCAGATACAATTCAAAGTATTGATGATCAACTTGTTTGATATTGGTAGTGTACTGTAGGGATATATTTTGTATACATGTTTCATAATGTAATAGCACTATGAATGTCAGTACTGAGGCTGTAGATCATAGGAAATTGCTTGTCTTGTGATAAGTACAAGGGAGACTCTAACCATTACTTAGTTTTCTATTGAGTGTGCATAACTCTACAGTTTTATTAGGTGGAGGAGAGGGAGAGTATGGGGTGAAGAAATGGTGCTGCTGCTGCTGATGATGATGCTGATGATGATGATTTATGGAATGAAATAAGAAAAACAAAAGATACCATTATATTAATTTCACAGCCGTTCTGTAATGAATGTGGAGGTGGGGAGGGAGAAGTTGATGAGCATTTAAGGGAAATTAAATACTTTGACAAAATAACATAATTTTGTTGGGAGAGGGGGTAAAGAAATTAACATAAGTTATAGGAAGGAAAAGATGATGTGAAATTTTATTTATTAACCAGACCATTTCCAACAGTGTGTCGATGGAAAAAAAAAGTCAAATAAAACGAAGAAATAAAGAAGTGGTGAACATTGCGGTGTATTCAACAAAGTACTGTGGAGTGTGTAATCTGAAAAAAGGCTTTATAAGACTCCCTTGCTTTACCCCAATGTCGAGGGAGAATACAATACATATTGTAACCTTTTTCATGCACTGGCAGATTGCAAGGGGTGAGGGGCACCAACGACCCGTGCTCCTTTTATGTCCCACGTGTCACATTACCTTAAAGTCTAAGTCCACTCCAAAAATAACTGCTTTCAATAGAAGCAGAAAAATCAGAAAAACCAATCAAAACAAGTTTTAGCAAAATCGGATAACTAATAAAGTTATGAATTTTTGAAAAAGTATGTAAAACTATGGAACAATGGAAATCACTACACAAATTGCCAATTTGGTTATCAGTTTGTGACGTCATGTCCTCACTATTTATCAATGGCTTTATATAGTTTAATCCCATTAATTTCCCTTTTTATCCCCCAAAACTTGATTCCCCATGCCTTTGCCCAGGTTATATCATTTGTATCATATTGCGTGCATGACATTTCACAAAATGTCCCATGAACTTTGAAGAATTGATACTATTTTCTGAATATTGTATACTCATAATTATTGATTTTTATATAAATAGTTCATCAAAATCCACATTTTTCATGATTTAACTGGAAAAAATTACTCTATATTAGTGCATCCACACAAAAACATATTACTATCAATCTAACTTGGATGCTGGTGTGAAGAAATGTGATTCTTAGGGAGAAAATAGGAACTTTATATTATCAATATAATGAAAATAATTAGTGGATAGTGAGGACATGACGTCACAGACTCATGAGTGAGTTGCCAATTTGTCTAGTGATTTTCAAAGTTTTTCATGTCATTCAAAATTCATAACTTTCTTATTAGATATCCGATTTTGCTCAATTTTTTTTTATTGGTTTGTCTGATTTTTCTGCTTCTATTGAAAGTAAGTTGTTTTTGGAGTGGACTTGCCCTTTAAATGCTCAAAAGAAAAGATGTGCCCCTTTTTTAATTTTTTTAAAATCTTGTCAGAATTTTTTGAATGAATTAAAACAAACGAGTAAATAATAAAGTTATATTTACACCGTCATGGTTTATACATGCTGTCTGGGAATAAAACTTGTCGATACTGACAGAATATGACTAAAAGACTCGCATTCTGTAAGTTTTCGGCCCTCCATTTGATAAAACCCAATATTTACTTAAAGGCCAGTTTTACATACTTTTTTCAAAAATTCATAACTTTCTTATTAGTTATCCGATTTTGCTCAGACCTTTTTTGATTGGTTGATCTGATTTTTCTGCTTCTATTGAAAGTAAGTTATTTTTGGAGTGGACTTGCCCTTTAAGCAATAGTACATGCATAATCATTGACTTATATCCATTGCATCAGTTTCACAATTCAGTATAGAAACTTAAAATAATAAGAAATTCTTGGGTTTTTTTTGTTTCATTATTTATGCTTTTATTTCTTTATGCTTAAAAAAGGGCCCCTGTCCCATGCATCCATCCCATTCCCGCCGAACAAAAAGTGCAAAGTCACATAATTTATGTCATTATAATTAATTCAGCCTCTGATGAAAAGGGGAAATCACATTGAACGAACCTTGATTTACAGTTACAAAGAGACTATGCCAAATACCGGAAAGCATGCTTCGAACAGCTGGCGAATAACATCGATTGTTCGCACGCTGTCCCGACATTCAAACTTTCCGTCATATATATTGTCATCGAAAAGGAGCCGTGTTATCAGATTCACAACTTTGATAACAAGTATTTTTTTCAATACTGCAGTAGCGTTCGTTTAGCACCAGATTTTCTCTTCTTCTTTCCTTTCCCCCTCTTTGACTAGTGTGGAAAAGGCTTGGAAGATGGAAATGTATTTCTCCATTTTCATAATTCTATTGGGAGCAATCTCGTTGGAGGCACTCGTGCACCCCGTGGCGAGACTTACTGAAGGAGTAATAGAAGGGAGTACTGTTCAGTTTGACGAATATAGATACATCGGTGTCACAAAGACAGTGAATGTGTACCTAGTAAGTACATATTATTGTTTTATATGTTTAATATATTTTAACACAATATTTAAAAAATTGCTTGCAACCTAGGCCTATGTACTAAAATAACAGCAAACACGTGTTTTCTAAATTTACAAAAAAGAATAGTAGGCCTACATATTATTGTTTGATTTGGTTGATATATTTAAACACAATTTTTTTGTTAATTGCTTGCAACCTAGGCCTATGTACTAAAATAACAGCAAATACGTGTTTTCTAAATTTACAAAATACGAAATAAAAAGAATAATGGAATAATGATATACTCAAGATTTATGTATATTCAAGCCATATTAAATATCACAGGAATGAAATACGTTACTCCTTTGCGTTTAATGCTAGTGCTCATTTATTTTATTTTACTACTTATTGTGTTTCAATTGTACTGTCATTTTGATGATATAATTTTCTGCACATCGTGGAAAAGGATTGAAAAAGTTTTTGAAAAGTTTAAAGACTATTTCAAACTTTTAAAAAAATTTGTTATCACTTGATTTTAGGAATAATCAGTGATAAAGAAAAATCGAGTGGGGATTGGGGAAAGGCTTCTCTCTGATTTTTGTCATGATAGTTTTTTGCGGGATTGGAGGCAAGTGTCCCCTTACCTCTTGTTTTTCATGTGTTCACCTATTGCTACCGTGTTTTATCACATACAGGGAGTTCCTTTTGCCGAACCACCTACACGTTTTAGCCCACCTATCCCCAAGGCACCCTGGCAAGGCGTCTTAGATACCAAGCTCTTCAAGCCAGCATGTATGCAACCAATCTACAACAACTTCCCTATAGTGGATGAAGACTGTCTTTACCTCAACGTGTACGCCCCAGACCCAAGGGTAAATTCATAGTGCCTCATTTAAGGGGCGTTGCGACGGCAATTTATAATTGTAATGCTTTTTTTAACGACTCAAGATTTGGAATCTGGGGATTACTTTTAACTCTTGTCGGCAAAATATTAAGATTTCGAATTCTTCCATTTATTTTGATATCTCTGGCCAATATTGCTTCATAGGTAGCAAACTTGTTGCCTTTTTTGTTCGGCAGCCCCCCATGACGCACCTGTAACCAATCATTTCTTTGTCCCGTTTTTAATCAGGTGTTTTGATTCACTAATTATTAAACATAATTGTGTTGTCTTGAAATATTTAGATATCGATTATGTGTGTAGGCCTATATACAGTTTTGACTTTTAAATTACAGAGATTAAACTGTTGTTTTTATGTACATGTATCAATAATATTGAAACATCCTTGGTTGAAGTCACATTTCTTCTTCAAACCGTACCTTTAAATATTGCAAACATTATAGTGTGACCTACCGTTTTCCGATAGCTTCAAATACTGTTCAATATATAAATGTTTCTCTCACTAACAACGTTATATTCATACTTGTTAGAAGCGGGCTAGCTCATATCTTGTAAGAAGATGGGCCTAGAATAGCAATTATTTCAATCGAAATACTTTAATACTGAACATTGTGGAAAGGAATATCCAGTTTTTGTGTGATAGCATTCTTGACTCGTTCTGAATGTAACTGAAGTTTCAAATCAGTTATTGCTCATTTCAGACAAAAACTGTTTTCATATTACTTTTTCATAGCAATCTCGGTTATTTAAATCATTTTTTTAAAGTGTTTATCTTTTTTTTAAATGTTAATGACATTATTCCATGATTTATTCAAGTATCACAATGAGCAGCAGCATCGCTTTCATTTTTTGTATGTATTCATTTGTATTTTTTTAGTGTAGGCCTACAGCTTTCTCAATTCAGTCACTGGCTGCGACGAAAAGATAATAAAACCTTCAATTCAATTCAATTCAACACTTTCAAAAATTGAACCTAATCCGTATTACGGGAGATCGTCCTAAATTATCATCCGTCAAAATATTTAATTTGTTGAACTTCAGCCCAACAATACCGCAGTACTCGTTTATATTCACGGTGGGGCGTTCGTGACAGGCTCAGCGATGACTTACTCGTATTATGGAGTTCCCTTGGTGGCTGTTGGTGATGTCATTGTGGTCACCATAAATTATAGGGTCGGTATATTCTCCCGCTTTTCAACAAGTAAGTATAATGTATATCAAGTTAACTTTACAAGTTAACAAGTTTAACGGAAAAAGGGAAGAGAAGACAGAGACAGAGATGGGAGGGAGGGAAGGAGAGAGAGAGAGATAGGGTGAAAGAGGAAGAGGAAGAGAGAGAGAGAGAGAGGGGTCGAGGAGGGGGAGAAGAGAAATAATAAGAGAAAGAAGGGGTAGAGATTTATTTTAATATTCCAAAACTGAGGCGATCCTCTGTAATAATATAATGTGTGTGGACAGTGCAATTACATGGCGGATAATAAGCCGGTATATCACCACCTTTTCGGATCCACCACTGACTCGTATACCCCCTTTAACCTGTGAACGGTTTAAGAAAGATGAAAATAAACTCAATGTTCACGGTAATTACTGAACTTCCTCCAAATAAAGTGAACCCTCATTCTACATGTCTTTCACAATACCAATCATTTGGGAATGCTGTCAAAACTGATTGACTCTGTTTGCCTTCTCTATGCCAACTTGAACTTGACTAAGTAGGCTATACGAATGACTGCGAATGTGATGAGAGAAAAATAACCATTGTAACTGTCAGTTCAATTATTTCCATCATAATTATATTCATTGATTGATATCGTGCATTTTGTTGGCCACAATGACTTTCAACTTTGTTTGAGTATTCATGATCAAAATATGTTTCTAGTACACAGGCGGATCCAGGTATAAACACAGGACGGGGACAATTCTGAAGAAAAAAATTAATAAAGGGAACAATTTGTTGTCATGTGTATACTTGTCTTGAAGTTCTGCCAGTTTAGTTTCAAATGGGGGCTTGGATCACCTGTGTCCCCATTAAATCCGCCACTGTCTGAAATGATTATTGGAATGGTATTCCAAATTAATGGTTTAAAAACTTCCCTTGATTGATATATGAAAAGTGTTTTATCATCATAATCAAATTAATTTGTCTATTCTCCCATTTCTCCTCTGGGGATTTGCTCCGGTGGCATTTGCTTTATTTCGTCAAAGTTATAGGATTAGGTTTAGGGTTGCAGTTTGGTTTTAAGGTTAGGGTTGGGTGTTGTGCTTGACCCAGGGCTTTAAGTTGGTAATTCGGTTAGTGTCGGAAATCGCCTGCGGAGCAATTTTATTCTCGCCGCATAGTATAATTTGCTTTAAAAAAACAATTATATTTGCTTGCTTCACATGTCTCCATCACAGAGTCGTTATTAATACATGTAGGTCTGCAATATTTTTCTTTGTTTTGTTTTTCTAGGAACCGAAGATGCCCGTGGAAATTTCGGAATGCTTGATCAGATCGAAGCATTGCGTTGGGTGCAGCGAAATATTGGAGGTATGGGAGAAATGATAAACAAACTGAATATCAAAAGTAGATATTATAAATGGGTACAGATTCATCATTGATTTATTTCAACTACTGCAAGCAATGTAAAAATCGACGATTAATTGGGGGATAACCGGATAGAAAAAGTTGGCAGCTAGTAGGTAGATGATTGTGCAATTTGACGTATTACATTGTGGTATTGTATTTGAAGCCTTAATAATTGTTACTGCTAATCAGGTTTTCCTAATGGTTAGGCCCTTCTGGAGATTAACAGAACTACATTTTACAACTTAATCATTCATACCCTTACCAAGGTTTGTAATTGTTTAAGTAGGAAATGCTTGGAATTAGTTGGCAAATTACCAAGGTGGTTGAAGTTGTGGTGGAGTCGCTAAACGAGACAGTCATGAAATAAACCAAACAGTATCTTTACACAACTGTTTTGATAATTAGGACTCTCCAATTATTGAGCAACTTTTAAAATTCCTCATCACCACGTGAAAGTAATTTTCAAAACTTCACTCATTTCATTTCCTTTATTCTTCTTTGTATCTATTTAGATGAACGAATATTTTTGTCTTGTTATTTTACATAACGCATGGTGTTACAAATGGTGTTCAAGTGTGAATTTCTACTCATCACAGAAACTTTCAGAAAATAAAATGATTCGTTTAAATATCATACATTTTCATTATTATCATTATCATCGTCTTTTATTGTTAGTAACATTATTATTTATTATTATTATTATTATTATTATTATTATTATAATTATTATGATTATTATTATTATTATTATTATTATTATTATTATCATTATTATCATTATTATCATTACTATTATAATTAGCAGTAGTAGAATTAGTAGTAGCAGTAGTAGTAGTAGTAGTAGTAGTAGTAGTAGTAGTAGTAGTAGTAGTAGTATATAGTAGCAATAGCAGCATTAGCAGTAGTAGTCGTAGTAGTATTATCATCATCATCATTATCATCATCCATATTCCTTTTATTACTTGTTTTGGTCAGCCTTCGGTGGAGACGGGAATAGGGTTACTATATTTGGTGAAAGTGCCGGGGCTGCAAGCGTGGATTTTCTCCTGCTTTCTAAGTTGAGTCGAGGGCTCTTCAGTCAAGCCATAATGCAGGTTAGTGTGTCACATTTCGGGTAAAGATTCCTTAAAGGTGCTAACCCTTATATCTCAGTCAAACCAAGGAAAAGTGGATTTTGCGCCTTATAAATTTTATATATTATGATCATTATTATTATTACATTTCTGATTAATTTGATTTAATATGATTTTTATTTAATGTTTATGTATTTCCATAAAACACCACATTAGGTGTACATAACTAACATGTAAGGTCCCATGAAATTATACATAGAAGAAATGGGCCTTCATAAGCATAACTTCAATATACGTCCTCACCATTCATACACTGTCCATTTTAGATTTACTCTTTGAACAATTTTTCTCTCGCATGTCGCGTCAAATTATAAAGACCGCGTCTGTCACTGACGCAATTTTACGTCAGGCAAATGAAGCCTCCTTTGCAGAGAGGTGGTTTTATAAACAATTACTTCTATGTTTGCGTTTGGAAGAAAAAAAAGGTTAGTATTTTAAGACACATACTATATACCACAGGTGAGTGGCGATCTTCAATATTTGTATATATTTCCTCGCTGTATAGAGTGGGAATTCCTTCTCCGAATGGGGATTCAAGAATCCTTCGATAGAGGCGGACAAGAACAGGGCCATACGTCTAGGCCAGAAGATGAGATGCCCTAATACATCTCCATTGGACCTTGTAGCATGCTTGAGATCCAGGGATGCGAAGAGGCTTATGAGGGCTGCAGGACGGGTAAGAGCTCATAACTGATCTGCGTTCTGCAGGGGTTTCATGAGACTATTGTTGAAATGGTAGGGAGGGATGGGGTGCGATAAACCAGTCGGTAAAAATTAAGTTGAAGAAGAAAAAAATATGTAAGGTCGTCAGATATGAAAATTTAGACATTCTATAAAGATTCAACATTGTGTTCCACATTATCTTTTTTTGCAAAATGCCGACAATTTTTTGTTTGGGTGTGGTGTCACACCCCACGCCCCTGGTCTTCTATGTACATAATTGCAAAACGTATTGACGGGAAGGAAAAATCTCACAAATTTGAAATGAAAATATAATTGTAGAGTTGGCTTGTAGACCCTAAGCTGCTTCTTGTATTGTTCTATTAGTTGACAGCATGCAGAACCTTCACATGTCATGCTCTTTGAAATCAAGTAAATGCGATGAATTTACTGTTGTCCTGAAACTCCATCTGTTTGGATATCGAGATCGGGGGACTGCCAACAAAGAGGCTAAAAAGCCATATTTCAAACCCTGTGATGGCCTGCAGGATTCCCTGGAGAAGAAAACTGGGGGATTTTCTTTGCTCCCTCCCACCAAGAATGCAAGGAAATGGCCGGCGGAATTCCTGAGGAAATCGATGTTGATACGATTGCCGCGCCCTCCCCTTTCTAACGATAATGGATCCGTACCTGATATGGGTTAATTTCGTCCATCCATGCATGGAATTCACATTTCTTCTTCGATTATTTGTGTTTTTTTTTCTTCTTCTTCTCAAATTGCCTACCAGATCTACGGACGATACCAAATCCACGTGGACGGTCTCTTCCTGGAAGACACACCCACCAACTTGTATCGGTCACTTGACTTCAACCGCTGTCCAATCATGGCCGGTTACAACAAAGATGAAGGCACTCTAACCCCATACTTCTCATTCCAGCGTTACCGTGGTCAACCTCACCATCCTCATATCAGCTTACGGGTAAAGTTGAGAATTTTGGCACTTGTTATTGAATAACAGGTTTTTATGATATAGGACACTGCATGGTCATCAGCATGCAAAGGATAATGTTATAACAACATAATCAGTAAAGGTTGCTGATGAAATACAGTGAAAATCACAGTGTGTGGGACTACATACACACATGGGATATTACACTTTGGTCCAAACAATCAATTGATTAGATGAATATAAGTTATGTTTGGAAAATGAATTTGATGTGGGCATTTCAAAAGCGATCCTATGTGAAATTGCTATTCTGTGGCATGAGCCTTTAAAAATGAGAAAGCTCACAACTTATCTTTTCCGTTTACCTGAACTCGATCTTCTCATTAAAGACTGCTCAGAATCACGTGACTAAGATGATGTCGGGTATGGGGTTTACTGGAAGTATCCTACGTAGCGCAGCCTTGGAGATGTATACAAATTGGTCGATGATGTCGAATCCTGACGGAGAGTTTTTCCGTAGCTTTGTCGACGTTGAAACTGACGTCTACTACGCCTGCACGACGGATAAGGTTCTTCGAGCTCACGACAGCGCTGGGAGTAAAATCTACAAATACGTCTTCACGCACGAGCCAACAAAGTTAGTTATGTAATTATCATCGTCACCTATCTACATCTTATCCTTTCTTCATCTCAGTCATTCTAAGTCATCTTTAATTTATCTTCGTCTTAACCATTTTTCATCTCATCTTCATCTTTATCTCCATCTTATCCTCTTCTTCATCATACATTCATCTTCATGCTCATCTCATATATTCTATATATAATTTATGTATATCTTTATTTTCATCTCTACTTATCTTTGTCTTATCTTCATCTTATTTAACTCTATGTTATCTTGATATCTCTTTATCTTTATCTTCAATTTATCTACATTTTATATATTATAAATCTCAACTTCACTGTTATCCTCACTTTTTCATCATTTTTTCTTTATCTTATCTTTATCTTGTTATCAGCATCTTTACCTTGATCTTACGTAGGCCTATATTATCATCTTCATATTCATGTTATCTTCATCTTATCACTTCTTATATTACCCATCATCTCTCACCTTATCCACCATCGTTCATTGATCAGCTTTATTTCATTTAACCTTTGTCTTTATCTACCTCTTTAACATATTTTCATCTCATTTTCATTTCTTTATCGTCATCTTTATTTATGTCTTATTTTGATAACTCAAATTCTTTTTTTCTTCTCAACAATGAAATTTGTATTCACCTTTACATTATCTTCACCTTATCTTTATCCTCACATTATCTATTCTCGGAAATTAAATTATCCTTAACGTCATCTTATCTTCATCTTATATATATATATATATATATATATATATATATTATAGATATATATTTTCTTTGTCTTATCTTTATCGTCATATCATTTCTTTTCTCAACAATGTCATTGTCTTCACCTTCAACAGTCATACTTAGCTTTATCTTATCTTCATTTCATCTTTTCTTATTCTCATCTTTTTCTTATTCTCATCTTCCTGATATTACTCTTCATCTTTTCTATTCTAGGAGTTTCTTGCAGTTCAGAGACATCATCCCGTCTACCCCCTGGTTAAAGGCGGGTCATGGAGAAGAACTGGCGTTTGTCTTCGGTGTTCCGTTTATTGATGAACTTTATCTTGTTCGTGGACACAACGTCACAGAAGAAGAAAAGGCCCTCTCCGTTCAGATGATGAGATACTGGACCAACTTTGCCAAGACAGGGTGAGTAACGTTAAAATGATTGATAAGTCTAGGAGGAATGTAAGCTATATTGAACACCTTCTCAATAATGTTGCTGATGAATTTAACTGTACAATTAAAAAAAATCTCTAGATTGTGGTTTTAAAGCGTTGGTGTTCATTATTGTTTAACATCTTATCAATACGGGATGGAAATGGCAGTGAATATGCAGACTAACAAAATGGAAGATGCATGCATTTGCCAGTAGAATGTTGAATGTGCCAAGTGATTATCATTTTTGCTGGCGAAATCTCTAGATGTCCATGCATTACTCAGGATGATGGGGTAAAATAAAATACGCCATCCCAGCGTTGCTTGTGATTAAGTTTGAATTAAATTATCAGCTTGTCACTAGATGAGTGATCCAATCTCAAATAAAAATCGAAATGCCGAGCTTAAGAAAACTGTTGTCGTAATTATAGCGTCATTATTCCAGTTCTTAAGATACACCTAAATAACATCATAATCATATTGTCAAATACTATACGTTTCCCTTCTCTTTAATGGGCTACTTCCAGAGATCCAAACAAGCCACATCTGGGCCAACCCCGACTGACAGAATACCCCTTGGCCTACATTCACCTCACAAGGACTGAGGCACAAAGAGTTGTCTCCAGGGTTCAAAACGGTAAAGCAGCCAGAGCCAAGCAATGTCATTTCTTGAACGTCTATCTGCCCCAACTGAAGGCATGTACGAGTCTTGGGACACTGAGTGTTCGTGAACGTAAGTAATTGAGTGTAATAAATATAAAACAAGATCGCAATAACTTTCGAAAAACTAATCGGAGGCAAGTTCAATAGCCTTGTCCGACACCTATTGAAATGTGTAAACATGGCAATGACGTATTACGTTATATTAACACGATTTCTGTTGAATATAGGTTATTGAAATTGCCCTTGAGTTAATAATTGCAATCGTGTTATAAGAAATTTCCACGAATGCTCAATGCCGGCATCAATGTTTTAAAAGTGGGAAGCAATAGGGTAATCTGAGACCGAGCAAAATTACCTCATTACCCCCCCGAACAATGTCAATTACGTTGTTTATCGTTTACTTTTGAAGTGTTAAATTATTGACACAATAAATTCGCAGAATTTCCAGATAATTTCTCGCCATTTCTCATCAATTTCTCATCCATTCATCATCTTTTTCAAGCAAGGAGGGGATAAAACCAAAACAAATCTTAGGTAATAATTAATTTCTTATTCCGGGACTTTGATTCATCAATCCCCATCCGTAGAGTCTTTTTAGCAAAGTTCGAAGTATTTCTTGTTTAAAAGTAATTTATAGGGCAATTTTGTTTAAAGTAAGTTGCTAATTATCTGTAATTGTTATTATTAGAATTATGTATTATTATTGCTGAATGTTTACATTACGTTGTACCTTGTTTTGTTTAACGCTTAGAAACAGCGCTTTATAAATGTAATTTATTATTCTTATTATTTGATAGGAAATCGACTGCAAAATTGTCACTCGACGAGAACGTTTAGTAGAAAATTGAGGAAATTGAAGATTGATATGAATTAGGTTCTTTTATCTATTTTTTCTTTCCAGCCCCCATGGCAGAGCTGGAATGACAATGGAGGCAGGATTACACATCATGAAAGTCTTATTGCATCATAATGGCAGAGTAAATTTGACGACTACGTTAAATCTGCTGACCGTGCTTCAGATTTCTTTTGAATTTCTAGATTTGCAATCGAAGCTAAAATATCATCTCGAGTGGGAAACGCAAACTTGTGCCATAGGTACAATGTTGTAAAACTTTTCTAGGTGGTAAATGGTTGCACTCACCCATACTGTTGTCGTCTGGCACCAGTCAATTCGATGAGTTGTGTCTATATGACTCATGTGCTTTACATTTCGAAATAGATTGTACATTCCATATTGAACTTCTTTAACAAAATTGAAACAACACATCAGTATTTAGACATTTGAAACGATTTCATCATCTGTATGTTCTTAGTTGTACTGTTGTACAGGTTTACTCATTTCATATTTACTTGTATGAATAAACCTGTTTTCATGTTTCGCAACTGTTGTACAAAAATATGCAATATAGCAAGGAAGCCAGCCTCAAATGAATCTTTGAACAATAATTATCACCGCTACTGTAATACTCCCTGGATAAACTCGAACATATTTAAGCTTTCAGGACTAAGAATGGTGATATGACTGATGTCACAATATAGAAAGCTTCGTAATAAAGTGACATTTGAACTTCGAAAGGCGAAATGCAAATATTTTACTGATAAATTTTCAAATGTGAATACTGATCCACGACAAACATGGACAATTTTAAAATCAGTCATTTCTGTTGAAAAATGTGATTCTACAATTGTTGTTACGAATGAAAGTGTTAAAGTAGCGGAAGAGTCTAACTCGTATTTTGCCAGTATTGGTACAACTTTAGCCGAACAAATTCCACCAGTAGAAAACAACGCATCCCTGGATAGCACATTTAGCTTTATGTCCATAACTGAAAGTGACACGCTGAACTTAATCAAAAATTGAAATATAAAAAATCGATTGGTCTTGATGGAATATCAATATTTATCTTGAAATTAAGCGCTATTGAAATTGCTCACATCCTCACTTATTCAACAAATCAATGAAAACTGGAAAATTCCCGAATCCTTGGGAAACAGTGAGATTGTGCCTATACATAAGAATAGCGATAAATCCTCCCCTGTTAATTTCAGGCCAATTTCGATATTGCCCTGTGTGTCAAAGATTTTGAAACGAGTTGTACAACACCAGTTACTAGAGTACTTGCATAAAAATGATATTTTATGTAGAGAACAGTCTGGATTCACACCTAAGCATTCGACAACATCTACCCTAATAAAGGTTACAGATGATTAGCTTCAGGCCATGGACGACTCTAAATACATAGGTACTGTATTTATCGACCTGCGAAAAGCATTCGACACTGTCGACCATCAAATTCTTATGAAGAAAATGCTTAACATCGGTATCAAAAATATGTCTAGTGACTGTTTTTACAGCTATCTAAATGGAAGAACATGTAAAACCCTTGTAAATCATTCTCTTTCATCTTCCAAATTCATTTCGTGCGGGGTCCCGCAAGGGTCGCTTTTAGGGCCCTTCTTATTTATTATATGTGTTAACTATCTTGCCAAATATATTAAATCAAGTAGTCTAAAGTTATTTGCAGACGACACAGTGATATATTACTCTGATACCTCAGTACGCAAAATTGAGTCAGATCTGAACAGTGACCTACTTCTTTTACACCACGTGGATGAAGGAAAATAAGACTATAAGTGTAAATTATGAAAAAATGTTTGTATGTTGATTGGTAATCGATACATGCTGTCTAAAGAAAAGAACTTAAATGTCACACTCTGTAAGACCATAATTCAACAAGTGGAAAATTTCAAGTACTTAGGTGTCATTTGTGATGAGCAAATTAAATGGAACATTCACACTGATAAGATGGTGAAAAAAATTGACAAATGGTAAGCTTTCTTGGTAGATTAAGTAGCGCCTTGAATGAATCTATATTAAAACTAGTATATAATGCAGTTGTTCTTCTCCACTTCGACTACGGAGATGTTGTATATGGTTCGGCCTGTAAATATTTAACTGAAAGATTACGCAAGCCGTGCTGAGCGTTTGATTTTACATATCAATCGTGACTCTCATATACCCAATACAGAAATTCACAATGCCCTTAACTGGGAATCGTTACACGACAGGAGAAATCAGCATTTGCTAACTTAATGGTTCTAGGACACCTACCCCCTGGACATCCAACCCCGGATAACCACCCCCAGTCAACTACCCCCTAGGACAACTACCTCCTATGGCAACCACCCTCTAGGACGACTACCCCCAGGAAAACTACATCTAGGACAAGTACCCCCGGACAACTAGGCCTACCCCAGACAACTACCCTACGACAACCATCCTCTAGGACAACTTTCCTAGGGGGTAGTTGTCCTAGGGGGTAGTTGTCTGGGGATAGTTGTCCGGGAGGTAGTTGTCCTAGGGGGTAGTTGACTGGGGTGGTTATCCAGGGGGTAGGTGACCGGATACGGCTAACTTATATGTTTAAATCACTTAATAAGATGACCCCTATACAGTAGGCTTGCGGGTGCACCATGTGAGAGAGAGGGGGGATTGAGGAGTTCTGAAAAGAACTCTCGGTATTCTTTCTTGAGGGTGTGTAGTCCTGAAAAGGACTGTTGGAGTGTTGGTGTAGTCTTGAAAAAGACTGTTGGTTATCTTTCTTAGCTTATAGTTCTAAGGAGAACTATAGCGCTTGGAGAGGATGAGTGGCGGGAGTGGCTCGACGTTTCGAACAGGTTGACTATCCGTCGTCAGGAGTGCCCCCTGTTTACATTTCAGACTTTTTAAGTATCTCTGTTCACGAATACCACTTTCTCTTTGGCGGAAGACTATATACGCCAAAGCCTCATACTGGATTTTTGAAAAGAACTTTTAAGTATAGAGGAGCTATGGCTTAAAGTTATAATAGTCTCCCTGTAATTGTAAGAACTGCCTCAACTCTGAATGATTTTAAGCGTGAATTAACGTTGTTCCACTCACATGCTCAATCACCCAGACCTTGATAATTTTACCTATTCCAGATTCTGGATTTGTTATGCTCTGTATCGGGGGAATTTCGCAATCCTTTCATACAACTACCATTTTTGTAGAGTTTAAGCATTCATAACTGTGTGTTGTACCTTCTTTATTTCCTTTAATTTAGTAACTAATTATAAGTCCTGTTTGATATTCATGTATATGCTTTCTGGACCCCATGGGAGACCAGTAGTGTCGTGACAGGCACAGCTAAATATGGGTTATCCAGCCGTTTCATTCATACTTATGAACATACTTGTATTGTATGTTTGTTTTTAATAAATACTACTACTACTACATTGTGTGTGGTGTTCTTTCTTGTTGCTGTTTGTCCCTGTTTGTTTGTTTGTTTTATGGGTTTTGTGTTTCGTTTTCTTTATTCATATTTTTATTTAGTAGGTTGTTGATTTAACGCAGCTAAATGTATTTTGTGACGTAAACTTTTCAGAGAGCGGGAAGGATGCTGATATTAATGTGCAATAATTCATAAAATAGAAACAGTTTTTACCCCTCCCAGATACAGAAATT
>CP137680.1:24473436-24711544 GCA_037976565.1 Mesocentrotus franciscanus | reverse complement strand
GGTTAGTGTCGGAATTCGCCTGCGGACCAAGTTTATTCTCGCCGCATAGTATAATTTGCTTTAAAAAACAATTATATTTGCTTGCTTCACATGTCTCCATCACAGAGTCGTTATTAATACATGTAGGCCTGCAATATTTTTCTTTGTTTTGTTTTTCTAGGAACAGAAGATGCCCGTGGAAATTTCGGAATGCTTGATCAGATCGAAGCATTGCGTTGGGTGCAGCGAAATATTGGAGGTATGGGAGAAATGATAAACAAACTAAATATCAAAAGTAGATATTATAAATGGGTACAGATTCATCATTGATTTATTTCAACTACTGCAAGCAATGTAAAAATCGATGATTAATTGGGGGATAACCGGATAGAAAAAGTTGGCAGCTAGTAGGTAGATGATTGTGCAATTTGACGTATTACATTGTGGTATTGTATTTGAAGTCTTAATAATAATATTCAGTTACTGCTAATCAGGTTTTCCTAATGGTTAGGCCCTTCTGGAGATTAACAGAACTACATTTTACAACTTAATCATTCATACCCTTACCAAGGTTTGTAATTGTTTAAGTAGGAAATGCTTGGAATTAGTTGGCAAATTACCAAGGTGGTTGAAGTTGCGGTGGAGTCGCTAAACGAGACAGTCATGAAATAAACCAAACAGTATTTATACATCTTTACACAACTGTTTTGATAATTAGGACTCTCCAATTATTGAGCAACTTTTTTCAAGCTTAAAATTCCTCATCACCACGTGAAAGTAATTTTCAAAACTTCACTCATTTCATTTCCTTTATTCTTCTTTGTATCTATTTAGATGAACGAATATTTTTGTCTTGTTATTTTACATAACGCATGGTGTTACAAATGGTGTTCAAGTGTGAATTTCTACTCATCACGGAAACTTTCAGAAAATAAAATGATTCGTTTAAATATCATATATTTTCATTATTATCATTATCATCGTCTTTTATTGTTAGTAACATTATTATTAATATTATTATTATTATGATTATTATTATTATAATTATTATGATTATTATTATTATTATTATTATTATTATTATTATCATTATTATCATTATTATCATTACTATTATAATTAGCAGTAGTAGAATTAGTAGTAGCAGTAGTAGTAGTAGTAGTAGTAGTAGTAGCAGTAGTAGTAGTAGTAGTAGTATATAGTAGCAATAGCAGCATTAGCAGTAGTAGTCGTAGTAGTATTATCATCATCATCATTATCATCATCCATATTCCTTTTATTACTTGTTTTGGTCAGCCTTCGGTGGAGACGGGAATAGGGTTACTATATTTGGTGAAAGTGCCGGGGCTGCAAGCGTGGATTTTCTCCTGCTTTCTAAGTTGAGTCGAGGGCTCTTCAGTCAAGCCATAATGCAGGTTAGTGTGTCACATTTCGGGTAAAGATTCCTTAAAGGTGCTAACCCTTATATCTCAGTCAAACCAAGGAAAAGTGGATTTTGCGCCTTATAAATTTTATATATTATGATCATTATTATTATTACATTTCTGATTAATTTGATTTAATATGATTTTTATTTAATGTTTATGTATTTCCATAAAACACCACATTAGGTGTACATAACTAACATGTAAGGTCCCATGAAATTATACATAGAAGAAATGGGCCTTCATAAGCATAACTTCAATATACGTCCTCACCATTCATACACTGTCCATTTTAGATTTACTCTTTGAACAATTTTTCTCTCGCATGTCGCGTCAAATTATAAAGACCGCGTCTGTCACTGACGCAATTTTACGTCAGGCAAATGAAGCCTCCTTTGCAGAGAGGTGGTTTTATAAACAATTACTTCTATGTTTGCGTTTGGAAGAAAAAAAAGGTTAGTATTTTAAGACACATACTATATACCACAGGTGAGTGGCGATCTTCAATATTTGTATATATTTCCTCGCTGTATAGAGTGGGAATTCCTTCTCCGAATGGGGATTCAAGAATCCTTCGATAGAGGCGGACAAGAACAGGGCCATACGTCTAGGCCAGAAGATGAGATGCCCTAATACATCTCCATTGGACCTTGTAGCATGCTGAGATCCAGGGATGCGAAGAGTCTTATGAGGGCTGCAGGACGGGTAAGAGCTCATAACTGATCTGCGTTCTGCAGGGTTTCATGAGACTATTGTTGAAATGGTAGGGAGGGATGGGGTGCGATAAACCAGTCGGTAAAAATTAAGTTGAAGAAGAAAAAAATATGTAAGGTCGTCAGATATGAAAATTTAGACATTCTATAAAGATTCAACATTGATGTTCCACATTATCTTTTTTTGCAAAATGCCGACAATTTTTTGTTTGGGTGTGGTGTCACACCCCACGCCCCTGGTCTTCTATGTACATAATTGCAAAACGTATTGACGGGAAGGAAAAATCTCACAAATTTGAAATGAAAATATAATTGTAGAGTTGGCTTGTAGACCTAAGCTGCTTCTTGTATTGTTCTATTAGTTGACAGCATGCAGAACCTTCACATGTCATGCTCTTTGAAATCAAGTAAATGCGATGAATTTACTGTTGTCCTGAAACTCCATCTGTTTGGATATCGAGATCGGGGGACTGCCAACAAAGAGGCTAAAGCCATATTTCAAACCCTGTGATGGCCTGCAGGATTCCCTGGAGAAGAAAACTGGGGATTTTCTTTGCTCCCTCCCACCAAGAATGCAAGGAAATGGCCGGCGGAATTCCTGAAAATCGATGTTGATACGATTGCCGCGCCCTCCCTTTCTAACGATAATGGATCCGTACCTGACATGGGTTAATTTCGTCCATCCATGCGTGGAATTCACATTTCTTCTTCGATTATTATTTTTTTTTTCTTCTTCTTCTCAAATTGCCTACCAGATCTACGGACGATACCAAATCCACGTGGACGGTCTCTTCCTGGAAGACACACCCACCAACTTGTATCGGTCACTTGACTTCAACCGCTGTCCAATCATGGCCGGTTACAACAAAGATGAAGGCACTCAACCCCATACTTCTCATTCCAGCGTTACCGTGGTCAACCTCACCATCCTCATATCAGCTTACGGGTATAAAGTTGAGAATTTTGTCACTTGTTATTGAATAACAGGTTTTTATGATATAGGACACTGCATGGTCATCAGCATGCAAAGGATAATGTTATAACAACATAATCAGTAAAGGTTGCTGATGAAATACAGTGAAAATCACAGTGTGTGGGACTACATACACACATGGGATATCCGATATTACACTTTGGTCCAAACAATCAATTGATTAGATGAATATAAGTTATGTTTGGAAAATGAATTTGATGTGGGCATTTCAAAAGCGATCCTATGTGAAATTGCTATTCTGTGGCATGGGCCTTTAAAAATGAGAAAGCTCACAACTTATCTTTTCCGTTTACCTGAACTCGATCTTCTCATTAAAGACTGCTCAGAATCACGTGACTAAGATGATGTCGGGTATGGGGTTTACTGGAAGTATCCTACGTAGCGCAGCCTTGGAGATGTATACAAATTGGTCGATGATGTCGAATCCTGACGGAGAGTTTTCCGTAGCTTTGTCGACGTTGAAACTGACGTCTACGCCTGCACGACGGATAAGGTTCTTCGAGCTCACGACAGCGCTGGGAGTAAAATCTACAAATACGTCTTCACGCACGAGCCAACAAAGTTAGTTATGTAAACATCATCGTCACCTATCTACATCTTATCCTTTCTTCATCTCAGTCATTTTAAGTCATCTTTAATTTATGTTCGTCTTATCCATTTTTCATCTCATCTTCATCTCTATCTCCATCTTATCCTCTTCTTCATCATACATTTCATCTTCATGCTCATCTCATATATTCTATATATAATTTATGTATATCTTTATTTTCATCTCTACTTATCTTTGTCTTATCTTCATCTTATTTAACTCTATGTTATCTTGATATCTCTTTATCTTTATCTTCAATTTATCTACATTTTATATATTATAAATCTCAACTTCACTGTTATCCTCACTTTTTCATCATTTTTCTTTATCTTATCTTTATCTTTTATCAGCATCTTTACCTTGATCTTACGTAGGCCTATATTATCATCTTCATATTCATGTTATCTTCATCTTATCACTACTTCTTATATTACCCATCATCTCTCACCTTATCCACCATCGTTCATTGATCAGCTTTATTTCATTTAACCTTTGTCTTTATCTACCTCTTTAACTTATTTTCATCTCATTTTCATTTCTTTATCGTCATCTTATTTATGTCTTATTTTGATAACTCAAAGTCTTTTTTTTCCTTCTCAACAATGACATTTGTATTCACCTTCACATTATCTTCTCCTTATCTTTATCCTCACATTATCTATTCTCGGAAATTAAATTATCCTTAACGTCATCTTATCTTCATCTTATATATAATAATAATAATAATAATAATCTTTTATAGTCCACTCCAAATTTTATTAAACCGAAAATGGACATTCTTTGTGCCCAATTGATCGTGAGCCCGGCAGCCACTGAGCAGCGCCAGATCGACATTGCTCTATCCCCTTATTGTTGAACGCCAAACAAGGTAGCAGCGATTCCCATCTTTTAACGTCTTTTGGTATGACGCGGCCGGGGTTCGAACCCACGACCTCCCGGTAATGAGGCGATATATATATTTATCTTTGTCTAATCTTTATCGTCATACCATTTCTTTTCTCAACAATCTCATTGTCTTCACCTTCAACAGTCATACTTAGCTTTATCTTATCTTCATTTCATCTTTTTCTTATTCTCATCTTCCTGATATTACTCTTCATCTTTTCTATTCTAGGAGTTTCTTGCAGTTCAGAGACATCATCCCGTCTACCCCCTGGTTAAAGGCGGGTCATGGAGAAGAACTGGCGTTTGTCTTCGGTGTTCCGTTTATTGATGAACTTTATCTTGTTCGTGGACACAACGTCACAGAAGAAGAAAAGGCCCTCTCCGTTCAGATGATGAGATACTGGACCAACTTTGCCAAGACAGGGTGAGTAACGTTAAAATGATTGATAAGTCTAGGAGGAATGTAAGCTATATTGAACACCTTCTCAATAATGTTGCTGATGAATTTAACTGTACAATTAAAAAAAATCTCTAGATTGTGGCTTTAAAGCGTTGGTGTTCATTATTGTTTAACATCTTATCAATACGGGATGGAAATGGCAGTGAATATGCAGACTAACAAAATGGAAGATGCATGCATTTGCCAGTAGAATGTTGAATGTGCCAAGTGATTATCATTTTTGCTGGCGAAATCTCTAGATGTCCATGCATTACTCAGGATGATGGGGTAAAAATAAAATACGCCATCCCAGCGTTGCTTGTGATTAAGTTTGAATAAAATTATCAGCTTGTCACTAGATGAGTGATCCAATCTCAAATAAAAATCGAAATGCCGAGCTTAAGAAAACTGTTGTCGTAATTATAGCGTCATTATTCCAGTTCTTAAGATACACCTAAATAACATCATAATCATATTGTCAAATACTATACGTTTCCCTTCTCTTTTAATGGGCTACTTCCAGAGATCCAAACAAGCCAGATCTGGGCCAACCCCCGACTGACAGAATACCCCCTTGGCCTACATTCACCTCACAAGGACTGAGGCACAAAGAGTTGTCTCCAGGGTTCAAAAACGGTAAAGCAGCCAGAGCCAAGCAATGTCATTTCTTGAACGTCTATCTGCCCCAACTGAAGGCATGTACGAGTCTTGGGACACTGAGTGTTCGTGAACGTAAGTAATTGAGTGTAATAAATATAAAACAAGATCGCAATAACTTTCGAAAAACTAATCGGAGGCAAGTTCAATAGCCTTGTCCGACACCTATTGAAATGTGTAAACATGGCAATGACGTATTACGTTATATTAACACGATTTCTGTTGAATATAGGTTATTGAAATTGCCCTTGAGTTAATAATTGCAATCGTGTTATAAGAAATTTCCACGAATGCTCAATGCCGGCATCAATGTTTTAAAAGTGGGAAGCAATAGGGTAATCTGAGACCGAGCAAAATTACCTCATTACCCCCCCGAACAATGTCAATTACGTTGTTTATCGTTTACTTTTTGAAGTGTTAAATTATTGACACAATAAATTCGCAGAATTTCCAGATAATTTCTCGCCATTTCTCATCAATTTCTCATCCATTCATCATCTTTTTCAAGCAAGGAGGGGATAAAACCAAAACAAATCTTAGGTAATAATTAATTTCTTATTCCGGGACTTTGATTCATCAATCCCCATCCGTAGAGTCTTTTTAGCAAAGTTCGAAGTATTTCTTGTTTAAAAGTAATTTATAGGGCAATTTTGTTTAAAGTAAGTTGCTAATTATCTGTAATTGTTATTATTAGAATTATGTATTATTATTGCTGAATGTTTACATTACGTTGTACCTTGTTTTGTTTAACGCTTAGAAACAGCGCTTTATAAATGTAATTTATTATTCTTATTATTTGATAGGAAATCGACTGCAAAATTGTCACTCGACGAGAACGTTTAGTAGAAAATTGAGGAAATTGAAGATTGATATGAATTAGGTTCTTTTTATCTATTTTTTCTTTCCAGCCCCCATGGCAGAGCTGGAATAACAATGGAGGCAGGATTACACATCATGAAAGTCTTATTGCATCATAATGGCAGAGTAAATTTGACGACTACGTTAAATCTGCTGACCGTGCTTCAGATTTCTTTTGAATTTCTAGATTTGCAATCGAAGCTAAAATATCATCTCGAGTGGGAAACGCAAACTTGTGCCATAGGTACAATGTTGTAAAACTTTTCTAGGTGGTAAATGGTTGCACTCACCCATACTGTTGTCGTCTGGCACCAGTCAATTCGATGAGTTGTGTCTATATGACTCATGTGCTTTACATTTCGAAATAGATTGTACATTCCATATTGAACTTCTTTAACAAAATTGAAACAACACATCAGTATTTAGACATTTGAAACGATTTCATCATCTGTATGTTCTTAGTTGTACTGTTGTACAGGTTTACTCATTTCATATTTACTTGTATGAATAAACCTGTTTTCATGTTTCGCAACTGTTGTACAAAAATATGCAATATAGCAAGGAAGCCAGCCTCAAATGAATCTTTGAACAATAATTATCACCGCTACTGTAATACTCCCTGGATAAACTCGAACATATTTAAGCTTTCAGGACTAAGAATGGTGATATGACTGATGTCACAATATAGAAAGCTTCGTAATAAAGTGACATTTGAACTTCGAAAGGCGAAATGCAAATATTTTACTGATAAATTTTCAAATGTGAATACTGATCCACGACAAACATGGACAATTTTAAAATCAGTCATTTCTGTTGAAAAATGTGATTCTACAATTGTTGTTACGAATGAAAGTGTTAAAGTAGCGGAAGAGTCTAACTCGTATTTTGCCAGTATTGGTACAACTTTAGCCGAACAAATTCCACCAGTAGAAAACAACGCATCCCTGGATAGCACATTTAGCTTTATGTCCATAACTGAAAGTGACACGCTGAACTTAATCAAAAAATTGAAATATAAAAAATCGATTGGTCTTGATGGAATATCAATATTTATCTTGAAATTAAGCGCTATTGAAATTGCTCACATCCTCACTTATTCAACAAATCAATGAAAACTGGAAAATTCCCGAATCCTTGGGAAACAGTGAGATTGTGCCTATACATAAGAATAGCGATAAATCCTCCTGTTAATTTCAGGCCAATTTCGATATTGCCCTGTGTGTCAAAGATTTTGAAACGAGTTGTACAACACCAGTTACTAGAGTACTTGCATAAAAATGATATTTTATGTAGAGAACAGTCTGGATTCACACCTAAGCATTCGACAACATCTACCCTAATAAAGGTTACAGATGATTAGCTTCAGGCCATGGACGACTCTAAATACATAGGTACTGTATTTATCGACCTGCGAAAAGCATTCGACACTGTCGACCATCAAATTCTTATGAAGAAAATGCTTAACATCGGTATCAAAAATATGTCTAGTGACTGTTTTTACAGCTATCTAAATGGAAGAACATGTAAAACCCTTGTAAATCATTCTCTTTCATCTTCCAAATTCATTTCGTGCGGGGTCCCGCAAGGGTCGCTTTAGGGCCCTTCTTATTTATTATATGTGTTAACTATCTTGCCAAATATATTAAATCAAGTAGTCTAAAGTTATTTGCAGACGACACAGTGATATATTACTCTGATACCTCAGTACGCAAAATTGAGTCAGATCTGAACAGTGACCTACTTCTTTTACACCACGTGGATGAAGGAAAATAAGACTATAAGTGTAAATTATGAAAAAATGTTTGTATGTTGATTGGTAATCGATACATGCTGTCTAAAGAAAAGAACTTAAATGTCACACTCTGTAAGACCATAATTCAACAAGTGGAAAATTTCAAGTACTTAGGTGTCATTTGTGATGAGCAAATTAAATGGAACATTCACACTGATAAGATGGTGAAAAAATTGACAAATGGTAAGCTTTCTTGGTAGATTAAGTAGCGCCTTGAATGAATCTATATTAAAACTAGTATATAATGCAGTTGTTCTTCTCCACTTCGACTACGGAGATGTTGTATATGGTTCGGCCTGTAAATATTTAACTGAAAGATTACGCAAGCCGTGCTGAGCGTTTGATTTTACATATCAATCGTGACTCTCATATACCCAATACAGAAATTCACAATGCCCTTAACTGGGAATCGTTACACGACAGGAGAAATCAGCATTTGCTAACTTAATGGTTCTAGGACACCTACCCCCTGGACATCCAACCCCGGATAACCACCCCCCAGTCAACTACCCCCTAGGACAACTACCTCCTATGGCAACCACCCTCTAGGACGACTACCCCCAGGAAAACTACATCTAGGACAAGTACCCCCGGACAACTAGGCCTACCCCCAGACAACTACCCCCTACGACAACCATCCTCTAGGACAACTTTCCTAGGGGGTAGTTGTCCTAGGGGGTAGTTGTCTGGGGATAGTTGTCCGGGAGGTAGTTGTCCTAGGGGGTAGTTGACTGGGGTGGTTATCCAGGGGGTAGGTGACCGGATACGGCTAACTTATATGTTTAAATCACTTAATAAGATGACCCCTATACAGTAGGCTTGCGGGTGCACCATGTGAGAGAGAGGGAGAATTGAGGAGTTCTGAAAAGAACTCTCGGTATTCTTTCTTGAGGGTGTGTAGTCCTGAAAAGGACTGTTGGAGTGTTGGTGTAGTCTTGAAAAAGACTGTTGGTTATCTTTCTTAGCTTATAGTTCTAAGGAGAACTATAGCGCTTGGAGAGGATGAGTGGCGGGAGTGGCTCGACGTTTCGAACAGGTTGACTATCCGTCGTCAGGAGTGCCCCCTGTTTACATTTCAGACTTTTTAAGTATCTCTGTTCACGAATACCACTTTCTCTTTGGCGGAAGACTATATACGCCAAAGCCTCATACTGGATTTTTGAAAAGAACTTTTAAGTATAGAGGAGCTATGGCTTAAAGTTATAATAGTCTCCCTGTAATTGTAAGAACTGCCTCAACTCTGAATGATTTTAGGCGTGAATTAACGTTGTTCCACTCACATGCTCAATCACCCAGACCTTGATAATTTTACCTATTCCAGATTCTGGATTTGTTATGCTCTGTATCGGGGGGTGGGGGGAATTTCGCAGTCCTTTCATACAACTACCATTTTTGTAGAGTTTAAGCATTCATAACTGTGTGTTGTACCTTCTTTATTTCCTTTAATTTAGTAACTAATTATAAGTCCTGTTTGATATTCATGTATATGCTTTCTGGACCCCATGGGAGACCAGTAGTGTCGTGCCAGGCACAGCTAAATATGGGTTATCCAGCCGTTTCATTCATACCTATGAACATACTTGTATTGTATGTTTGTTTTTAATAAATACTACTACTACTACATTGTGTGTGGTGTTCTTTCTTGTTGCTGTTTGTCCCTGTTTGTTTGTTTGTTTTATGGGTTTTGTGTTTCGTTTTCTTTATTCATATTTTTATTTAGTAGGTTGTTGATTTAACGCAGCTAAATGTATTTTGTGACGTAAACTTTTCAGAGAGCGGGAAGGATGCTGATATTAATGTGCAATAATTCATAAAATAGAAACAGTTTTTACCCCCCTCCCAGATACAGAAATTGAAAATGAGATTTTTCTGCAGCCATCTAATTTATATTCATCCTCAGGAGGCTGCATTAACAAATAAATCCTACTACTAGTATATAGAATCGTTCAAATATATTTTTTATTGTCTGTTCTATTGGGGAAAACACGTTCACAAATTTTACGTGTATATACATATGCAAAAACTTTAGGACAGGGGCTGACGAGGAGTGCCACCCCCCCCCTCATTCAATCATAATAATTAAAAGAAACGTGCCGTGTCGATGGGTAGGCTAACGTATTCTGTATCTTTTTTTTTAAGCGCCACTGCACTACTTGTAGCTACTTGCGCCCTCTATATAGCAAACAATGCGCAATCGGTACCCGTTGGTCCCCCATGGTCCCCCTTTTCTTATGTTAAATGAGAGCTAATTTGAGGAGATAACCACATGTCAGTGACCACGCACGGAGGTCTAATCCCTCCTGGCCAAACTAGTGCAGACAGGCTTTAAGCTATCAATCAACCAACCAACCATATTCCTTATGTCAAAGAAGCCCTGTCCTTGCTTTAATTATGTCACACCGAGGAATGCGTCTGTAAAGCCTCGGTCACAAATGCCATTACGAACTGCTACGAACGACGTACGAACGATTTTCATGCAGGCAATGGAAATTCGGGAAGACAATGGAAAAACAGGGAGATTCGTACGAAATTATCGTTCGTACGGACCCTTGTGACCGTAGCATTACCTAGAGTGAATTTCAGTCGCGTGCGGCCTTGCATGACGAAGGTGACAGCCTCGTTTAGACGGGGTTTTGCTAGTCGGTGTAAGTTAATCCCGGCAGCAGTATACACTGGCGTACTGGTGGGGCTTGGGGGGCGCTAGCCCCAAATAAAATTAAACCATGACTTATTTTTAATTCCATACAAGTGATTTATAAATGTTCGTGATATCACATGATTTTCAACAAGAATGCGCGTTTCTCCATTTCTGTTGCAAACTGACACATTCCCAAATGGCCAGAAAGAGCATAATTATGTTTTTTATAGTCACTATTAATTTAGTGTCCACTAACAGTAACACTAGTAGATAACCGTATTATACGGCGTATATCCAGTTTAGCGAAAAGTCTGGATACGCGTATGTCCGGCCTATAGAGAAGAGCTTAGAAAAGACCGCGGCAGCTCTAGTCGGTACGCGGGGGAATGCGCAGTCGCCTGCGCACAGGGTTTGTTTTGGATGTGGCGAGGAGGGTCATTTCCGGAGGGAATGTTCCACAGGCGCGGATCCAGGGGGAGCGAGCGGGCCTTGCCCCCGCAAAGAAAAAGAAAAAGAGAGAGAGAGAGAGAAGGAAAAAAGGAAAAGAGGAGATAAAGGGAAGGAAAAAAAAGAGGAAGAAGAAAAGAAGGGGGATATCAGTTGCAATTTTCCCGCCAACAAGTTGTGGATCGGAGGGGGCAAAGGCCCTTGCCTCCCCCCCCGCCAAAAAAAAAAGAGAGAAAGAGAAGAAAAAAAAGGGAAAGAGGAGAGCTAAAAGGGAACAAAAAAAGAGGAAGAAGAAAAGAAAAACATCACTTACGAGGGTTCAAAATAGCCCCCTCCCCCAAATCGCATCGCCGCTACGCGGCTCGTGGACGAAGCTGCGCATCACGTATGGGGGTTCAAAATAGCCCCCCAAAATCGCCTCGCCGCTACTCGGCTCGTGGACGATGCTCTGCATCGTTACTTGGTCAAACTGTTTAAACTGTTACTTGATTTAAAAAGACGTTATCGTGCACTGCTTTATGGTCTCCATTGTGTTTGTAGATGCCAGGAAAACATCACTTACGAGGGTTCAAAATAGCCCCCTCCCCCAAATCGCTACGCGGCTCGTGGACGAAGCTCCGCATCACGTATGGGGGTTCAAAATAGCCCCCAAAAATCGCCTCGCCGCTATGCGGCTCGTGGACGATGCTCCACATCGTCATTGGGTCAAATTGTTTTAACTGTTACTTGATTTTAAAAGTCGTTATCAAGCACTGCTTTTTATGGACTCCATCGTGGTATTAGATGCCAGGAAAACATCACATACGGGCCGGGAGGTTCAAAATAGCCCCAAAAAAACAACAACAACAACAACAACAAAAATTCGCCTCGCCGCTTCGCGGCTCGTGGACGATGCTCAGCATCGTCATTTGGTCACCCCTTAGCAAAGGCTAGATCCGCACCTGCTAAAGAGTAATAGCAAAGAAAGAGAGAAAATAAGAAAGAATAGTGACCTGCCAGTGTCACAAAATAATGAGGTATCAAAATATGCTCATCTGACCGTAATTAGATGCCCATATATACCCCGAGCTTCCGGGGACTCTGTGACCCCTGCCGGGGCTTTGCCCCTAGACCCCACGCCAATTTACACTACGCTCTATACTTGATCGTAAATACTTTAGCCTCCCCCCACCCACTTTGAAAAACGTTCAGCGGGGCCTGCATGTAAGAGTGGGGTGATGCAGATTTTTTTGTCTGCCAGTCCCCCCAAACTTTTTTGCTCATTACGCCACTGGCAGTAAATACCTAATGTATATTTCACTTACACCAATAGTAACTGTTGTCCACACGCTCTAATTACTCGGACCAACTTGCCACGCGTATTAGGGTGTGTTTATCGTGCAATTTTTTGCCTAGAATCAGCGTTTTCAAACGTCTTTCAGGCAAATTTTTAAGGTGATAAACGCAAAGCCTTTTTCAAACGTCTTTAGATATGGGTATATTGAAAAGCCGAAAAAAGTGCGTTTTGAATGTGACATAGAGCCAGAATCAGGTTTCTGAGAGATGATAAACGCAAAGCTGTTTTGAACCACACATACAAATCATTTCATTATGCCATTTCATTATGCAGCTGCCGTGGGACAAACTGGCGATTCTTAGTCGGGAGAACTAACTGCATTCGGTTTCCACTTTTCATGTGTAGGATACCATCATCATCGAGTTGGAGGCGTTTCCATTCATGGAGGAGGTTGACAGTCTTGCGATCTAGCTTACCTACGTCTTTCCTTCTAGATATTGACGTGTTTGCTCTCTTTGATGTTAATTGATACCTCCTGAGTACATTAAATTGCTTCTGGTACTCATCAAAAATCAATAGGAATCCGAGACAGAGCATCAGCGGCACCATATTTCTCTTACCTGGGAGGTACTTAATGGTGAAGTTGTAATCAGCTAGTTCAGCTACCCATCTCTGGCCTGTTGCGTTGAGCTTTGCTGTTGCTGTATGTACGTTAGTGGATTGTTATCAGTGTACACTTTAAAGTAGGGTGCGTAGTACAAGTGGTCCCTGAATGTCTCTTTCACGGCTTACTTAAGGGCAAGGAATTCGAGCTTCCATGAGTGCAGGTGATAGTTCTTTTCTGCTGGACTCAGAGTTCTGGATCCGTAAGCAGTGACCCTTCTCTTCCCTCTTTGCTCCTGATACAACACCGTGCCAAGACCGTCATTTGACGCATCTGTATATAAGATGTATGGCTCATTGTAGTCCGGGAATCCCATAACTGGGGGAGTTGTGAGGCAGCTAATCAGGGTCTCCAGTATTTTCTGATGATCAAACGTCCAGCTATATAAGCCTTTCTCGAGACGTACGGGACTTGTCCTGTAGGTTTCCCTTTTATAGACTTGCTTTGTTTCTTGGTAGGGACTGTAGGGACTTCTGTTCTGCTAGCGTCATCAGTAGGCTTCTTGAGAAGTTGGTACAGATACTTAGTAATGGTAGAGAAGTTAGGTATGTACAGGTATGTACTGCCTATAATATCCCAGCATGCAACCCAGCAGTTTTCTCACATCTCCAACTGTAGCAGGTTGCTTATGGCGGAGAGCTTCAACAGCAATAGTCTCTCAAGGGTCCATCTTATACCCTTCACTTGAGATGATCCTTCCAAGGTATACTTCAGTTCTCTCTTGAACAGAGAACACTTGCTTGGTTTTACTTTCATCCCTTTGACACGAAGGCGTTGGAGAACTTGTCTTAAATTGTCAAGGTGCACTCGGAAAGAGTCGCCATATACCAGGACATAATCTAGGTAAACCCCAGGGCCCGTATTCAATTCAATACTTAAGTACAAAATTTAAGCTTTTTACTTAGTATTTGGCTTAGATAAAATACTTAGCCAATTTTGGTATTCAATTCAAACTTTTGGCTAAGTATTTTACCCTAAATTTAAGACAGCTCCCTACCAGACTTAAGCCAATTATTTGGAGGCCTTGATTGGCAGGCATATGGTTTTCTTACGCAGTATTATAACCTGCGCACAATTATATTAGCGCGCATTTATTGCGACGCGTTAATTGCGCATTACTTTTGATTGACCGTGTGATGTCACAATGCTTATCAGTAAGTATTTTACTTAGATTTTGTCTAAGGTAAGTAAAAGTCTAAAATGCGATTTGAATACGAGATAAGTAAACTTCTTAGCTTAGCCATTTACTTAGTAAATTTCTTACTTATTCTGAGTATTGAATTGAATACCGGCCCAGGGCCCGTATTCAATAAACTTCTTAAGCATGAAATCTAAGTACTTTTTCTTAAATTTTGGCTAAGAAAACTGTCTTAGCAAAAATGCGTATTCTATAAAAGCATTGGGGGCTAAGAATTTTGCCTTAAGAGTAAGAAGAATTCTTAGATTTTAGCTATAAGAAAAAGGGCTTAAATAGCATGTCGTATTCTATACAAGCGAGATATCTCAGATAAGTAAGAAATCTACCCTATATTTAAGCATAGGCCGAGGATGCTTAAATAGGGCTTCAACACCGGCAGCTCGGTGCTTCTGCACGCAATGTCACTTCGGGTTTCGATCAAATGGAATTAAAAAACATAATAGCCTACGGATGCGATGCATGCAACGCCAGCGCAGCGCAGGTTATCAGTTGACCTATATCAACGTAAGCTTCGCGTATACAGCGTCGACGGCGCAGCGCGCAGAATTAAGCGCCATGCATATCGCATGCATTGTTTAGGTTTGTTTGTATAATACTACTATACTTATGATATGCAAACGAGATCCAGCGTAGCATATGCCGCGCCTTCTTAATACTACTTTTAAATTATGACATGGCTGTCGTAAAGAAATCGTTTCTTAGACTTAGTCATTGGCATTAAAATATGGAAACAGGGATTAATGTGTCATCGGCATAATGCTAGGTGAGACAAAATTTGAGTCTGATAAAGGTTAAAATTAACTATTTTATTAAGTTTAGGCTAGGCTAGCTATAGATCTAGATCTACTACCTATATCTATAGCAGTAGACGATTTAAGGGTAGCTCCAAATCCAATGCTAGCGCTGGTCGGCTGGCTAAGCGACGGCGCTATAACTTCATAGACCGTCCTGCGGCTGCGGCATAAGAACGCCCGGTTTTGGCTCTTCGAAGATGTTTGACAGAAAAGTATAAAAAGCCTACGATGGATGTTAGATCTAGCCTCAGGGGGTCTTGACTAGACTGCCCTACTAATGTTTAGTGTCAGTTGGTCAAGCCTAAAACAATAATTCTGTGAGCACGTACCTCCCTTACACTCTATCTCCCATACGTTTTGTGTATAATTTTCGTGCGGTGCGATTTTTATTTTAACACGCAAATTGCATTGGCAAATTGAGCTGCAATTAAGTCGCTTGAGTCGACCAATTTGACTTTCCAAAATGACGTCATCGGGTCTAAGAATTTGTCTTAACTTTTGTCTTAGCTAAGACAAACTGCTTTACGTGTTTAGAATACGGCTAAGGTAACTTTCTTAACCTAGACAAATTCTTAGACATTTTCTTAGACTTAAGAAAAATGTCTTAGAAGTTTATTGAATACGGGCCCAGATTGTTCACCATACACCATCACCATGTCTCCATACACCTCTGAAACACGGCAGGTGCATTGCAGGTGAGTCCAAAGGGGATTCGCTGCCATTCATAGAGTCCCCAAGGTGTGATGAAGGCAGTGGCAGCACGGCTCGATCTCCTATGCTACAAAGCCTTGGTGATAAACCTTCCCTTGGTCAAGAGTGGAAAACCATGTACTTCCCCAAGGTTGTATGACGTCTTGAATACGAGGAATAGGTTGGCGGTCTGGAATTGTTTTCTGATTAAGTTGACGGTAATCGATACAAAGGCGAAGTGATCCACCATTCTTCCTCACACATACGACCGGGAAGGAGTAGGGGGCTCGGATATAGTGATCCATTCTTGTTTGATCAAGTCTTCCAGATAAGCTCTGACTTCCCGGTAGAGTGGAGGGGGCGCAAACATATACGTCTTCTGCACAGGCTGGTCATCCTTGAGTCTAATGTGCATTTGAAGATCCTGTATACAGCCTAAGTCATCATCATTTTCGGCAAAGGCATCTGCCCCTCTCTGAGTTATTCTGTGGCTGCCCTTTGTTGCTCTACCGTTAAGTGACTTAAATCCACTGGGGGTACCCAGTCCTCTTATTCGGCACTTCTAGATAACTAAGGATTGTCCTTTCCTGAGGTAGTTACACTTGCTACTGTTTTACTCTGTACTGCTTGCACTACATCAGGTATTTGGAGGGTACTCAATGGTGAATGTCGCCGCAGTACTACATCATGATTGGCAGTGTTTGAGATCAGTAGAGAAACACAAGAGGAAGGACTTTCACTCTTTCCTAGATTAACGAAAAAGGGTTCAATGTACAGATGTTCAGGTAGTTGGGTAGGTATCAAAGGCTCAAACAATGCAACAAAGTTCCTAGTTGGAGCTATAGGGACTTGTTTTTCGATCCGGCATGTGACTGCAATAGAAGTATTCTTTGGAATAGTGGTATCCCTGCTTCCGGTAGATACACATCCAAGTTCCGGGGAGCGATCTTCTTGGATGAGGTGAACCAAAGCCTTTCCCACTCTCTTCTCCATTGCTGGGAATGATGCTTTTACTGCTTCTTCAGGATGCTGTTGGTGGTTACCTCTCTTCATCACTTCCTCAATCACATTGTACCCGATGATTGGTGTGTCATTGATGGCTTGAGTAACCAGTATGTGGACTGAAATGTTCGTTCTGGGATTAGAAAACAAATGAAATTTAACTTCGATCCAGCCTTCGAATGGGATTGGGGTCATTTTTGCTACATTCAAATTAAGCGTCTCTGTTTCTAGAAATTCAGCGCATGGCCTCAACGGGATGTTGGGTAGGTGGAGGTCTTTCCACTGTTTGAATACTATGGATACCTGTGATCCAGTATCCCAAAGTGCCTGTGTCCTCACTTCTCCTATTTGACAGTTCACCATACATCTTTTCCCTACAAGTCGGGTGACACCTTCCTGTTTGGTTGGGGGAAATACAGCAAACTCGAGACCTCGGTAAGTAACCAAGTTTGGTTACTGCCCGTCCCGTGGAAGCAAACCTCTTCCGTTTCCCGCCGGTCGACTGTTGTTGTTTCTCTGCCGACAGCCTCTTGCAAAATGCTCTGCAGAACCTCAAAGGTAGCTGAGTCCCAGTCGTTACCATTTCCACTCTTTTGACATTCCTGGCATCCTCTTTGGCGCTGAGATCTGCTTGGCTGTTTTGGTTTTGCCCTGGGAGTGTCTGCTGCTAAAGCTTCCTTAATACTGTTCAGCTGCTGCTTTACTACGCAGATTTCTGCCAAACCAGCTTCAACTCAGCTATCTCAGTCATTAGGGTGCCGTCCTTGGGTTTCCTCTTTGCTTCGCGAGTTTCATCCATCATCTCCTTTCCAGGCACGTAGCCACGGGGGGCACGTGCCCCCAATTGTTTTCCAAGATCAGACACCCTTCCTCTTAGACCCCTCCCCAGGACGTCGATCAATTACATGTATGTGCCCCCCCCCCCCAAACATCAAACTCTGGCTACGGCCCTGCTCCTTTCCATCATGAACATTATTGATGGAGGCATTCTTCGACAGAGCGGACCTCCCGAGTTTCTCTTGCCTTTCGGCCTCATGTCCTGCAGCTACATTAAGCCTCTCCAACACTTCCTCCTCGGTTGTGGCGGGATTCTCGAGGTAAGGCCTCAGCTCGCTCTTCACTGGTGTACTCCTGAGGCCTGTCAAGACGGCATGCAGGAACGTGCTTTGTACCAAGATGGAGGTCATATTGAAAACCCGACCCAGCCTCCTTGCTTGCGAATGTCACTTTCTGTCTCAAGTCCAGTGCTCTAATGAGGAACTTCTGTGCTGACTCTCTATTGTCTTGCGCCAGCCTTGAGAGATTCTGATAGAGTTCGGTCGCACTTTTCTCCTGGTAGTGGGACCGGAGCATCCGTCTGAGTATACAAAAAAATAAGTGGGGCTATTTTCTTAGGGGTCACACACGAGTGACTACCCAGGTAGAAACTTGTCCATAATCATTGCGACATACTGATTAGTCAAGCATCTGGCCGATTTAATTTTGATCCCCACCACATTGTACCAAAGATAAAATTGTAAGTTATTTAAACGCAAAAATATAGCAAGAACAAGATCTATTAAAATGAGATTCAAAATGCGGTCATTTTTCCCTTTATCTTTCACTCTTTAATAGTTGAATTCCTATTCAGGGGAATAAATTATTTTTGGCCACTCGAAATGTTAGTAATTGTTTATCGACAAGAATTTGATAAAAATTAACAAACATATTTTGAGGGCCCTAAAGAAGCTTAATGGCTTCTAATAATGGGCCCCATTACGTAAGCCCTACTTAAATATACATCAATACACACCAGCGTATTATAGTATATGTACACTTTTACCTCTAACATTTTGACCCCTGACATTTTTAACTCTTTTTTTTTTACAATGTTCAACTCTGTCCCTCATCTTTAAAATCCTGACAATGCTAAAGATAAACAGCGATTTGTCATTGTCCAACATATTTCAATATAATCATCGTTGACATTATGCGATTACCATGACCTTGCTCTCATTAATCCTTTGGTAAGGATCAGGGGCGGCGATTTCTTTTCATGACCGGGGGGGGGGACGAAATTCGAGGGACGAGGGAGCAGTGGCGTAATGATCAAAAACGTTTGGGGGGCAGAAAAAAATCCGCATCACCACCATTCTTACATGTTATATGAAGGGGGCTAAAGTATTTACGATCAGGTAGAGTAAAGCAAGTGGAGCGTAAATTGACGTGGGGTCCACCCCGGCGGGGGTCAAGGGGCAGAGCCCCATGAAGCTCAGGGGTATTAGGCATTTAATTAAGGTCAGATGAGCAACCAGGGGCCCGGCTTAGGGCCCCTGGTGGGGTCCAGGGGCGGAACCCCCGGAAGCTCAGGAGTTTTAGGCATTTAATTACGGTCAGATGAGCATATTTTGATACCTTATTTGTGTCACTTGCATGCAGGTCACTAACTGGAGTGGGGTCCGGGGGCGGACCCAAAAAGCTCAGGGGTTTTAGGCACTTAATTACGGTCAGATGAGCAACCAGGGGCACGCTTTAGGGCCCTTGGTGGGGTCCAGGGGGCAGAACCCCCGAAAGCTCAGGGGTTTTAGGCATTTAATAACGGTCAGATGAGCATCCAGGGGCCCGCCTTAGGGCCCTAGTGGGGTCCAGGGAGCGGAGCCCCCGGAATTTTATTGGGATTTTATTGGGGGGCAACTACCCCAAGCCCCATCAGTACGCCAGCGCGAGGGAGCATAGTGAACAAGAGGGGTGAAGGTGACGGAAGTGACTACCCCTTACAGTTTTTGAAGTTTTGTTGTATTAAAAAAGCTATAGTATAAAAACAAGCAATATATTTTTTTCACACTTCACTTTTCTACAATATCTATTTGTACATTTTGAAGGATATTATGTGAGGGAGCGTAGGTCCCGAGTGAGAAGATTTTTGCATTTTATTTGTCTAAACACTGCACACTATTGGGCCCTCCAGAACCTAAAAGTGTGTTGCAGTCTTCAGTCAGTATTTGCTATACATTTTTTTTTTGCACTTTTTCAAATTTTCCGGAAAAAAATATCGAGGGGGACGTGTCCCCCCGTCCCCCGGGATCGCCGCCCCTGGTAAGGATCCTTGTTCTTAAACTCTTAACATCCTATCTGAAAACTTACAATCAACTAGTAGTGGTCACTTGGGTCACGAGACTGAAGTATACAGGGTAATCTCTTCAGTACATAAAAACTGCTTTGCATACTACAATTCAAATAAAATATAAAACAATAAATAGTTCAGTTCAGTTCAGTTCAGTTTATTTCACATCCAATACAAATTTGACAACAATATAACTATCAAATACAATAATATAAAATGCAACATATATACAACTTGTGAGGAGATAAGAACATATACAACAACAACAGTAACACTTTTAAAAAAAAATGGGTAGAGTAGGGATGTGGACCAGAAAAGGCCATTGACCTATCTAGGTTGGTCCCCTTTTTCTACAAACCCATAAGTAAAATCTTCAGTAAAGCAAATATTGACAATATAAAAATAACATTAACTGAGACATACATACACATATACATAGGACAGTCAGAAATAAACAAAGTTAAATAAATATATTGTAACTCGTTATTTGTTTGTGTTTAAGTTTACGATTAAAACTAGATAATGTTGGACATCCTTTGATATAAGTTGTTCCAAATAATGGATCCCTTATATCTAATAACCGTTCTTGACAAATTATAGCGAAATAAAGGAACATAGAGTTTGTTTGAATTTCTAGTACTATATTGATTTATATCTCTATTAAAAATATAATAATCATTAAAACAATCAGGCAAAGTAGTTATATTGTACATGTAAGAGAACATAAAAGCTCCAATACTTATATCATATAAATCATACAGTTTTAACAACTTCAACTTTAAAAAAATGTACCTGTATCTGCTCTATAATATGAGTTTGTTTTAACCCTGACGGCTCTTTTTGCAATAAAAATAGCCTTTGAAGCAAATAAGAGGCGCAATTGCCCCATACAATAATACAATAATTAAAATATGGAAAAATCATAGTGTTATACAAATTTACAAGTATGCGCAATGGTAAAATATCTTTGAGTCTATTTAAAACACCAATGACCTTTGAAAGCTTGTTAGAAATATAATTTATGTGGTCCTTCCAAGTTAAGTTTTGATCAATAATGACACCTTAAAAGGTTGCTTGGTGTACTTTCTTATTTTCTTTACTATTTATACAAATCTTAATAGCAACTTCATTTACATATTTATTTCTTGGTTTAAAAATTACATAGTTTGTTTTTTTCAAAATTAATTAACAATTTATTGGCAAGGAACCAATTATGTATTTTAGCAATTTCAGAATTTAATAAAATATTTACTTCTACGGGGTTTTTACCAGATAAAAACAATGTGGTGTCATCAGCAAATAAAATAGAAGATCATTACTTACAGATGGCAAGTTATTGGTGTACAGTAAAAACAAGAGCGGGCCAAGATTGGAACCTTGCGGCACACCAGTTAAAATAGTACTGTGATCAGAGTAATAATTACCCGAGCTAACATATTGATTTGGGTTTGAAAAATAACTTTTAATTAAAAAGAGAGGAATCCCTCTCACACCATAAAAACACAACTTATTTATTAAAAAATATTATGATCCATACAATCAGAAGGTTTGGATAAGTCTAAAAATACACAAATTAAAAATGCATTAAGGTTCAAAAGCATTCGCTACTTTATCAATAAAATCAAGAAGAGCATGGCAAGTACTATAACCCGTTTCTAAAAGCAAATTGATTTTCATATAAAATATTATTTTTACTAATAAAACGAGTCAATTTATCACATAAAATCTTTTCAAATATTTGACTAAAAACATATATCACGGATATCGGCCAATAATTATTTTTAGATGATTTATTGCCACTTTTAAAACCGGAATCACATTTGCAATTTTCAGATCATCGGGGAAAATACCTTGTTCAAAGGACAAATTAAAAATATTACACAAAGGTGTATCAATCATATAAATCGAGTTTTTCAATACCTTATAGTGTGAATTTCATCATACCCATGACTTTTATTTTCATCATAATTCAAAACCACATCTAATCAATAATATCTGCGTTAGTAACAGGCCGTAAAAAAAATGAATAAAAAAAGTTACCCTTCAAGTACTCGTCATATTTCGTTGACTCAATATTGCAAGTGATCAAATTATCAACACTTTGCTGTAGTTTTTGCCCGATTGTACAAAAATAAGAATTAAACACATTTACATTTCTTTGTTTATCAATAATCTTTTCACCATCAACTTCAAAATCATTGACCCCATGGTAAAATAATACAATAAATAAAACAAAACCAGAGCAAAAATATAGAATGATAATGGACACAAGCATTAGACTTTTTATCACGATAAACATTTCAGCTAAAATATACTTTTAATAATACCTATAAAATACCACAGAGGGTCGATCATATTTCATTTTTTTTACCATGATAAACCCACCGCACACTATACGATATTACTGCCAATTGATATTTTAAATCACAATTACATTTTATATTAACGTAGAAACATATAATCTTCCAAAATTATATTCTGAATTATAGTAATCTGTATACTAACAATCAGTGTTATCTAGTGTATTGAAGCCTTCTAGTCTGAATAAAGGCTAATTTGTAGACAATCGGACGACGTCATCCCGATTCTCAGCCGATGTGGATTTTCCTCCGACAAGGAAGCTTGCAATTCCCCGAAAATTTGACTTTATTATTTAAATAACTGTTCAGAACCTCGATCAGCGATCAGTTAGATTTTATAAAGTTAGAATTGTTAGATTAATTACTATCAAGTGTTATTGCATTTTTTCTAAACTCCGATTGATGGCAGATCATATAATGTGCGATGGGATTTCGAATTAGCCTACCGTATACAGAAAGAAGTATGTAGAAAGGTTTGAATGGCAGACACGAAGATGGTGGCGATAAACTTGGAGGTGAGATCGATATGGTTGTCGATGCAGAGAAAAGGGGCTAGTACCAATGGAACCGCTTTACAGCCACTGTCAAGAAGCGATGTGAAAAAATAGTACCATAAAAGTATGATGGAAATATCCGGAGAAAATATCCTCACCCATAACTGGATCCAAGGGTGGCAGAAAGGGTCGCCCCTGGGGGTCGCCCCTAACCCTATCAAGAAAAAAAATGAGAGATGAGAACAAATATAATGTAGTCGAGGAGTCATGGAGAGATAGCGGGAATTTTAAAAGGCATCATTTTCAGGGGGGGGGGGCATGTCGGGGGATTGCAATAATGTATGAACACAGGGAAAATGACTCCTCTACTTCCCCGTTTACCATGCACTGAAAGTGTCATTTTGGGATTGTTCTCAATCTAATGAGAATTACAATCATGAGATTAAAAGTTATTACAAAAATAGTGGATTTGTATCGTAATGAGCTGTCATTTGCTTACGCAGGACTAAATCGGCGTTTGACGTGGTCTTTTCCACGCTTTTTAGTCATTTTTTCCCCCTTTCGTTTATTTATTTTCATTTCCAATAAATAATAAAACACGCATATCACAATAATGAATACTATGGAAACTTAAACTAAACAGTTTCATTGAAATAAAGAAATATCATTACAAAAATCAATACCTTTGAAGAGGAAAAACTAGAAAATTACAACTGAAATTGATCAGTATTCTGTGGAAATGGAGAGGTCCTCTTTCGGAAACGGAGATCATAATTTTCACTTCCGATAAATATGCAGAATCAGCTGCTTCAGTTCCTATACCTAGTCATTCCCAAATCAAGAACTTCAAGAGACCGGCTTTAAATTCTTTCAATCCGTTGCCCTACACCTTTGGAAAAATACGGCATCTCTAAGAAAATGGGACTTCACTTGATAAATGAAACCCTCTATATCCTTCGGTATGGCGCCCCCATCATTCCCGAAACTGTTCCACCTCGGCTACGACTTTTTCGAGGGCTCGGTTTTCTTTTATTATAGTCCCTTTAGTCGATTCTTCTTCACGGTATACTAAACAGTGGGACTTTATCGAGTCCCGATCTGTTCTATGAGTACACGCATAAAAAGCGGGGGTACTTTTTTCCTACTCTGAGTATTGAGCGTTCTAATACCATTACTGGACAAAATGGCTTACACGAGTGATGATGTCGGTAAGAGGCTTGGGGGACTGGAGGAAGATGAAAATAGCGATGTCGACCACGGGTCCTACAGTTCGTACGAGGCCAGAAAGAGAGCGGATCACATTTTGAAAGAGATGTCGAGCAACATGATGTACAAGCTAGAAGATAGACCACCTTGGTATACTACCAGTATCCTGGCTTTCCAAGTAAGTTCTTCTTAATCGAGAGGTGCCATGCAATTTTGAATAAATGTGTCTTTAAAACAAGTTTTGAATTGGTTAACAGTTTGACAGTTTTTGACATTTAAAAGGATGTTTGTTCCAAAGTTCAGCAGAAGCTTTGCAAAAAGAGCGATGACGTACCATAAGAACGAGTTGACACCGAAGTAGACACGAGGTTTAATTGTGAAGATGACCGTAGATTACGTGAGGGTTTGTATTCGTGGATAAGTTCTTGCAGACAAATTGGTGCCAATTCATATGCATTTATAAGTTAAAACCAAGATTTTGTACATAATGCGGTACGTCACCGACAACCAATGCAATTTGCGAAGTATTGGAGTTATGTGTTCACAAGAACGTGTGCGTGTTACAAGCCTGGCAGCAGAGTTTTGGATTCTCTGGAGTTTTGCAATGTGCGAGTCCGGAAGGCCATAAAGAAGGCTATTGCATTGATCAGGACGGAATGTAATAAATGCGTGTATAATAAGCGTTTCGGTAGATTTTTGATCAAGAAAATTTCTAATACGACCTATCTTGTACAAGGCATATGAAGCTGAGTGACAAATATTTTTTTATATAATCATCCATCCTAAGATCATTTTCAAAGATGACACCAAGGTTACGTGCACTTTTGACAGGGCCGATGACAGATCCCTGAGGAACACCTTCACGTGGTACATGAGGTTTGGATAAAGAGTCATTGATGACAATAGATTGAGAACGATTCATAAAATATGTTTTAAACCAATTCAAGGCAGTACTTGATACACCACATCTATTACGTAAGCGATCAAGAAAATATTATGACTGATAGTGTCGAAAGCCGCAGAATAGTCTAAAAGTATCAAAACACTTCATCACCTTGGTCCACAGCTAACAACAAATCATTAAATACACGTAAAAGAGCAGTTTCAACGCTATGACAAGATCTATATGCAGATTGCATTTTACTACACAGATTGTTTGATGATAGCTAGCCCTGAATTTTAGAAGCACAAGCACGTTCAATTGTTTTAGCAAGAAACTTAAGGTTAGCAACAGGCCGATAGTTTTTCAAAATTTCACAATCCAAATTTGGTTTCTACAAAAGAGGAGTGATTTGTGCCGATTTCAAAACATCTGGAAATTGACCACTTTGAATAGACATGCTTATAATTTTGGTAATGATTGGTAAAAGCTCATCTATACATTTCTTAAGCAACCATGTCGGCATTGAATCGAGAATACATGAAGTTGATGGAGATTTCATTATTATAACTCTGACAGTATCCTCTGATACTGGTGAAAATTTAGGAAATGAAGAATTGCATGAATCAAGCATGGATATGGATCGAAACATCCGTATTTGATGATTTCTTAAGAACATTTACTCCGAATTTTGTCGGTACAAAAGTCAGAAAAACGTTCAGTAAGTGAAAGATCAGAATCGTCAGAAGGTAACACCTTGGATACTTTTGGGGTGCACAATTTGTTGACTTTTTGAAATAGCTGCTTTGAATTACAGCCTTCAAATTGTTTTGAATGATGGTTTTGTTTAGATTGTTTGATCATGCGATTATATTCATAACATTGGTTTTTGAAAATTTGTCTGTCAACTTCTAATTTAGAAGCATTCCAACGTCGCTCAAGGCGTCGTAAGTTCCGTTTCATTTCATGTAATTTTTCATTGAACCAAGATGCGTTAGGACGACACCTTATTGTGCGAGTTATTAAACGTGCGTGCTTGTTTTTAAGGTCATTTAGAACAGAGATTATTGACAAACCAAGTTGTCCAATTCAGATGCGGGAGTTTATACAGAGGTGAATTTAATATATCAGTGCAAAAGACATTAATATCAATATCGCGAAATTTTACGGAAAGAGATTTTAATTTTTGCTGGTTTTACATCTCGAATCGAGTGTTCAAACCACTAGACTACGACACCTGGCATGTCTCTGATCATACTCACATGGTTGTTCTTTTCACAGCACTTTTTGACTATGTTCAGCGGATGCATCGCAGCTCCATTGGCACTAGCCCCTTTTCTCTGCATTGACCAGGACATCATACTCCTATCGAAGTTCATCGCCACTATCATCTTCGTGTCCGGATTTCAAACCTTTTTCCAAACTACCTTCGGTATAAGGTAGGTCAGGATCGAACTCTTAAATGGCAATCATAATATCGTACAGAGTTGATTCATTTGTGTGAAAATAAATATGAGAAACTGGATGGTGAAAGAAATCGGAATCGAACGACATTTCTGAATGTTTGAAAGGTGAGATCCTTGAATCTGTACGAGTCTCATATTGGCAATTTGGTAACTTGATTGTGACATATTTTCGGTCAACTCTTCGTAGAACATTAAAATAGATTTGACATTTTCTGCGGGCTTTATTTATTCAGAAGTTTATGAAGTTTATACGCATTTTCCCTCGATTCAGTTCTCAAAATACATTATGGATACCGTATTGTTGTGGCCCCCCCCCGAAAATAAATAAATATATAAAGAGAGATAGAACAGAATATTCTACTTAGATATACATTTTAAAAACAAATTTTAGTAGTTTTGTGTGTTTGTACAAATGGGAGAGCTATATCTGCTGCTACGTCACAATGATATTACCGATCCAATGTGAAATTCCCACAAGAAGCCATTTGATAATGTTTTCATTATAAGTTGCCAGTTGGTAAGAAATTGTCAGATATGAAATTATTCGATACAATTCAAGGCATTTTTAAATAAAAGTGATATTTCACTTTTACTGTGTATAGTTTTTTATTTTCATCGCAGATTGTATCATTTCTCAAATTCAAGTTAGTTTTAAACAATTATTGTTATACTATCACCCAATAATGTTATATTTTGAAAATTGTTTCTCTAAATCCACATGAATCATTTGTATTGTCTGTACTCTGAATCATTCACATTAATTTTGAGCAGGGTATTATAATATTTAACACAACAGTATTTAAAGCTAAAAAATGTATTTCTATTTTGCATTTTAAGTTCTTGATTCTTTAGGCCTATGTAATTATGCCAATCTTTATTCGTTGTACAGGTATATACTGTAATTTTATAACTTTTATTTTAACTATCGCAAATAAGCCATTCATCTGCGATGATAATTAAGCTTTGATAAACCTTAGTTTTATTGGTTTGAATTAATGAGATCAGGACATTGAGCCAGAAGAATTTGACAGAAATGATTAAAGATACCCCAGTTGGGAGTACTTCTATCCCGACCTTTTGTTGTCGGATATGATATGTAAATGATTTTGTTCCGTAGCTCCAGTAAAGTATACAAACCAATGGCAAGAGGCTAACGTTCTTTTTTTTATGGACGATGCGCTGATAAATACTTATCCATACACAACATTAATAATGAGCTGTATCTTAAATAAATGAATTTATCAGTCAACCAATGTACCAAGCAATTAACCAATTGTCATCCTAGGCTTGGATGGATTAAAAAAAAATTGAACTCTAGATGCTGTTCAATTCAATAAACAATTATTTCCTTCACAAAATAAAAAATGAACATGTCATAAAATATATATTTACAATATATGAAGGAGACGAAATTCCCTTAAAGCACGGGGACTCTGGTGGGGTCGCCACAACAAAACAAACGTACATATAAATACATGATACTTATTATTATCTACATATGGTTTGGTTTGTTTGTTTTACCTGACTGCTAAGTAAGCATGTGTTTGCTTGTAAGTAAGCAACTGGGGGACCGGCGCACAGTGGGCCAGGGAGGAACCAAAGTGCGCCAAAAGTCATTTTTGGTGATATTTTTTTCTTGCCTAGTTGAAAGATAATGCATTGAAGAATACCTCAGTAAACTATTTAATTCCGGTATGCACAATAAGGGTCTAAATTTACTCCTTTAAACAGCAAAATCTTACATATTCACAGTTTTAGTGCAAAAGTGAACTATTTTATAAATCTTTCAATTTAACATGGAGTTTTTAAGCTATTGATATGAAGTTAAAAATGGATAGAAACACAATCTTTATAATATATTATAGGGTAATTCACTGAAAAATGGACGAATTATCCGTGTTTTTTATAAATCCACAGGAAATGTTAAGATTTCCAGGGATTTCCACTTTAATTTTATTACCACCATTTTTTCTGATGTCTAAGCTTTAAGTTGATAACAGATTTGGCTGCCATTCTGGCTGTTTTTATGTTATAGCTGATTTTCCTTGACACATTGCCCCGAAAAATGTGTTTATTTTGGTCCGCGGTGTCAGAACGATGTCACGCGCCCCTACGCGCCGTAATTTATGACCGCGAATCCTTCCTGTGCGGCGGCTTTGAGTCCTCTCCGAGGGACTTGGTAATGAGGATTAATGTCTTACCAAAGAGCACTAGCGTATTGACTTGGTTTCGAACACGGGACCTTCCGGTTACGAGACCACTGCTCTACCACTGAGCCATCGCGCCTCCATTGAGCCCTCCATTAAAATACCTATACAAAATAAAGTGAGATGAGAAGGAACAAAGGGGGGTGGGGGTCATTTTTCGATTGTTGACGATGGTGGGGTTTCAGTGATCGTCTTACTACTATTTCAATAAATAGATTCGAGTTGGCTTGAGGCTCTTATGATTCAGGGACCGTCTTACATGTATTCAATGAACTGATTTTAATTTTATTTCATATGATATAATATGATTTGATTTGTTTTCAGCGGGATCGTCATAATTATAATGTAGTTCAACATATGGTTTTGATTTCCTCGTTACGTGTATTTTGTTTTGGACAGGTTAGCTTAGATTCGGGGATCGTCTTTCTTGTATTACAATAAATCAGTTTGATACGATTTCATTTGATTTGATTTGTATCCTGTATTTTTTCAGTAGGTTGTCTATGGTTGTCGGACCGTTTCACTTTCAATTTATTTCAATAAACTGATTAGATTTGATTGATATCGTCTCTTTGTGTTTATAGGCTTCCTATGGTTCAGGGGGCGTCTTTTTCGTATGTTCTCCCGCTCATTACTATGATGGATATGAGAGGGGAATGCCCAGCTATAAGTGGTGAGTCTAGCAGTAAATTCATAACTGTTATGGTTTGTCTGAAGTATCCGGGGTTTCTTTTAATACACCTTACCAAATACCACCAACTACAAATGATGATAAACCTATCTGAACTAATACATATTATGAAGTATGAATGATATTTTATACCAACTTATTACATATTAACATTGTGTAAGGGTCCTACGTAGGCCTGCCATTGGCCATAATTACTTCGTTCTGTTGGTCCTATGTTTTCTTGTACTACACCCAGTTTTCAGGATCAGGATAAAGGATCAGTGAATACACTAAACTGTACTGGTTGGCTACATACCATTAGACAGACAGCCCAAGAGACAGACAGCCCTCAAACAGACAGACCATTAGACAGACAGCCTGCGAGACAAACAGCCCTAGAGACCGACAATCCATGAGACCGACAGCCTACGAGACAGACAGCCTTCGAGACCGACAGACTATGAGACCAACAGCCCACGAGACCGACAATCCATGAGACCGACAGCCTACGTACGAGACAGACAGCCCTCGAGACCGACAGACTATGAGACCGACAGCCCATAAGACAGACTGACCATGAGACAGACAGCCCACGAGTAAGACAGCCCTCGAGACCATGATACCGATAGCCCACTAGACAGACAGCCCACGAGACCGACAACCCACGAGACCAACAGACCCGAGGGGCCAACAGACCATGAACCGACAGCCCACGAGACGGATAGCCCACGAGACAGACGGCCCACGGGACGGACAGCCCACGAGACAGACGGCCCACGGGACGGACAGCCCACAAATGGACAGCCCACGAGACCGACAATCCATGAGACCGACATCCTACGAGACAGACAGCCCTCGAGACCGACAGACTATGAGACTGACAGCCCATAAGACAGACTGACCATGAGACAGACAGCCCACGAGAAAGACAGCCCTCGAGACCATGATACCGATAGCCCACTAGACAGACAGCCCACGAGACCGACAACCCACGAGACCAACAGACCAAGGGACCAACAGACCATGAACCGACAGCCCACGAGACGGATAGCCCACGAGACAGACGGCCCACGGGACGGACAGCCCACGAGATGGACAGCCCACGAGACGGACAACCCACGAGACCAACATACAATGGACCTACAGGCCCACGAGACGGACAGCCCACGTGGTCTCGTGGACTACTTATTGCGAGGGTTCATTAGTCTGAGATCCCATGAAAATGACAGCCCATGACTAAAACCGTATCTTTGAACACATGTTTGTTGCGAGGGTTCATTAGATTGAGAACCCATGAAAATGATGACAGCCCATGACTAAAACCGTATCTTTGAACACACGTTGTTGCGAGGATTCATTAGTCTGAGAACCCATGAAAAAACAGCCCATGACTAAAACCGTATCTTTGAACACACGTTTGTTGCTAGGGTTCATTAGTCCAAGATCCCATGAAAAATGACAGTCCATGACTAAAACCGTATATTTGAACATACATGTACGTTTATTGCGAGGGTTCATTAGTCTGAGATCCCATGAAAAAACAGCCCATGACTAAAACCGTATCTTTGAACACACGTTTGTTGCTAGGGTTCATTAGTCCAAGATCCCATGAAAAATGACTGAGTCCATGACTAAAACCGTATCTTTGAACATACATGTACGTTTATTGCGAGGGTTCATTAGTCTGGATCCCATAAAAATGATGACAGCCCATGCCCAAAACCGTATCTTTGAACACACGTAGGTAGATCAATTTAGAAGGGAGTGTAAGCAAACCTCGATCGCTCCTAATATAGTCCTCATAGTTCTTATTTTAAACTTGCCAGGGTGCTATCTATGCTAAATAGGTCAAGATTCCACTACTTTGGCAATAATGTAAAAACGCTAAGAGAGGAAGATACACTGTATTACTATTACTATTACTATTATTAATGTAAACATAGTGAATTTCCACTTATCATTTGTTCCATTTCAAGGGGTATACAATGTGTATGCAAAAAGTATATTGAACTTTTAAAGGTTATATTTAGAAGGTCATAAATGACGTAACCTTGAAATATATTTCATGGAAAGTGTAATTCTTTTTCTGTCTAATAATAATAATAATAACAACTAGACATGTAATACTTGTTAATAACAAGTATAGGTGGGCTGTTCCAAGTGCATGCCACAAATGTTTAGTGACATACTGAGTAGTTAATATAACATTGGCATGATTTGACCTTATTTTTTGAAATAATCCTCTTATTCAGGTCTATTAGTGTGCCAAATTTCAAGTCTATACAATGCATGGTTTTAGAAAAACCATGTACAGTATATTTGACCTTTGACCCTCAAATCTAAATATCAAAATGAAATATGCATTTTCTAGATTTTTGTTTTTTTTATAAGAAATCATATCTCCGACTCATACTCTATCCAACTATGAATAAAAAAATTAAACCACGACAAGGACTCAGATTTCCCATAGGGTTGTACTCAAACGATTGACATTCTTCTCCCATAGATATAACACGCAAAATTAGGCATTTTATTACATTGTTTGTGATTGTATATGATATGTTATAATAGTCGAAGAAGATCATAAAATCAAATTTAAAACGACGGCAAAAAAAAAAAATTGACCCACCAGGAATCGAACTTGGGTCGCCGGAATGGGAGGCAAGTGCTATGACCACTATACCAAAATAATCCACATAGACATTACACGTGAACGGAAAATGGAATTCTCAAATCCCACTTTGCAAGTGAAATATGAGCATGATCCCGGCATCTGATCGAAAAATAAAGGGCACACTTGTGATAGCTTATTGTCTCAGCTACAACATACTCGAAGCTCAGCGAAAACGAAACTAAAACGACGGAGATATTGCTCGCGAAAGACGGGAATGTAGAATCCAGTTTTGAAAAAAAAAGTCATGTCCCATAGAGAATACACGCAAAATGTGAAAAATTGACATGCCTCCTTTAATCGCAAAAATACGCCATGATGCCTTTGTCAAAATGAAAAATCGTGGCTACTGCATTTGTAGAAAATTGTCTCAGCTAGAACATATCAAAATTTGGAAGAAAATCAATCAATATTTACAGAGATACAATCAATTTTCCAAAATATAATGACGTCATAATATGCAAATTGAAATTTTGAGTTCAAGGCCATTATGATGACGTCATGATTAATTGATGGTCAAATGAGACATGAAATCATATCTCCGACTCATAATCTATCCAAATATGAAAAAAATTGGGGATCCCATCCATTCTGAAGAGTTACAATGGATTTTGTATAGGCATGTTTTTGCCCATATATGCTATGTATTACAAGAGCTCGCGCGCACGGACATTTATCTTGAATGAACGCTCATTCCGTTATTAATGGTCATAAAGAGATAAACATGGTATCAAATTGTTTGGAAAAAAATGGGAAATATCATGAAAGAAAAAAAAATAGCGATTCTATGCTGTGTGATAGCGTTACGCACGAAAAAGCGCGCGCATGCGCGTGTGCGTGCTTTTTTGACAAATGCTTAAAATGGCCTGAAACGTATGCAAAATGAATTTGAGACGATTTGGAGCATTTTGAAATTTTGCGCGCGCTGACGCGCGGACGTACGCGCGCGTTTATTGACCTGAAATTGACCGGACGGATATTGACCTTGATCATGATAAATATGAATGAGAAACAACTTTTCGTTATGAAGATATGATCATGAGTAGATTTTCAGAAAATTTCACAAAATGGCGCCTAGATGACGTCATCAGTCAAGGTCAAGGTTGAAAACCTTATTTTGCTTTGTCCATATGCTTATACATATGTGTGCCAACTTTCAGGTTATTTGATTGAGCCATTGTTAAGTTTTCTTGCTAACAAAAAAGTGGGTGGAAATAAGAAAAATAAAATACAGCCCACCTGATAAATAAATAATAAACTAGACATATAATACTTGTTAATAACAAGTATAGGTGGGCTGTTCCAAGTACATGCCACACATGCATACTAAGTAGTTAAGATAACATTGTCATGATTTGAGCTTATTTTTTTGAAATAATCCTCTTATTCAGGTCTATTAGTGTGCCAAATTTCTAGTCTATACGATGCATGGTTTTAGAGAAACCATGTACAGTATATTTGACCTTTGACCCTCAAATCTAAATATCAAAATGAAATATGCATTTTCTAGATTTTGTTTTTATAAGAAATCATATCTCCGACTCATACTCTATCCAACTATGAATAAAAATTAATACACGACAAGGACTCAGATTTCCCGTAAGGTTGTACTCAAACGATTGACATATTTCTCCCATAGATATAACACGCAAAATTAGGCATTTTATTACATTGTTTGTGATTGTATATGATAATATGTTATAATAGTCGAAGAAGATCATAAAATCAAATTCAAAACGACGGCAAAAAAAAATTAAAAAAATTGACCCACCAGGAATCGAACTTGGGTCGCCGGAATGGGAGGCAAGTGCTATGACCACTATACCAAAATAATCCCCATAGACATTACACGTGAACGGAAAATAGAATTCTCAAATCCCACTTTGCAAGTGAAATATGAGCATGATCCCGGCATCTGATCGAAAAATAAAGGGCACACTTGTGATAGCTTATTGTCTCAGCTACAACATACTCGAAACTCAGCAAAAAAAAAGTAAAACGACGAAGATATTGCTCAAACAAGACTGGAATGTAGAATCCAGATTTGAGAAAAAGTCATGTCCCATAGAGAATACACGCAAAATGTGAAAAATTGACATGCCTCCTTTAATCGCAAAAATACGCCATGATGCCTTTGTCAAAATGAAAAATCGTGATAACTGCATTTGTAGAAAATTGTCTCAGCTAGAACATATCAAAATTTGGAAGAAAATCGATCAATATTTACAGAGATACAATCAATTTTCCAAAAATATGCTGACGTCATAATATGCAAATTGAAATTTTGAGTTCGGAGGCCATTATGATGACGTCATGAGTTAATTGAGGGTCAAATGAGACATGAAATCATATCTCCGACTCATAATCTATCCAAATATGAAAAAAAATGGGAGTTCCCATCCATTCTGAAGAGTTACAATGAATTTTGTATAGGCATGTTTTTGCCCATATATGCTATGTATTACAAGAGCTCGCGCGCACGGATATTTATCTTGAATGGACGCTCATCTTGTTATTAATGGTCATAAAGAGATAAACATGGTATCAAATTGTTCGAAAAATATGGGAAATATCATGAAAGAAAAAAAAAATGGCGATTCTATGTTGTATAATCGTGTTACGCGCGAAAACGCGCGCATGTGCGTGTGCGCGATTTTTATAAAATGCTTAAAATGGCCTGAAACGTATCCAAAATGAATTTGAGACGATTTGGAGCATTTTGAAATTTTGCGCGCGCTAACGCGCGGACGTACGCATGCGCGCGCGTTTTTACCTGAAATTGACCGGACGGATATTGACCTTGATCATGATAAATATGAATGAAAAACGACTTTTCGTTATGAAGATATGATCATGAGTAGATTTTCAAAAAAATTTACAAAAATGGCGCCTAGATGACGTCATCAGTCAAGGTCAAGGTTGAAAACCTTATTGTGCTTTGTTTATATGCCAATACATATGTGTGCCAAATTTCAAGGTATTTGATTTAACCATTTTCAAGTTATCTTGCTAACAAAAAAGTGGGTCGAAATAAGAAAAATAAATAAATAATAATAAAGGCGATTTTAACAAAATTATAAGGTGGTCTGTATGATATACAGCCCACCTAATAAAGGCAATTTTAACAAAAACATAAGGTGGTCTGTATTATATACAGCCCACCTGATAATAAAGGCAATTCTAACGAAAACATAAGGTGGTCTGTATTATATACAGCCCACCTAAATAATAATAAAGGCAATTCTAACGAAAACATAAGGTGGTCTGTATTATATACAGCCCACCTAATAATGATGATAATTACAATATTAACTATTATAGCAACAACACCAATGATAATAAATATAACAATGATAATAATGCTTATTATGATACTGCTGATATTACTACTACAACTACTACTACAAGGAAATGGGAGATGATGAAGAAGGGGAAGGAGAAGAATAATCATTTCAGCGATATTAGTGATTATATTCTCTATGATTGAGGCATACACATACACATTACATACTCCGTGGTAAGAAGGAAGTAAACGAGGGATAGGGAAGGCAATGACAAATAGAGAGAGAGAGAGAGATAGAGAGTATAGCCCGGGTTCAAATTCATGTTTCGTTAAATTATTAAACCCGGTGCTCATGATCATTCATATTCAAATAATGTTCAAATAGCATTGCAGAGACGATGAACAAATAAGAATAATAATGCAAGGTCGTTAGTCATGAGTCATGAAAATGTCAACTTCTATCTCTCTCAGCTTAATAGTCCGAACAATAGAATGAACCGAGAGGAATCAACTTCAATTTCTTAACAACAATGTAAACTTCCCCAATGGAGCCTAACATTAGATTTTTTCCCATTCAAATAGCGTTGTAAAGGCGGTGAAGAAAAAAAATAACATTCCGCCGTTAATGGTGAGAATGTTCACGTCTATCTCTCTCAGCTAATTCCTGCAAACAGTGGGCTCAACTAAGCGCAATCAACTGTTAAACGAATTTTTCATGAGTCCTGACATTTCAATTTGTTACTGCACGTCATAGCAGCATTAAAGAGTAGCAATGGCGAACGACTGTCGCTAAAATTCAACAATAGTTACTTAGTTTGCTTTTCCTATTAAGAAATAACATGAGACATCAAGCTACATAGAACTATGATCGACAAACATGATATTGTCTTGAAAACAGTCAGAAAACATTGGAACTAGAATGAATAAGAGATAATGCGATCATGTAAACATTTTGCCATGTTAATCCTCCAGTACCAAATAACCAAGCAAAACTCGAGCCAGATGCAAATAAGGGTAAACTTAATGCCATTACTTTATTACCGCTGTCTATTGTCATGATTGTATTCTCTACCTAGTTCTTTTCCTATTATTTTTTTAAAATATATATTCTAATGTTTCCTTGTATTGATTAGGTTTATTTATTTTCATTTTTTTGGAGGGACGTGGTTAAAAAATAACATCTTTGACATTCCGTTTTCATGACAACGGTCTTATTTGTTACTTGAAATGACTCAAATTTTAATCATAATCAAACAGGCATCTGAAGTTTTTGAATGCTTACTATTTGCTTCATGTTGTTGAAAATCATAATATTCCCTAGAAAAGTCCGATATTTCTTGATTCGTATTCATTACAACAGCCCAGCGCTCACGTCCATCACCCAACTTATGGCAACCAGACAAACTATTATACCAGAGGGCCATAGAAAACAGAAAGTAGTCATTTGAAATTATACAACTTTTTTTTAATTCATGAAATTGTAAACAATCTCATTTTGTCCATGTTAATCATCCAGTTCCAAATAACCAAGTAAAACTCGAGCCAGATGCAAATAAGGGTGAGCTTTAAGACAATAATTTATGACATATTGTCTATTGTCATGACTGCATGTATCTACTTATTTCTTCTTAATATTTTAGCTTTATTTAAAATATGTATTCTAATGTTTCTTATTTTCTCTTGATAATATTTCAGCAACGAATTGAAAGATTTGGCAGACATCTTGGATGCATTATAGCAATAAATCCTGGGCACATGACGTATTGCAAAAGATAATTATGAAAAGGAGAAGAAGCACAAAAATAATTATAAGAATAATAACAATAACAATAATAATGATAATAATTACAATATTAACTATTATAGCAACAACACCAATGATAATAAATATAACTAGACTTTAATTCGTCACTTTGACGAAATAAGTGATACGTATGCTAATGTTTAGCATAATGAAACATGCATTTTCACGATTTTACATTATCTTATAAAATGCTCTTCCCATTATGGTCTATCCACATGTCAATTTTCATCTGTGTAGCCTTGATCATTAATGATATATCTAGTGCTTTAAAGGTACTATGTCCCATTTGCAGGCCAAAAAAATGAAAAGGTTAAATTCCAACGGCATTTGAAAGATTATACTAATTTAGAACTTCCCTAAAAAAGAGGGGGCTTGAAAATGTCTTTAAGTTGGAAAATAACGACTATTAGTTGTCGAATCGATTTAAGTGCTACCAAGTCAATAAGAAATAGTCTGAGTTTCAGACCATTGTACCGAATGGCAGTGGCGGATCCAGGGAGGGGGCCCGGGGGGCCCGGGCCCCGTCCCCTAGCAAAAAAAACCAGGTAAAAACACCCTTTTTTTGAAAAAAAAAGAAGATGGGCCCCCTCCCCTGGCGCCCAAGGGGGTGGCAGTGGAAAAATAACCCTTCCCATAGGAAATTTTTGTTTCGGGTGCCAAAAAGAAATTTGTGCTCACTCCCCCACTGAGCGAAAAATCGGCCGGCACGATTTTCAAATTTTCGCACGAAGTGGGCCCCTTTTTAGGCCCCCTCCCTTGCCGCCGGCTGGATCCGCCCCTGCCGAATGGCCGTACGTTGTGTACTGCGCTAAGATTCAATCAGTTTAATTTTGGCCATTAGCAAAAGTGGGTTATTGATGTAGACAAATGCTCATGTACCCTTTACAGCTCATTTTATGTATGTTATTACCAAAGAAGAAAAAAAATCAGTCAGTCACTCAATAGTGTCTGACAGTGAAGTCTAGCAAGTAAACGGTCCTGTTCTACCCTTAAGAAATCCCTTAATTCTGAACCTGTGAGACCCAAAGATTCCCCAATTTTCACTAACTTTTCGACATCCATGTCATTACACACACAGTCATTCACATGAGAACTTACCAACAGAGCCTGAAACGATTTAGCAGCGCGTGGAGAGCGACGATGTGGAAGGCGAACATGCATCAGTCACAATGTATCCTGTATGTACCTCTTGTTGATTAACTCTAACCTGTTATACATTAGGTAACATACAAAGAAAAATATAACACATAAACAAATGCACAATATAAATATTAAATGCAATTTCCAGAAATATCCTATAGTCGTTCAAATATTACAAATCCCAGCTATACTATCACATCCTATTGTAAGCCTAACAATTTTGATTTGTTTTTGTGAGTCCCTTCGTGGTCGCCAATTATTGTCAGGATTGTTCAGGGATACAACAAAATAGCCAAGAAGACTCTGATAAATGAGTTTTAAAGACTGTTTAATGAAAACTAAATCAGCATTTAAATTCAGCAGTAGGTTCTTGTGGTTACAGTTGAACGATTTAACTTTGAAATACAAAACACAAGTATATTCATAAGAATCTGTTATTACACATATATGTAAATATAAGTGCTGTCAATTAATTACTCAATTAACAACAAGTGGAGTCCCGTCTGAAGTTAACTTCCCGTTTCAAGTTCAGTAATTATCTGAAGTTATCCGAAGTGTCCGAAATTAGGACAATTGTCCGAATTACGCGAAAGGCCTTTTGTTTGGTGTTTGCTAATATTGGTTGCTATATCAGAAGATCAAATACCGACATGGTTTCTACGATGAATCGATGCCTGGAGACTTGTGTCGGAAGGATGATGCCCCGTAATCACTCATTACAGCAATCAGTCATGTGATCTGACGTCGTCTTCAAGATCCCGGATGAAACGACTCGACGATTCTTGAATACTAATAAGACGAAGCTCAGCGTGCCACTAGTTTTGTCGTGAAGAACTTTCTTGTCCCTTGTGACACGGAGTTTATATTGACAAGGTTTTGCCAATGGCAGGAAAATTAAGGTTCTGGGCTACATGGAGGATACCTCTCGTACCGGTGTCGCCTGAGGAAATAGATTGCTGGCGCCGAATACAAAAATCAAGGCCCTGGTAGCAACTTCCACAACACACATAAGGGTACATGTACAAGACTTCTCACACGCCCAACTCCAACCTCGGTCTTCCAGTCAACTGCCCTCAGTCAAATCGACACGTACACACTTTAGCTTTCTCGGCACCACACCCTAATTTGCATATTCAGACAAGCTAGTCTACTAAATGTTTTATTACAATGCACAAAATCAACACGAATATGTCAGCAGTTTTTATGCCTCCGCCACCGAAGGTGGTGCCGGAGGCATCATGTTTTTGGGTTGTCCGTCCGTACGTCTGTACGTCCGTCCGTACGTCCGTCCCGTTTGACCGTTATCACAATATCTCAAGAACCATTTAAGATTTAAACTTAAGACTCGGGAATAGTATTTATCACCATAGGAAGACGATCTGATTAGATTTTGGAGTACGTAGGTCAAAGGTCACAGGTCACAGAGGTCAACTTATGAAATTCCTTGTATTGAGTTTGTTAGCGCGATATCTCAAGAACCATTTGAGATTTAAACTTCAAACTTAAGGATAGTATGTATCACCATAGGAAGACGATCTGATTAGATTTTGGAGCACGTATGTCAAAGGTCCAGGGTCACAGAGGTCAACTTATGAAATTCCATACATTGAGATTGTTATCATGATATCTCAAGAACCACTGGAGATTTAAACTTCAAACTTAGTGATAGTGTGTATCACTATAGGAAAACAATCTGATTATATTTTGGAGCACGTAGGTCAAAGGTCAAGGGTCATAGAGGTCAACTTATGAAATTCCATACATTGAGATTGTTATCATGATATCTCAAGAACCACTGGAGATGTAAAAACTTCAAACTTAAGGATAGTATGTATCACCATAGGAAGACGATCTGATTAGATTTTGGAGCACGTAGGCCAAAGGTCAAGGGTCACAGAGGTCAACTTATGAAATTCCATACATTGAGATTGTTATCATAATATCTCAAGAACCACTGGAGATTTAAACTTCAAACTTAATGATAGTGTGTATCACCATAGGAAGACAATCTGATTAGATTTTGGAGCACGTAGGTCAAAGGTCAAGGGTCACAGAGGTCAACTTATGAAATTCCATACATTGAGATCGTTATCGTGATATCTCAAGAACCACTGGAGAATTTTCACTTCAAACTTAATGATAGTATGTATCACCATAGGAAGACGATCTGTTTAGATTTTGGAGCATGTAGGTCAAGGGTCACAGAGGTCAACTTGTGAAATTCCATGTCTTCAGCTCGTTTAATATGACTTTACATTTGATATTCGATATGATGTAATTTTAATGGAATTTCTGAAAGGATTATGCTTTTATTGCAAGACTTTTCGCCTGTAGAGTATGACGTCACTCGGTGTTGAGGCTGGTGTTGAGCTATCGATAACGCGATCGGTATCGTCCTTCTAAACTGACCGTCGGTGTTGGAGCTCGGTTTAGCAGCCTTTCCATGCTCTCAACACCAACACCAACACCGAACACCGTACTTGAAATCACTCAATGTCTTATGGGTACACAGTTCATGAGAAAAAGCAAAGGCACTGACAATTGAATTTCATATGCAGCGCATGTCATTCTTTAAAAAAATCAAATGAAAACGAGCTTTAATTCTTTATAATGGCAATACATGGTTACTTTTTTATGCCTCCGCTACAAAGTAGCCGGGGGAATTATGTTTTCTGGTTGTCAGTCCGTGCGTACATACGTACGTACGTACGTCTGTGCGTACGTCCCGTTCTCGTGATCGCGTTATCTCAAGAACCAATTGATGGATTACCGCCAAACTCAGGTCATGTATGTATCTTGCAGAGCTAATGAACTGATTAGATTTTGGGGTCACGAGGTCAAAGGTCACAGGGTCCATTATGTATGCAAAAATAGCTCGTGATCGCGTTATCTCAACCGATTGATGGATTACCGCCAAACTTGGGTCCTGTATGTATCTTGCAGAGCCAATTAACTGATTAGATTTTGGGGTCACAAGGTCAAAGGTCACAGGGCTCATTATGTATGCAAAAATAGCTCGTGATCGCGTTATCTCAAGAACCGATTGATGGATTACCGCCAAACTTGGGTCATGTATGTATCTTGCAGAGCTAATGAACTGATTAGATTTTGGGGTCACGAGGTCAAAGGTCACAGGGCTCGTTATGTATGCAAAATAGCTTGTGATCACGTTATTTCAAGAACCGATTGATGGATTACCGCCAAACTTGGGTCATGTATGTATCTTGCAGAGTCAATGAACTGATTAGAATTGGGGTCACGAGGTCAAAGGTCACAGGGCTCATTATGTATCCTAAAATAGCTCGTGATCGTGTTATCATTAGAACCAACAGATGGATTACAATCAAACTTGAATTTTAAAAATTGCTTCCATTTTGGTTTGTAAAATTGCTCTATGGCGGAGGCATTTTTCGACTGCGCGCAGTTGAAGTTCCATCTAGTTTAAAACTGTAATAACAATGCGTAATATAAGGGCTTTTGACCCACATTCATTGCTTCAGCCCAAACCTGATACAAGAGGGTTTTCACAAAACTTATTGAAAAGGCTGCTGCTCAGTCATCCGTGACAGAAAAGTTATAAATATGGTATTATTAGACAGAATATTAGTTACTCTTTAAAATGAATTATGATTCAAGGTCACAAAGGTTATAACTTTTAAAGGGGAATCTACCAAATTCGGATACACTTTTTTTGTATACGCATTGTATAGTACACACTGTACAATTTTGAACTATTCCTTTCTTTTGTATCCTTGTCGATTTTTAGGAACCAATTCGACGGCGGTACATGAAGAAGTAGAGGGTGAATTTCGTAGTCGAATGCAGGAGGTAAATCAAAACATTTCTATATCAACCGATCAAGAAATTTATTTTTTAGATTTTACTCGTCTGTATGTTTAGTTAGATTTGGAATATTTAGCGTTGTCATCAATATCACTCTAACTTTTTTGTTTAAATTGTTTATAGTGTAGTAGAAGACAAGCCAAACATGAAAAAGGCTCGAGAGACAGATTCCATGGCATTTTTGGGTAATGCATCGTATACATGCTAAAACTCTTGCAAAAATACTAAGAGATGAGATAGGGGTGGATGCCACGTGGATTTTTTAAAACTAAAAATTACATTTTTGGCTCAAAATTTGAAAGGATGTCAAAACTATTGATTTTTTATTTTTAATCAAATATGTATTATCATTTACAGTCATGTAAACATTTTTAAAAAAGATCATTAGTTTCGTGTTTTTCTTCATTTTTTAATCCAAATATCAGGTTTGTTTACTGTTTCCATAGCAACAGCCATTTTCAAACATGACCGACACATGTAATAACTCGCATTTGGGGTGTAATCAAGTGACAAGATTTGACGAGAACAAATGGCTTGCAAGAAATAAGAACACTTACATTTTAAGTGATTTGGTATTATTTCATCAGGGTAACCCCATCAGGAAACAAAATACCGTTATTCCGGTGGGCGTAGTATAAAAAAAAATTAAAATAGGGAAAGAGGGAGATACAAAAACAATGATGAAAGAGAGAAAGTACAAATACACTCCTTCAAACATTTTGACACAGTGACTGGTTGTGACCTTTCTCCCAATAGTACTATTATCCGGCCGTCATTTTGATCTTAATATTTTCTTCTACATTTTTCAATTCCTTTTAATTTTTCTGTGTGGCTTTTTTTCTTCACTGTCTTTACTTTATCGAAAAGTATTTTAGGGCTTTATCTAGGCATCGTCACTTGGCAATGAAACAACTGCTTCCCTCTATCATTCGAAATGTAGGTGTGCTTAGTGTTGTACCTGGGGACCAGCCATTCATTAATAGTAGACCAGCCAAACATTAAAAAAAGGCCCTAGGAAAAGATTCAATGATGTTTTGGGGTAATGCATGGCATCCATGCTAAAACTCTAGCAAAGATACTAAGGAATAAAATATGGGTGGATGCCACACGCATCTTTTTGGCTCAAAATTTGAAAAATGTAAAAATCATGATTTTTCATTTTTTGACCAAATATGAATTATCCAATAAAGAAATTTCAATTGATATAGTTTTCATTATGAGCTTGAAGTAATAAACTTGTTTAATAAACATTGAATGTTGGATACTACACACAACGAAATAAGGTTGTTCATTAAAAATAAATCATTCAAAATGGTTCATTCAAATACTTTCCTCGCGGCCGCAAGGACGAATCGCGAAATTTTTGCAATCACAATATCATTTCAAGATGTACATTAATAAACATTGACAATAAAAGGGCATTATTATAGTAACATAAATAGAATAAAAACAACCGCATAGAATGATCAAGACATAAGCCTTAAAATCAATGTTGAATTAAATAAGGTAAAATATGACGATAGAGGGAAAAGGAAATATCCAACAATGATGAAGGAGAGAGGGAGAGCAAGGGAGAGAGTGAGAGAGAGAGAGAGACCAAGAACGAGGAAGAGAAAGCGAGAGAGAAGGATAGAAACCGAGAAAAAGGGAAGGAAAAAGGAAGAGTTAAAGAGTGACATCCATATACAACAGATGGTGACTTAAACAAGATGCAAGAAATAACATAATCCTCGATATCAAGTTAAAAGTGTAATCTTAAAATTTCTACTGGTAAACAGAAGGTTTATGCCTTCTTGTTTCTTTTCATGGATTTTCATTTAGTAGTCTGATGAAATATTGAATTACACTATCCCTCAGCCTGTTTGTTCTGAATTTGATTTGTGGGTGTCAGGATTATTCAGGGATACAACAAAATAGCCAAGAAGACTCTGATAAATGAGTTTTAAAGACTGTTTAATGAAAACTAAATCAGCATTTAAATTCAGCAGTAGGTTCTTTTGGTTACAGTTGAACGATTTAACTTTGAAATACAAAACACAAGTATATTCATAAGAATCTGTTATTACACATATATGTAAATATAAGTGCTGTCAATTAATTACTCAATTAACAACAAGTGGAGTCCCGTCTGAAGTTAACTTCCCGTTTTAAGTTCAGTAATTATCTAATATTAGTTGCTATATCAGAAGATCAAATACCGACATGGTTTCTACGATGAATCGATGCCTGGAGACTTGTGTCGGAAGGATGATGCCCGTAATCACTCATTACGGCAATCAGTCATGTGACGTCGTCTTCAAGATCCCGGATGAAACGACTCGACGATTCTTGAATACTAATAAGACGAAGCTCAGCGTGCCACTAGTTTTGTCGTGAAGAACTTTCTTGTCCCTTGTGACACGGAGTTTATATTGACAAGGTTTTGCCAATGACAGGAAAATTAAGGTTCTGGGCTACATGGAGGATACCTCTCGTACCGGTGTCGCCTGAGGAAATAGATTGCTGGCGCCGAATACAAAAATCAAGGCCCTGGTAGCAACTTCCACAACACACATAAGGGTACATGTACAAGACTTCTCACACGCCCAACTCCAACCTCGGTCTTCCAGTCAACTGCCCTCAGTCAAATCGACACGTACACACTTTAGCTTTCTCGGCACCACACCTAATTTGCATATTCAGACAAGCGAAATATTTTCTATTACAGACGCCCTCTAATTTCTAGGTACCTAGAAATAAAAATAAAATAAAAATAAATTTCCCATTTTATTCTGACAGTGGGTATGCCTGGGTATGTCTAGTTGTGCGTGTGTTAGGTTCACGGGTTGGGAAGAGATGTCGAAAGTCAGAAGTTGCCATGGAAACGGAATGTTTCACGGGAAGGAAAAAATATAACTTATCAATACAAAATATAAAACAAGCAGAATAACAAACAATATCAAATGATACCTGTTTGTTATCTAGTACCCTCAGCTATCAGAATTTGCTTGTTTTGTCATAACGTTGGTAGTAAATGTGACCACCATGGCCTTTACCTATTTGAATTTTATAGATACCAAATATCCATAATTTAACAAATGTAAAAACAAATGCCACATCTAAGTACTTTAGCTTCCAGTTTGATTACAATCCAATCTGAACCATTTGTGGTCACGGGAAGGTAGAAAAAATATAATTATTACTGAAAAAAGTATTATAAGAAATTAAATACCTGGAAAAGTATTAATGTAACAGGCTAATATAATTTTTAAAAAGATAGTCGTGTTTATTTTCAAGAATTTCCGACCCATTTACCTTATTCAATTCCAGATCCAGAAGATTGTCAGGTAATAGGCATGTCTGATAGAGCAGTTGCTATGACACCTCATTATTGCAGTATCGCTTGGATGTGTTACCAACTTTCCATGCTTTACTTATGTCTCGTTGTATGATCTTTAGGGAAAAAACAATCTTTAATAGCAACGATTGTTGCTGAATTTGATCAACAATCGTGTGCCATTGCTGGTCTTCAATACAACCAGGGTTACTGTCCACCATGGCATGGAGTGGCAATTCACTCTTTCAGGACTCATAAATAGGGATTACTTCGTTTTAGAGTTGATTCTACTTCAATTAAATTAAAGTGGAATCCACACAAAATAGTAGTTCTCTACTCTTTAGAGAGTGAACTCCTATATTTTAAACATGGTTATCACGTTAAAAAGGTGATCCTTAATAATTTATGAAAACAAAATATGACAAGAAAGAAGATTCTTCCATTTATAACGGAGGAATTGTCTTTTGGTTTCCACAATGGAACAATGAAACATAAGACTTGGTATAATTATCTCAAAGTGAACTTAATTGGGAAGCTGAACAAATGCTGTCCGTTATGCTTATCAATTCTTTACGACAAGAAACTAGATTTGAAATTTTCTTTAACCGTGTTTACTTGCCTTATAGTGAAATCTAGGATGGGTCAATAACGCATGAAAAACATGATGTAATAATAATAACAATGCTCTTTATTTATATAGTGTTTGATGCATCTGCATACGCTATTGATCAATCGAGATTATTATTGTTCCCAACTCTTGCCTTGCAAAATAAGCAGAAAATACGACTATGACATGCAGTAGCAAATGAATCTTTCAGGACTCTGATAAATTCATTTTACAGTTGATTCCCCTCGGTTGATTCCATTGTTCGGATAATGTAGCACAGAGAGATAGAAGTGAACATTCCCACGATGAACGATGTATTATCATTTCTATCTGTTCATCGTCTCTACAATGCTATTTGAATATTTTGATGACAATAGTCGAATCTGTGGTACTTTTTTTATGTAGCGTCATATGGCAATCATATGGCAGATAAATGATCATCAGTACCCGGTTTAATAATTTAAAGAAAACTGAATTTGAACCACGGGCCCTACACACTCTCCATCTCTTCGTCACTGCTTTCCTTTTCCCTCTCTTACTTCCTTCATACCACGAAGTATGTAATGTGCATGTGTATGCCTCGATCATACAGAAAATAATCACTTAAATGATTCTTCTTCTTCCTCTTCTTCTTCTTCCTAGTAGTAGTAATAGTAGCAGCACATGATACCCTTCACCTATATCCTGCCATTATGCTGTTTGTGCTTGCCATACACTCCATTGCTACTATGTTGCAGTCCTCTTCTTTTCTCTTTCCCCAAGCTCTCTATCCTCTCCTCCTTGCCTATCCCTTTCTTCCTTTCTTCTATTTATAATATATATTATATCTTTGTGTATTCGGGCGTACCCATTACAAGCTTGGCTTACCGGTATTCGCGCCTTCTTCCTTGTAATACAAGTTCTTAAATTATATTTATGTTCCTAAGTATGAATTGTATTGTTTGAACAGATGTCAAATATGTTGTCAAATTGAATGGAAGAAAATAAACGTTCATTGGAATTGAATTGAATTATAATTATTATTATTATAATCATTATTATTGTTGTTGGTGTTGTTACTATTGTTATTATTGTAATGATTATCATTGATATTGCTATTATCATTGTAATCATTATTCTTAGGGTATATGAATATGGTATACCGAGCATTTATTTCGTTTGTCTTTCCTTTGTTCGACCTCTATACATCGATTTTACTTTTGACGGTATTTGCAGCTGATTTTTCTATTTTACTGCTACGAACTAAAAATTGAAATAATTAATAATCTGTTACGTCTTTTCTTATTTTCATTTTCACAATCGATATTGGGCCTTATTATATACAACATGTAAAAGGGTACAAAAACTTCTGTGACTAGCAACAACAAAAGAAGGGCCTCTTTTTTTTGGAGGGGAGCATGTATCCCTGTACCCCTCCCTTCCCAACCGGATCTGCCACTGTCCCAGTACGTTTATATTCGCAGTAGGGTGTGATGGATTCAGTGAAACCATGTGGTATACTAAAATACAAAAGAAAACTTCAAACTGTTTTTAAATTAAGAGCTAGAGCATTTTTTTTCTTCACAAATACCTTATACCTTTTCGATACTAACACCAATTTTTGTCTAACTTATCGTGACATCAAATGGCTCAGATAACATTGCAACCAAATAGGAAGCTCAAATACTATGATTCAGGTGCTTATATTTGTTTTTATGTTGTTCAATTAAAAATATGTGGTATTTATAAAATTCGTTTTTTCTTGATGTGAACCGATTATTAACCATGGTAACGACCATGGTGGTCACATCCATCTCCAGCTTTATGACTAAACAAGCAGATTGTGATCGCTGAGGTTACTAGATAACAGATATATTTCAATCGATATGGATCATATTCTGCTTGTATTATATTTTGTGTTGATTATATCCGTTTATTTATTTTATTTATTTATTTTATTTATTCATGATTTCTTTCAACAGGGTAGTATCATTCATTTCCATTGGAAGCCAATGGATCTGCTTTTCAAGAAAGCCCTGCGTTTCTTTTTTGGTTCACAGATATACATTTCTTTGATATTCAGTTTCCATGACAACGGCCATTTTCTTACATGACTGTGGCTTTAAGCTACCTATTTATTTTTATTATAATAAAAAGGTAAGCTAAAATGATTAAAAGATTACCATTTGTTTCAAGTTGTTGAACAAAAAATTATATAATTTTCTACAATTCAAATATTTCTTGATTTGTTTCCATGGTAACGGCCTAGTGATCATGTCCATCACCTAATTCATGGCAAACAAACAGATTACGATAGCTGAGGGTCCTAGCAAACCGAAAGTCGTCATTTAGAATTATTCAAGCATTTATTTAACAATATATTTATTCGTTTTAGGTATTTTCTTACACAAATATCTCTTTTTTCTCTCATTGTTTTTCATAGCAGCAGCAATTTTTAAACATGACTGACACCTGTAATAATTTACAGTTGTATTCAAGTGAGAAGCATTGAATACACATATCGTCGTGTTTTCAATGTGTTTTTACCTTTCTAAATTACAAATAAAAGACTTTTTCTACAGTTCTAATGTTCTTGCTCCATTAACATGGTAATAGCCCTACTTGGCATACCCATAGCAACATAAATACTTAATTTAAGATTGTGTCTAAAGGGGTGGGGCCTTTTCAATTATTGCCCCATGGACTAATATTGTTAATATCTGCGATAATTGCCATAAACGGTACATGTACACTGTAGATGTACAAGTACAGAGTGTTTTCCACTCAAAATACGCATCCTGTATAAAGGCATCAACTCATATGGGATAGCATAAAATGACTTAATTATCACATTATCTGATCATTGCCTATTTTTGTGTGGCATGACAACATATATTATATTTTAATCAAGAAAAGGTGTTCCAATGGACAGCTTTATGGTGTTTTAAAGACTTTGAAATATGATTAGTTTTAATAGACCCATATTCTGAGTAAGTCATACTTTTATGTTTTATTGCGCCATACAATAATGTGTATAATAGCCAACTTTCAAATGTATATATAGCAGGTTTATTACTTCAATCTCATAATTAACATTGCATCAATATTAAAGGTCCTTCTCAAATACTACATTATTCGGTTTAAATTTTTGAGCAAAAAAATACGCGTAGCATCCACCCTATATGTTATTCTTTAGTAATTTCGCAAGATTTTTAGCATGGATGCCATGCATAACCCCCAAAATGCCGTCCAAAGTACGACAAATGGGAGAGTTGTCCTTTAATATGTAAAAATCCATTGACAAATTGCGATTTGCTTAGATTTAGTAATCCTATATTTCAAACGCTCATAACTTTCTTATTATTGGCCAGATTTATTTCAAACTTTCGTCATTCTGTTTCTCGTATTATTCCGCTTGCGTACAAATGAAATTATTCAAAAAATGATTTGCGCTTTAAGATGTCTGTTTAAATAAGTTGTGTACGATTTTTAGTGAGGTAACAATCCTGGCAAATAATGTTTGAGTGTACGCACTAATCTGTTTGCCAAACAGACAATTTATGCGTCGTTTTTATTTCTTTACCAGCTATTCACTGAAATCAAGTTTGACAGATTCTGTGCAGTGATTGCTTTCACTTTTACATCTAATGTGGGTACCAGAGAAAATCATGACAAACTAAATAAAAGAGAGAAGTCAACTACACTTTTTTAATTCAAGTTTATATTACATAAAAATGAAAGTATTGATATTCAAAATCGACTGATTACCACATAACGATGATTTGTTTGATTTTTTGTGGATAAATATGATCGAACTTGTCGAATTCGTTTTGTAAAAAAAGAACCCTGCGGAAGGAAAAAACCGTAACGCTCACGAACAATATATCACAGGTTCAGGGCGCCCTCTTCGTGGCCGCTTTTTTCGAAATCCTCCTCGGCTTCTCCGGAATCATCGGCATCCTGCTGAGGTTCATTGGACCCTTGACTATAGCCCCTACAATCTCCTTGATCGGATTGTCCTTGACTGGGTTGACCATGGACAAATGCAGCTCACAGTGGGGTATATCAATCCTGTAAGTGGCTAAATCATTAACATATAAACTAAACCTTCCATGAGGTAAATACGTGTAGAAACGTAATTAGTATTAGCTTTTTATGCAACACCCTATACGACATGCAATTCTAGACTAAAACACAGTACCGATAAACGAGTGCACGCAAAGTCCTTGATTTCTGGGATTGTTAAACAAATATTGTAAAATTTACACTAAACCTGCAATGAGGTAAACAAAAAGTGAATTAAGGTTAGCTATTTTATTCAAAATCAAAATATTCTAGACCAGAACTCAGTAACGATATAAATTATGTGGACACGAAAAATACTTTATTTTCGAGATATCACAACATATTTTGTATACGGCACATTGAACGAAAAAATGTTGTGTTAGAGTTGTGCAATTTGCAATAAAAGGTTATCGTGATTACGCAAAACATTACCTAAAATGGGAGGAAACTGTCCAAAAAGTTGATTTGACACAAAGTCACGATTAGCCCACTGTTGGCCAATTTCTACCTGACAATTTTCTTCTGTTTACTAGGTTTGTCTTCTTTGTCTTCTTTGTCGTTTTGTATATGTTGATTTCTTTTTTCAATTCCAGCACGATGGCACTGATCTTAACTTTCTCACAGTATATCGAACGGTTCAAGATCCCCTGCTTAGGATACTCCAGGAGACGAAAATGTCACTTCTATGGGTTTCCAATCTTCCGCTTATTTCCAGTAAATTCACCACTTCCCTTGAACTCTTTATTCTATTTAGTTAGACGATCGTAAAGACTTTCGGGAAATCAACTGGGGAAACATCAATACTGTGATGTGCATGTATCCCACATAAATCATGTAATATGACATTTCAATGTTCACTCGTGCAAAAAAGATGATGGATAAGGTTATATTGAAATCGCTCCTGGTCGATTTTTTTCGGAAGTTTTTGCGGTGTTGTTTGATGCTTTTGTTACACTTTATAAAGACTAGTGTACATTGACTCATGTAGGCCAACGTGTAATATCGAATGAGATTCTTTTACAGAGTTGTTACTTCCAGGTTTGACTCTTTTAGAATTTAAAATACATTAAAGGAATTTAATTTATTCACCAATACCTCAGTTTAACTAGCTTTAATCCAGACAAAACTGGACCAGTTTTAATATCTCGTAAAAGGCGCATAGATACTCTAGGGAGTGGAAAAGTGCATACATTGTGTGCGGACAAGCTTGAATCCGATGAACGGGTTATTACTATATATTTGTAAAGCGCTTAGAGATATCAAATAGTACTACTGGAGTCACCTCTTGGGCATAGTTTTAACCAGAACCTCTCAAGACAGTGTGTATTTGTTTTATATCCTGCATCAAAAAATTATTGGTTTTTGATTGGTTGAGAGCTCGTCACGTGAGCAGAAATATTTTGATGTTGCTTTGAAAAATTACTATTTGGGAGTACTATTTGGGAGAAGAAGTACTATATGAGAGTACTATTTGGGGGTTGACATTTTTTTTTTCTTCTTTTAATTAGAAATTTTATTTTGTTATTATTATTATTTTTTTTAATCTAATAATTTGTGTTAATTTTTTATTCTTTTTTTAATAAAAATTGTAATTTTTCTATTTTTTTTAAATAAATTTTTGATGCAGGATATAATACGCACTATGTAAATCCAGAAAAATTGTAAGTCCTATAAATCTTCAAGGCAAATTTTCAAAACATTATTAATTCAGTGAACCTACACGCAACAAGCCCAGCATTTTAGTGGAATCTCTTTTCATGTCCCTAATCAAAGATTAAGTTTTACAGAACATTCTTTAATGTTATTAATTCTGTGATTCATGATTATTTATTTATTTATTGCAAAACGAGTTATGCTTTGTAAATTTTGCATGGACATGAATAAAACAATCGATCAATTAATCAAATATAATTATTTCCTATATTATTCATGCAGATCTTTCTATCTGTCGTGATATCGTGGACATTGTGCTGGATTCTGACCGTAACTGACGCTTTTCCTAATGATTCAAGCTCTCCATACTACCAAGTCCGCACGGACTCCAAAAGCGAGGGCGTGGCTAGCACTCCTTGGCTGTACTTTCCTTATCCAGGTATGGTATTAATGACACCTACAAGTTTGTCCAGCATTATAATCATGATTGAAACCTCTGTTGGAAAGTATTGTTGTGCTGTAAGAAATAAGAAATCACCTTGGACAAAACAGACAAAAGGAAATCTGCCCTATCTTTAATACACATCATAGTATAAACATGCACAATATGTACTATTGTGCCTCCTGGCACCAAAAGAGAAGTACCTACTCAACCATTGATATCATTCTTTGACAAACACCATTTACTACATCGATTTAAATATGTTAATAATATTGTAGAACTGGATCTAAGGTCATGATTCAATGAATTCCATTCGCGTTCCCCAACAAATGGTTTAGAATTATACAATGAAGTTGAACGACAAAGTGGGTGATGTAAGTGTTGACTTTGACGAGTGGGGTAATTGTGAAGAGAAGAATATGTTTGGAACAACCAAAACATATGGTAAAAGCTTTTTATGAAATTTAAATATGAATATGGATGTATTTAGTTTGATCAAATCAAATACAGAAACAATTTTCAATTTTATAAATATTGCTAAACTTGGAGACAAATAATGACCTATTGCAATTAAGCGAGCTGCACGTTTCTGTAACATATAAATCTTGAATAGTTTTTTAATAGTATTACCCCAAATGATATTGCAATAATTTGGTCTAGACAAGACACCAATACTTCTAGACATTTTAGAACACACGTAACCAATATGACATTTCCAATCTAGAGTTTCTTCAATATTAGTATCTAGTTTTTTTTTAATATTAAGAACAGCAGATAATAGACAGAAATTGAGGGCCATGACCGCCGATATCTGTAACACTCCTGGCACTTGACAATGATGATTTACAAGTTGTTATATTTTTGTTTTCTCGTCACAAAGGACAATGGGGACCATTGACCATTTCAGCAGGAGGGGTGTTTGGAATGATGGCTGGTACCATTGCTTCCATCGTTGAATCCATAGGCGACTACTACGCCTTGGCAGGATTGTCAGGTGCGCCTAGGCCTCCCGTCCATGCCTTGAACAGGGGGATAGGCATAGAGGGTTTTGGAGGGCTCCTTTCTGCCCTTTGCGGGAGTGGTGTCAGCTCCACCTCATACTCCACCAACATAGCAGTCATTGGTCTGACAAAGGTTGGTATAAAGTCACGAATAAAGCAGTTCATAGCTAAGGTGGTTTGGTCCAGTGCAGGTGTTCTCAAACTTGTCCCTTGACGGTCCAGATGTGATTTCCATGAAAGCTAAAAAGGTTTGAAACAATGGGCAAATTTATTTTACTTGATCAATTATTTCCATAATATAGGTTTGTGATATTATACATTCGTGTCTTTACACATATCTTAATTTCAACAGTTAAGACAGTCAAAAGTGGAAGTTCTGGTATACATGTAGCCATGAGGTAGGGTATATCAGTGGGAAAAGTAGCACTGTATTCCGGCAATGAGCTGCTTAAACATTGGCATAAATGGAGTGATTGCAAGACAAGGCATTGATGCAAATGTTCACAAAAGCTACTCTTAAGATTTACAGTAATGGCACATGTATACTGAAGAAAATGAGGCCTGTGTTAAGGTCTATATCAGATCTATAAGGGTAATTGTTACAAAAAGGCCAGGTTATTTTGGTACTCAATTTAATTCAATTCAAATAATTTTATTTCCAAAACTCAATAGCCAAGGGGGGGGGGGATGCCCCCTTGGAATCTCAGACATGGAATGGCGAAAAGTTATTAGATTTGGCATATTGAGTATCTCATAAATAATTAGTCCATGAACTTTCATATCTATGTCTTGAATGATTACTAATTCACTATTCACATATCAGCGAAGTGACAATTTTGCGTTGTGTACAGTACATAATTTATGGGGAAATTTTAATTTTGGTCGAAATTATATACATTTTATCATATATAAAAGCCAGCTGATACTAATAGGCTCTAAGCAAAAGACCAAATTATTTGAAAATATTAATGTAAGGATTATTGACCATGTGCTGGAAAGAGTAGATGAATGCAATTGTTTGGGTGTTATTATTGACAGGGAATTTTCTTGGAGACAACATACTGACTAAGTCCGACCTAAAGTCTTTACAAATTTCTCAAAGAACTAAAGTAGGTAAAGAGGATTAAAACAATAATGTATTGATTTCTCGCAGGTAAGCAGCCGCATTGTGGTCCAGCTGATGTCTGTATACCTCATCATTTTTGCAGTCATCCTCAAATTTGGGGCGGTGTTTGCTGCCATGCCGGACCCAATCGTTGGTGGCGTCCTAGCTATTACCATCGGTGAGAACGACGAAAATCTATCGTTTATGACCATCCTATGAAATATTTCTTTAATAAAATTCCCAGATTCTTGACCCATTAACCATGTTAACGGTGAAATTGAAGAGACAAGTTTCTCGTGAGCATTTTAGTGATTGCATAATGGCAATATTGAGTGTTATTGTTATTATCATAATGTTGCACAATCCGACTCTTCTACATAAAAGAGACAGTGGCCCGGGCCGTGCCTTATGCCTCGAATTTCCGAGCATTGAGAACGAGAGGTGAAATTTTTGTTGGAGTATTTCATGAAAGAGAAATATATTCTTCACCGTTTTCTTTTCTGAAAATAACATCCGCAGGTATGGTGTCTGCAGTAGGACTTGCTACGTTACAACACGTCAACATGAATTCACCTAGGAATCTCTTTATCGTTGGATTCTCTTTCCTGATGGGACTCTCTCTCCCACAATACCTTGCAGCAAATCCTGATGTCATCAAGACAGGTAACTACAATCGGACTAAAGTAAGGAGACAGAGGTAGTATATTTTTTACAGACGTGGTGTCAGGAGTGGGATGTGGTACCTTTGTACGTCAATTTCAATGGGACTCTGTATACCCTACTACATGGAAGCCAGTCCCGTTTTCATCCAGACAGGTAACTAAAATCGCATTTAAAGGTATATAGGAGGCAATGACGATGGTGTAATCACTGTCAGGATTAGGATTGGGTACTTCGATTAGTCACGTAGGACGTGAACATGAATTTACCAGGAATCTCTTTATCGTAGAATTTTCTTTCCTGATTGGACTCCCTCTACCTCAATCCCTTGAAGCAAATCCCGATGCAATTTAGACAGGTCACTACAATCGCATTCAAAGGTAGGAGGTAAGTTAGTTAAATCATTACTGGCATGGTGGGAGTGTGTACCATATTATGTTAAGATAAACTCACTTTTAGGAGTTCCTTTGTCAAAAGATTTCTTTTCCTTTTATTTTCCTATCAATCACGTAATGCTAACATGATATCAAAACAGGATGCGCATTAAACAAGTTTAAGAAGCGAAGAAACGAGTTTAATTTCTATAGTCCAGCCCATGTTCGGTTTCCGTGAGTTGAATATACATTTTTCTCACGAATATAACTTATTTCGAGTATGGTACATCATATCATTTGTTTATTTATCTCTCTTCATCTGCAGGTCTTCCAACTCTTGACCAGATCTTTACAGTACTGTTGCGGACTAGCATGTTCCTTGGTGGCCTGATAGGGTTCATATTGGACAATACCATACCAGGTATAACTAATTTTAAATGATTAACTTTTAACGTTGCGAAATCCTAGAAACGAAACAAGAAGGTTTTCAACAAAAACAAAGAGTGAGAAATATAATCTTTGAATGCTGCAATTACTATTGACTTGTAGAACCTCCCTCTGGCATTGCAGTCACAGTGTGAAATTTCAGTTTGAGTACGCAATGTGGCCTTCTTTACCTCGGAAAGTCTCATCAGTATTACAACACCGCTCTTCTTGTAAGCCCTGCAGTTATTTACCCACCATCGCTAGTTGCCCAACTAATACACCTACGCCAAGAGGGAGAACAAAAAGTGTAAAACACCGTGTCCAAGGGTGTAAGCATAAGAAAGGATTGACCGCAGGAACTCTGGTATGAGAGTCAAGATCATTCACTAATAATATCACAGTGCTTCCATTACTTCTACTGTATGTTGTATACTAAATATCACTAATGAAGTCCCTTTTCCCCCAATATTTATTCCGGAATAGGACATTGACATGGTCTGACAGTCATGTAAACATATATTACCCACAGTATGTCAGAAATTATCTCTGACATAACCACCTGTAGTCCAAAGGAAGGGATAAGTAAAGAATAATTTCATGGAAATGAATATTTTACCATGAAATCTAGGTCCAGGGTTGAAGTTTGGAATTCGGGAAGTATAATGACATTAACGTGGAGCAATTGTCACAGGAGCAAGTGTCGTACAAATGAAAAGTATATAATCACTTCAAAAACATAGACTCCTGTTAAACAGCATTTGCTTGTTGGTATATATATTATATAGGTACTCCTGATGAACGAGGTTTAAAAAGGATGCAGGGCGTCAGCAGCTCCACCAGCGACGAGGATAGCATGAATGAGGAAATGCAAGCGGAAGTAACACGCCTTGTCAACGGTTGCTATGACATGCCGTTTGGAATGTCACACATCAGAAAGTGGACCTGGACCAAGTACATTCCGTTTAGTCCTACATTTCTTGGTTTCAACTTAACTTGTAAATACAAATATAAGTTTTGGAAGCGATTGCCTAATGCGGCAGAAACCCAAGTGTAACCAGTTTACCAATAATTATGTTCAAACTAATGGATTGGATGCTCCTTTGCATTACGCTCAGTGACCAACTTCCGTGTGTTGTATGATGGCATCTGATGGGTGAAATCCACCTTGTAGACATTATGCTGTTATATGGGGCAAGATTCGGTCTATTTTTTCGGGTCAGAAGTAACAAACAGTTGATATGTGTTCCCGTTGTTATACGTGGACCGAGGGTAAAAAAAAAGTTTCGTTGGTGCTGGAGTGAGTGTTGCAGGGAATAATGGGGAGGGTAACTGGTGCGCTGTTAGCCAAGTTTGAGTTAAAGGCATCCAATCACTGTAACCCCTCTTATATACTTTAAATTTGTTATATATTGCTTATAAGGTGTTCGGGGACTTGTGTACCTAACTTTTTTTTAAATCAACAGTGACCCTATTGAGAGATTAAAAAACTCGCCCCTATCATCCTCCTCTTATTAAGCTACGTTTGGCGTTTAATAATCCGGATTGATTACTAGTCTTCCAGTGCAGTGCAAGGTTAACATTGCCTACATTAATGTTAGGAGTTCCAAATGATCATAAACTCAAGCTACTGAGATAGGACCAGGGCTTATTATTGAAGTAACCCAGGTCTATTATTAATGGAACTCGCTTTCTTTTTAAATGGTTTCTCTCTCGTTGTATGCCAATGTTGGTCTGCCTCAAGCAAAGTCATTGTTAACCTCAAAAATCATACTGAGTTTTCATCTGCAGACATGTTAGAAATGAATCTCAAAATCCGCTTTTAAAGGGATACTGAACTGGTGAGCTTGCACAGCGCTTTATTCATAAATGTTTGAGATGTTAATTTTTTCCTATCCTTAATTATCCTTTTTATAGCGCATATGGACTTAGTGCTATAAATTATAATACTGATGTATCATACGTATATAGCGCATATCACAAATATGTTCCTATGCTCGTGAGCCCCTCCCTATATACGCTCAGCTTACAGTGTTTGCGTGTGTGGGGGGGGTGGGTTAGTGTGTTGGGTGTGCGTGTGGGCGGCTGTATGAAGAGTCTATGGAAGAACTAAAGATAAGTCGTTGTGGCGTGCGCCTGTAATCCAGCTAACAGTAGAAGTTACAAACTGATTCAGCCGAGGACGCAGGTTCGAAACTGAGTCATGTCTTTCGGATGGTGACGTTAAAGGTCGGTCCCCAGACGTAAATAATCATATCTGATTGATACACGTCTGTAAAAACCCAATACACACACACATTAGGTCACGAGCTGCGTGGTACGAGGAAGGGGAATAGAACAAGGAGTATTTCTAACAACTGCTAAAGTCAAATAAGAAGAAAACCGTGGTAAGGGAATTGTATGATGATAATGAAAGTGTTGAATATGATAGGAACATAATTTTGGCGATGATTAGAAAGTTTTGTACAAATTTAAATGAAGAAAAGTGAAGTGTTCTTAAAGGTATTAGACCAGTTTTGGAAACGCCCCCCTCTCAAAAAATGAAATGGAAGCTCTTATTACCAATCATGTGAAAGAATATGTTTTGACTAATACGTGATGATACAAATTTTGCCGGGAAACCGCCTATTAATTGATATATTTGGTAAATTATCATATCTATCTTGACTGGATAGATATAGGGTAGTCCCATATACATCTTTTTGTGTACAGTGCTTGTAACTTTACCAAAACTGGGCCAAATTTCTTATCATTTTGATGATTCCAGAATCTTGCAGTACACACCAATACTTATATGCTAGATGATCAACCTTTTCTGATCGATTCCACAACGTTTCTTTCACAATGCAATCGCATGACCAGAACTGGTCTATACCTATAATGAGGACACGGAAAATTTGTTTTTCAAAGATGTTAAAAAAATTAAGTGAAAATGGAAGGAAAGCATGTGAAGGTAAAATAACAAAACATGAGTGCTTAAAGGTATTGAAGGCTATGAAAGTAAACAAGTCTCCGGGCAATGATGGCCGTACAGTTGAACTTTATATTACGTTTTGGTTAAATATCAGAAATGTTTTGGTAGATACTTTAAATGAAGGTTACGTCATGGGGAGTTTATCCATATCACAAAAAACAAGGGGGGTTATTACTTTGATTGAGAAGGAAGGAAAAGACCCTCGATACATAACAAATTAAAAGGCCGATTACATTATTAAGTGTTGATTACAACATTTTGTCAAAATTGTTAGCTACAAGAATTAAGGGAGTACTTGAGGAAGTCATACACGTAGATCAGATGGGCTATATGAATAATCGCAATATTGGAGAAGCGGTACGTTTGATTGATGATATGTTCTGTTTTTTAACGAGGAGTCAGATGATAAAGCTTGTAGTTATTTGATTGCGGTTGATTTTGAAAAAGTATTCGAGTCCGTATCTCATACTTTCCTCTTTAGAGTCTTAGAAAAGTTTGGGCTCGGTCCCTCATTTTGTTCATGGGTAAGACTATTTACAGTACTTATGAATGGGGGTTTTTCTACTGGTTATTTTGATATTAAGCGAGGTGTAAGGCAAGGAGATCCACTCTCGCCCTATTCATTTATTCTCGCTATTGAAATATTGGCAACAGTAGTGAGGAATGATGAGGTTATTAAAGGCGTTAATATTGGAGGAATTGAAGTCAAACAAGTTTTATATGCAGATGATATGACAATATTTGTTAGAAACAAAGAATTCTGTAGAAAGAGTAAAGGAGATTTTTATGATATATTTAAGAAAATAAGTGGTTCACGGGTTAATGCGGAAAAAACTAATATTATGAAATTAGGGAAAACACAGAGACAAATCAGAAAAACTTTCCTTCGGGAATTTGGTTAAAGAAATTAAGATTTTGGGAGTGTATTTTGCGTTAGACTTCAGAATAAGAGAGGAGTTGTATTATAAGGAGATTTTAAGCAAGATTAAAAGACTTCTCGGATGGTGGAAACAGAGGGACCTCACGGTGTTTGGAAAATTTTCATTTATTAAAAACATATGCATTATGTTAATTAAATTACGTTTTTGCTTCACTAGTGGTTCCAAAGTAGGTCATATCGGAAATACAGAAAATATGCTTTGAATTTATTTGGAATGGGAAAGATCGAATTAAAAGATTAATATTGTATCAAAGTTATAATAAAGGGGGGTTACGAATTACTCATTTTGACTCGGTTGTAAAAACCCAACGTGTAGTGTGGGTGAAAAGACTATTGTACGGAGAAAAATCAATGAGATGGAAGCTATACTTTTATTTCTGCTTCAAGATGGTAGGAGGAAGATTTATTTTCTTGTGTAACTATGATTCCAAGTTATTAAGTTTCAAAGTACCTAAGTTCTATTTAGAAATGATAAAAGCATGGTAAGAGTTAAAAGGTTGTAGGAATTTTTAAGAAAAGAATAAACCACTTATTTTTAACAATACAAATTTCTTATTAAAAAAGGAAACGATTGTTGATGAGGATTTGTTTAAATGCAATATAATTTCAGTTCAAGATATTTTTGCTGAAAATAGCATGCGATCAATATCTCATTTTCAACATTTGGGGTTAAAAGGAAACAAAATTGTTGATGTATGGAATATTGGGGAAGCTATATTGAGAAGCGGAAAAAGATAACTGGAGTTAGTGGATGTTAAAGAGTATGATATTTTAATGCAGTTTAACGGTACTATGAAGCTCCTCAGAGATTTATTATCGAGGAAGGTTTATGAATATTTTATAGAGCAGTTACAAAATTTATTTGTTTTGAAGATTCACAATGGACGGAGATTTTCTGATTTTCCAAATGAGGTTTATAGGGAGATATTAAGTAGGCCTAGGAAAGTTACTCTTGTTAACAGACTAAGAGAAATTCAATATAAACTGCTTCATGGAGCAATATATACTAGAGAAGGTTCTAGGACACCTACCCCATGGACATTCACCCCCCGGATAACCACCCCAGTCAACTACCCCCGGGACAACTACCCCCGGGACAACTACCCCCGGACAACTACCCCCTGGACAACTACCCCCAGACAACTACTCCCTACGACAACCATCCTCTAGGACAACTACCCCCGGACAACTATCCCAGGGGTAGTTGTTTGGGGGTAGTTGTCCGGGGGTAGTTGTCCTAGGGGTTAGTTGTCCGGGGTAGTTGTCCGGGGGGTAGTTGTTCTAGGGGGTAGTTGTCCTAGGGAGTATTTGTCCGGGGGTAGGTGTCCGGGAGTAGTTGTCCTGGGGGGTAGTCGTCCTTGAGGGTGGTTGCCCTAGGGGGTAGTTGTCCTAGGGGTAGTTGTCCTAGGGGGTAGTTGTCCTAGGGGGTAGTTGACTGGGGGTGGTTATCCGGGGTGGATGTCCAGGGGTAGGTGTCCGGATACGACTAGAGAACACTTATTGAGATTCGGCTTTGTTGAAGATAACTTGTGCTCATTTTGTAAGCAAAAGATTGAAACATATCTACACTTGTTCTGGGAGTGTGTGCATGTTCAAAGGTTATGGCAGAATGTAATAGCTAAGTTTGAGCTAAGGGAATTAAGGTCTGTCGATTGGGTGGATATTCATTTAGGGTTGTCCGGTAATTCCCCACGAATAAAGATATTTAATACAATTATTTTTGCAATGAAATATTGTACATATAGATGCAGGGGAAAGTCCGTAATATTGTCTTTGGGTGATTTTCAAAAAGAACTGTTGGAATTTAGGGAAGAAGAAAAGAATATTGCAGGGAGGGCCGGTAAATTAGCCTTACATTTACAGTAGTGGGAACAGGTGAAGTTTTCATGAACTTTTAACACTTGGTTATAGTAGCCTCGTTTTAATTATTTATTCATTTTTTTTGGGGGGGATAGATTTCTATTATTCTGTCGCTCCAATTTTAGGTATTCTGAGGAGGCTAGGAACCAGGGGCGTAGACAACGGGGGGATGAGGGGGATGCATCCCCCACCGCACAAGGTGGGGGGGGGATGGCATGTACAATCATCCCCCAGGTTTTGGGGAATGATATTTGCTTACTTAATAAGTCATAATGATGATAATAATAGTAATAATAATAATGATAACAATTATAATATTAATAATAATAATAATTATGATGATGATAATAATAATCCTCATCATTATTGTAATTGTGTTTATTGTTATTAGCCGCATTCACACGGTGAAAGCCAATTCAGACGGTAAAAAAAGAAAATCTTACAAGTATTTTGTGGTTATCTTGTGGTTTGGAAACCACAAGATAACCACAAGATTATTATTATTATTATTATTATTATTATTATTATTATTATTATTATTATTACTATTATAAGACTGAGATCAAATAGAAGTAAATAATGCCCTAATTTGAAACGATGCAATGCCGTTATGGTTCTGATTTCTTCACAAACTTACAAAGCAGTATTGTTACTCCATGGATCATAGTGATACTGTTTATGTTTTTTGTATCTGTATGTTAATGAGCCGCCAGCCAATATCCATCTATGGATACTATGCCTGTTTCTTTGAGGTAAAAAAGCATAGTATGTACGTATTCATTATGCTTTATAATGAACAGACATATTGTTCAAAGTTTAATCGTTATTTGTTTGTTGTTTATGTGTTCTATTCACAAATGGCCACAGAGGCTGTTTTCATTCATAACCAAATACCCCTATCAAGACAACAAAGACTATACCTGCGTGTACACAGTTGACATTGGTTTTTTTTCTGAAGAGGTGTAACAGCACAATTCACAGAGATAAATAAATACGTAGTGTGGTTCAATATGCAATACTATGTGTCAGTCCATTCTGTATTCGTATGCCACGGTGTGTAGATCTTGTCGATGTATGTCTGTCCATTCAAGGCGTAGTATGTGTGTGTGTGTGTGTGTGTGTGTGTGAGTATGTGCGTGTGTGTGTGTGTGAGTATGTGTGTGTGTGCGTGCACGCTTGTGTGTGTTATTTTACCTCATTAAGTATGCATCAGATTGCACGATTTCAAGTTCAAAATTGCAAAAGCTCCCTACCGTGGGAGGGGACCCTCCCACACCCTCCCGCTCTCCTCGCTCGGTCGCTTCGCCCTCACTAGCGTTGGCAGCCCCGGTCATCCCCCCCAGGTGTGCGAACCTGTCTACGCCACTGCTAGGAACAGTGTGTGGTATGTGTGTGGAAGTGTGGTCGGGTGTGTGTGTCGTGTGTCACATGGTGGGGGTTAGTAGTGTGTTTGGTTGGATGGGGCCATTTGTTTTATGTTACAACTGATTTCATTTTGTTTTCATCAATCGTACAATTTATGTATTGAAAATGTATTGAATCATGTCAAGATGAAAAACAACTGTATTTTTAAGAATAATTTGTATTGTGAAAGAGAGGGAGTTGGTGTCTTTGTATAGGGGACTACACATTCACTTACCTTATCTCCAGTTACGATGAATCATTGTGATTATCACAAATTACATTAATTGGATGTTATTGTTTAATAAATGGATCTTAAGATAATGTTTTTACAGGTAATCGTGCTATGGTATACCTTTCTTTTTGAATTATTCTTTGAATTATTTCGGGCGGAAACCTTTTCACCGTTCCCCCTAAAACTAAAAGGCGGCCCCAAAACCGGCGTAAAAGACGGGACCTCGATTTTACCCCCGTTTACGCCGAAGTTTGACAAGTTGAACCCTTAAACGACTCAAGATGGGTTTCACATACCCAAGGAAAGATAGAAAACGAGAGAAGGAAACGCATACATTTATAAGGGAATGTAAACAAAAGAAGACGATAGAAAAATACTAACGAAAACAGAGAAATATACAAGGATGGTAAGAAGCGAGAGAAGGAAAAACAAGTAAGTACATAAGAAATATATAAAACAAGTGAAGGAAAACAATTCTAGTTGAACTGTTGGTTTTATTTTTGTGAATCTTCAATCGTGGATGCGTATGATGGCTTCTCTCTATGCTGTGTATACGCCACTAATTATAGCATGTTCATGCAAGATCTACATTTGATTATGGTCATTAAAACACATACAGACTATGTTATTTTTATTTAGAACATTCAGTGAATCATTATATTTTCGAACTATAATCACTTGCTACAATTGGATGCAATGTATAATACAGTGAAATCTTTACATTTTTCACACAAATCAAATTAAGATTTTAAAGATTAAGCGTCAAAAATTCACGTTGGATTACTCTTAAACATTCATTACCATATGAGTTTTTTTTCCCGGACAACATCACATACAACTTATAGGCTAATGCCAATATAATAATAATACAAGAAATTCCAAGCTCTGTGCAATGCTACTTCCATTTGCTAAAGCCCCTTTAAAGTGTTGGGAGCCCCAAAAGTTTGATGGTAAAATTTCACTTAAACTGTATCATAATGTGAAAGAGGATGGCATTTAAGACACATTTTTGCAAGGATTTTCAAAACAAATGTGTTTGAAGTCGAATATTGATGAAAGATTACAAAATTAAGGTTTTCTGCGTACAACAAAAACCCAAATTATGTATTCTTTTATCAATATTTGTCTTCAAACATATTTTATGTGGGAAATCTTTGCAGATTTCACATTATGATACAGTATAAATGAAATCTTGCCATCAAATTTTTGGCGAATTTTGGGCTACCAACACTTTGAGGGGCTTTAAATAAATCTACAGAAGTATTGGCAACTTCATATTTTCAAGTGATGTCTACTTAAAAATGAAACATCAATGGTGCTTAAATGACTTGGGGCAATTTCTTAATTCAATTCAGCCTAGTTAAAACGTCGATTGTTGCACAGTGAGATGTAAAAAAACTGAATCTTCAATCTAACAAGCCATTGAATTTTCTCTTTTTTAAAATTAAAAACGAGGAAATACCCTGTTAAACCTCGAGGTAGTAATGAAAGAAAGTTTTCAGCTTGTGGAAAAGCACTTTACTTACTAAAAATCTTCTAATAGCTGAACTCAGCTCACATTTACATCGGTATCCACAATAATCTGAATCAAGGCCACTCTGTTTTCCCCTTCAAAAGCAAAAAAGAATGCAGATTATTATATTTTCATTTTTTGATAAATTCATTTTAACACAAAAAATGCATTCTTGAAGTATTAAAATTATAATTAATAAAATCAAGGATATAGTATCAAAGAAAGCATTTTAAAAAAGAAGATGAAAAAAATCTGAGGCGTTTCTAAGTGGAAATTATTTTGATTCAATGATATTATAATGCGTTAGCACTTAGCAGCAATTCAATTATTTCTCTTTGACAAAAATTTAGGGCTAATGTGGAAGCTTTTCAAGGCCGGAATGCACGTTATGTCTTGAATTAAGATACCTATAAATCGTTAACACACAACAAATACTTAAATGGCACGCTTTTTTTAAATCGAAAATATTGTAATTAGATTAAGCCTTTTCTGAATTCACTTTTACGAAGTCGCTGCAGTGATTTTTTTTTTAATATTCGTTTGCGTCTCTGTCTTTGTATCTCGATCTCTCTTTCCTTCTCAATCACCCTTTCCCACCATCCATCTTCAATTACCTATTCATTCGTTTTTGCCACTTAATAACTGGTTTCTTTCATAGTTCCTTTCCTCTATAAATATTACTGAATATTACTCCTACAGCCTCTTACTTATGATATTGATATCATAATGACAATACCGATAATATCAATAGAAGGCAAATGTATAAGGCGAGTTTTCTATAGGGTAAAGTGCGCTGATGAGTTCATAATTTGATATTAGAACGCCCTGATTTCTTCCCCCACTTCCACCCATTATTTTTTTTAATAATTATTTCAAAAGCACGCTAAACAATGAACAGATTCCATCGTGAAAATTATTTACTTTTAAGTTTTCTCTTCTTAAGCTTTTCATATGTCTTTTTTTCAATATCTCGGACTTTTTCCTTGATTGACTTGCTCTCTTTTCTTCTTGTTGACGGAGGAAGATCTTTCCTTTTCTATAGTTAACCTTTCTTAAAATCTTATTCTGTGTTATTCCTTGAAAATTATAACATTCTCCTTACTTACAAAAAAGCTTATTGTCCAGATGTTACAAAGAAATAATGCTTGTAAAGCTGTTGTTCCATGGTTATTTTCACATAAAAGAGGCAATATGAATATTATAAAGGATGGAAATGCGTAAAACGTTGCGAAAGGCCCGAATGACATCAATTTTTTGTTATATCCTGCCAAATTTCTTTCACGAAACAAAATAGTTTTTTTTTTTCGTTTTAATTTTTTCCTCGAAGGTTCTGGTGCTCTCAAAGAGGACACAAAGACAATAAATAAAGAAGACGTTTTCTTTTTTTTACAAACTTCTTTGACTGACTTATGCAAGAAAAGAAAAGAAAATCCTATTTGCTTTTATGGCAAGATTATCTTCACATAAATGAGGTATTAAGAACATCATAAATGTAAAATGGCCGGAAACCTTCAAGATTGAATAACACCACACGTACATTTTCTGGCAAATTCCTTTCACGAAACTTGGCATTAAGTATTTGTAATTGACTATTAAAATGTATTTTTCCTAACAGCGTAGGATGCTCTTTAACAGGAAGCAAAGATGAAAAATAATATAGATTTCCCCCATTTTACAAATTTATTTGCCTGACCTATGCAAAAAATAATTTCAATGTACTTTAACAATAATGTTTAACCATTGAATACTCTTTAGGTAGTTACTTTAACAAAAGTTGTAAAGATTTTAGTTTTTCAAACTTCTTTTACAGACCTAGGAAATAAAGTTTTTTTTTTTAAACAATAGTTTTTGTTCCAAATATTCGATGCTCTTTACAATGAAATTGGAGGGGGAAAATGAGAGGGGGAATGTGACAATTAACATTACTTTCGGGGTCGACAGGACAGTTTTGTTGTTGATGTATCGAAAAAAGGGTTCGGGACGCAGTAAACAAAATAACAGTAAGCTTTGTTTGTTTCTTTTTTGTTTCTTTTTTGTTTGTTGTTGTTGTTCTACATCTTAGCATTAACTGCGTCGGACTAAAAGAACGTTATCATGGTGAGATTTAAAAAATGGGCTGAGAGGTTAAGTGGGTAACCTTAGCAGTACTTGCTTGGCCGACTCTATAGTGGGTCGGGAAGGGGCTGAGAGGTGAGATAAAGGAATGAGCTGAGAGGCAAAGTGGGTAAACTTAGCAGTACTTGCTTGGCCGACTCTATGGGTCAGAGAGGGGCTGAGAGGTGAGATTTTAAAAAAATGGGCTGAGAGGCAAAGTGGGTAACCTTAGCAGTACTTGCTTTGCCGACTCTATGGGTCAGGGAGGGGCTAAGAGGTGTGATTTAAAAAAAATGGGCTGAGAGGCAAAGTGGGTAACCTTAGCATTACTTGCTTGGCCGACTCTAGTGAGTCAGGGAGGGGCTGAGAGGTGAGATAAAAGAATGGGCTGAGAGGCAAAGTGGGTAACCTTAGCAGTACTTGCTTGGCCGACTCTATGGGTCAGGGAGGGGCTGAGAGGTGAGATTTAAAAAAAAAATGGACTGAGAGGCAAAGTGGGTAACCTCAGAAGTACTTGCTTTGCCGACTCTATGGGTCAGAGGGAGGGGCTGAGAGGTGAGATTTTAAAAAATGGGCTGAGAGGCAAAGTGGGTAACTTTAGCATTACTTGCGTGGCCGACTCTAGTGGGTCGGGGAGGGGCTAATTAGAGGCAACATGGGTAATAATAATCTTAGCCGTTAATTGGTACGTGTGCGTGGGGCCAGCCATTGAGGGGGTCACTGGTGTCATGGGGGGGGGGGAACCACAGTCATGCAGAAAATAAAAATAAGAGGAAAATAAGGCCATCGAAAGGGGATGTGTTGTAGTGGGTCGTATCTTCTTCCGGCGCCCCCTCCCCTAGCTTCCCCCTCCCCTCCCCGTAGCTACACCACTTGTAGCTAGCAGTAATTGCGTGGTCTACAAAACATGTTGAAGATGGTCTGTCGAAAGAGGGGCTGAGAGACAGCGTAGCAGATCGGATTGAGCAAACTGTTGCCATACCTCAACCAAATAAAGAACTGTCGCAGGGGTCTCGGTAGCAAAGATGTGGCGATCAAGCCCGGTTCAATGGCAAAGAGGAGATAGATGAGGCTGTTAGGTAGCCAGGCGATGATGAAGGAGAGGACAATGAAGGAGAGGGTTCGGGTAGCTTTCTGCATCTCGTTTGACGACTCGCGGTTGGTGTCGTGTTCTTTTGCGTCGGTCTGTAAAGACAAAAACAAAAATCAATTTGTATTTTGAAAATAACAATTAAAATGGATGGCGTAACATTTGTAACCTTTTCCAGTCCATCTATTATTGAGATATATTTTTTATCCAAAATCCACTAGCGTATATTCGAAGGATCAGTGGGCAGTTTGCCGCCCCCCCCCCCATAATTTGCTAACTAACGGAATAAAAGAATTATTAAGAAAATCACTGCAAGGTAAATAATCTTATTAAGTTGCTGTTAAAAATTCAGAAATCATAGACATTTCTTCAAAACTTGCGAAAAGCTTTTTAACCAAATTTCAAAAATGAAGAGAAGGGGAAATAATACATGGTTCACGTATTGCCAAATAAGTAGAGCCTCAAAGAGAAAACCTTGACGCTATAATTGTGATTGGAATTAATTTAAAATATCCTCAAACATACAATTCAATTAAAAAGAAACGTTGACCCAAATATCCACTATTACTCTTCATGTAAATAATATCATGTCAAGAATAATAATCATGTACAAACTAAGAAGACACGGAAAGGAGAAGAGTGCCCTCCCCCCGCCTTTTCTTGCTGAAATACACGGAACATCATCCGCTCGGATGTTTTGCCCCCCAACTCCTCCCCCTCCCCACCTCTCCCTGACACCGAAGTCCAGATATTCCACTGTCCAAAACAGTCTGACAACCAAAAATAAAAACTGGTATTATCCCGCTTTAAGTCCTTATATATATATATAGCTTCCAGGGGAAAGGGCACATTTCTTTTCAGTACTTTATGTATATTCAAAACGGAATCTATCTATTATAGGGAGGGCCAAATAGGTGCAAATAGCTCGTCGGCTTCCCGCAAGAAGGCCATAACAGCTGTGTATTGTCAATGGCATTGACGGCCTTCTTGCGAACAACCGATTAAAAAATTTTAACTGAAGTCTGCAATAATAGGTGTTGCTTTTGTATCAGTTAGATACATGTGAACTTGGAAACAATTTTCGTAAAATAATAATACTATGCTATTTAGTTGCTTTTGCAGTACGTTTGGCAAAAATACATGATAAGAACACTATTTTGTAACACATTTTTGTTGGCTGCCAGGAGAGGAATTTGAACGTGTAAACCAAGACATATTGATCTATTAAAATTGAAAACAAAACAAAGCAGAGAACTAAACAAAAACACTAAAACCGCCAAAAGTTTCGCTTTCGGGAACAATATCGAGATTTATCGTCATTGTACAGAAAATGTTGTTATTTACTGTTTGAATATTCTTAATCAGTCTTCGAACCTTGTTTTATAGAAATCTTAAAAATGAAAGTGAGGCCGTTTTAATACGGCAGAAAGGGTCATTGCTGAAGGCGGAAATCTATTATGTTTGCGGCCAAATTAAGAAAAGTAGTTCTTTAAAATAATTTGTTCAATCTTTTCTAATAAATTGTTTTCTGATGATTTATATGGAACTTTTCAGTGTTTCTTCTTCTTTGCGTATATATTTCTTACATGAAGGGTTTTGATATTTTTGTTAGACTTTACATTCGTCAAATGTATAACGATACTAACAATATTAACACGATCACAAAAGGCTTTCAAGAGATCAAATCAAAAGCAATGTCAATACCTTGTTGTATTGCCTATATAAATCATGGTCGGATTCTGTAATTGGTCACTTTCATGCATGCTCTCACATTTCAATTGGAAATGGACGGGATTGTTAAACTTGCCGAAGGTTGATTTCTCGAAAGTCCTTACGATCATGCTTATTGTATGCTCCTGAAGCGCTAGTTGCTACTACTATTGCTCTTATATGATTGACTTTCCCCATAATGTGAACGCTGCAAAATGGTAGAAATACTCCCTAAGCAGTGGAGAAGATGCCCACCTTGATATAAAGCGCATCCAAATATTCACGTAAAGTGCATGTTTAATTATAAAATATATAAACTTTATCTTTAATATCATCATAATATTATACGATAAGAACGAAACGTTTTGATCATAAAGGAAAACGCACAGTGACAGGGATGTCGCTTAATCATTCTGAATCGGAGTATCAGATCCAAACTGCCGACAAGCAAGCAAGCAATCAAGCAACAACGGCAAAAAAACCCAAAATGAAATAGATACTGTATAAAAAATAAACAAACCATCGGATTTCTAAATTTTCCTACAGATATTGGCACGTTAATTTGCCAAAGAACAAACTGATTATTTATTACATGTAAATGTCGAATTCACAGACATAGACAAATGAGGAAGATGGCAACCCCCCCCCCCTTCCCCAGTGACGCCCCTGAACATTAAATTACCTCCTCACTGATGTCAGCGCGGTTTACTCTGCTCTGACTTATTTACTTAACTTTGAACAAACATGGCATTGTGAAACTTCTTTTTCAAATCTTAGAAAATGTCGGCATGTTGAAGAGGGAAAGCTAAAGTGGTATCCTGTTTGAACTGCCATTAACTAGTCCCCATTGGATTCTTTTTTTCTTCAAACAGACATATTTTTAAGTGCCTTTCTGAAAATCTGAGTGAAAACAAAAAAATCAAGAAGTCGTCATTATAATATTAGATTTTTTAAACGCCTGAAAATGGAACGGGCAATAAATTCTGTGCAATGTGTCCTGAACAATAATGACATTTATTCATCTATTTCATCCAAAAATGAAAATCTCCTGATTTGACCAAAGCGTTATTGCTCTTTCTGGTGTCGCTAAAATTCTAGCAAGGTCATATCAAGATGTTTCTCATCTTTTTCTGAAGTAAGTGGAAAAAAGACAAATGTCGTACGGAACGTATTAAGGGAAAGCGCCTATAATGTTATAAAGAATATTTTGATTTATCGTAAAAATACTGTTTTTGAATGAATTCAAGGATATAGGTGATGGAAGAAGTACATGACTATAAATACGATAGACTTTTAAATATGCTTACAAAATTAGTCATTTTACTGTGGCTTGCAAGTGAGAACACGAGTGTGCATGTAAGAACAATTAAAAGCATTTTCAACATCATGGGATAAAACCTTTCTTTTGAAACATTATTTTTTAATTCATGTTATTTACTATAGTCTTTCCCTCCCCTTTCTCTCTTTCTTTCTGTGTTTCTCTCTTTATATCAGATTCTGCCTCCCCTTTCTCTCTCTCTCTATCTCTCTCCTCCCCCTTCGCTCTTTCTCTCTCCTCTCTTTCTCTTTTCTTTCTCAGTCTCCCTCTCTTTTTTCTCTCACGCTTTTCCTATCTCTCTAAGTCCCCTTTTCATTTCTTCTTTAGCTCGCACCTCTTACATGATGTACAACTACTGTCATTCTCATTCGTTCCTTTCCGTTCGTATATAATCAGAGGATTTTCGGCACGTTTTTTGGTGTCGGTTTGCAAACACAGGCTTCTAATAATTTCACATTTTCTGGGGCAATTTTTTAAGCATTAACCCCCTCCCCTCAAAATATTTCTTTAGTTCTTTAACAATATCTTTGTATATATGGTTAATAAAATGAAGCGGGGTAAACTGAATAAGGAAACAAATTTCATGATGAAATTTGCTCTCCTCAAACGAACACTCGCTTTGCTCGGGTATAATATACATATTGTGTAATTTTAATTATCGCTAGTGATGAAGATATATGATTTAAAGTTCATGAAAAAGGAAATAAAATTGACTTAAAATACTTTTTTTAATAAAGAAATCTGTCGAAAACTATATAATACAAAAAAATTAATGTTCTAACGAAAATTTCCGAAGAGTTATTGAGTAACCTTAAATATATTTAGTTTTAGGTGGGCCTATCTTGACACGATAGATTCGAGATCGCACTCAATCATGAGGAAGAGGAGCGACTTCTAATTTGGTACAGTATATAGAGACTACGTTTTCCTTTTTCTTTGATATAGAATAATAATAATAATAATAATAATAATAATAATAATAATAATAATTAGGATTTATAAAGCGCTTAATACGGTATATCGTCTCTATAAGCGCTTTACAAATATTATTACCCCGGCCATCGGATTCATTCACGCACAATGTGCACCATCTCCACTCCCTGGGGAGTATTCCTACCATATGGTCAACTTTCTCATTGAAACCTATACTAAAGGAATCTTTACATAAAGACCACTTGCCTGCTTATAAAGAACACCGTTTCACTGTATTATTGTATTCATGCGTATATCGCTAGAGATGAGGTGTGGTGGGGTCTGACAACCAATGTCTGTCGGCAAAATCTCAAAGGTTGTTGTCGGCAAAATTAATTAACGTTTTCAAAACATAGGCAAAATAATAAGAACAGATTACGATTTGTTTTCTTTATTTTTCTATCTTTCTATCTGTCTGTCTGCCTGTCTATATTTGGTAATTATTTCTATTAAATTATTACACAATTTTCAGCAAATTTGCATTATTTTGACCATGCGGGTTATGTCCGATCATCATACTTTATAGTTTTCTTGATCATCGCTGCTGAAATTTTAACACTTCAATAAATATTTTTTTTTAAATTATATCAAGCGAAATTTGTGAAACACTAATCACAATTTCTTATTGTCATAAAACAAGTATGATCTCGTTTATTTTCCTCTTGTGATCATTAGTTATTTGGAATAAATATGTATTCTTATTCTCATTTTGAGAACTGCATTGGGTTCAGAACCCCGTCTTATAAAATATTTGCAATTGATTACAAATAATTTGCAAATGATATCAACCACAACTCTGTACAAAAGAAATAGGAGATGCGATTGATGTGAATTGCAAATGATTTCTAATCAATCGCAACTTTTTTATAAGACGGGGCCCTGGTAATGGTAGAAGCAGATTTTTTCAGTAGCGTAAGACCTTAATTGAAAGTTCCAGAATATTGATACCTATTGAAAAATATTTTATATTGATCCTGCAATACAAGTAATAAGCAAATGAAATAAGAAATTGAGCTGCTATAGTCTCGACCCACAATACACAATTTATACACAGGTGATTTGAGAGTTGCACTTTTCAATGACTAATTTATAGCAGCATTTTGTTAGTCTGTCCATACGATGTAGTTAGCTGATTCAAACACCCCATGATCCCCATCTTCTTCATTTTGAATTATTCAGAATCGATGAATGTTAATTTCTTTCGAAATATAGTTTCGATGGCTCAGCTAGTGGTATATAGAACAGTCGTCTCGTAACCTTTTTTTCTTCTAAATCACTATCTGCATTCTAAAGAAAAATTATAATTATCACGTACACACTCCTACCTTTACGATTTTACCGGCAGAAGTTACTTGGGGAGCCGGAATCTTCATCTCCATCGTCCCATCAGATGACAGATCGCTAGCGACCGTTGCCATGCTCGAAGAGAGAGAAGGTGATTCTTTCCCAAGCTTTCCCTTCACCTTCGGTTCATCGAACTGGCTGTTGACACTCTTACCGCCCACCGTCTCCTTGATCTTAAGAAAGATTCGCAAGTAGAGGACGGAGATGAGCACGAGGGGGACGAAGAACGAGAAGATATTCTGCGCGATGTTCCCGACGGTCGATCTCGAGAACGCGCCCACGCAGTGGCGGCCGTTGTCATGGTCGACCGCAAAGTCCCAGCCGACGGTGTAGGGCATCCAGAACCCGAAAGAGATCAGCCACGTCAGTGCGTTCATGATCATGGCTTTGCGCTTGCTGCGTGATATAAAGTGGTTGATGGGGTCATATGTCGCGCGATGTCGATCGATGCAGATGACGACCACGCCGACCACGGTGACGGAGAACAACGCGTTACGTAAACCGATATAGACTCTGCAGATGTCTCGGTTGAAAGGAAAATAGGCGATAAATGTATGGGCGATGCCCACGGTCTGATTGATCCCCAGTGCAAGATCGGCGATGGTGAGGTTGATGATGAAGTAGTTGTTGTACGTTCGAAGGCGCTTCTCGATAGTGAAAGCAACGAGGCTAATCGCGTTAATGAGGATGATGAGGATGACGAGGCTCGTTCCAAGTACGAGGCCCTGGTAATCGGGAGGCCGTGGCGCTCTCGATACAACGGCGACGACCTCCATCTCAGCCGTGGTCGTATTGTCTTCCACCATTTCTTCGAAGAAAGTGGTAAACTCTTCGGAAATCGCGGTAAAATTCGCCATGCTTCGATCGTCAAAAGACAAAACTATAATGGAATAATCATTAAAGTTCTTGCAGATAAAGCTCGGCCCTACTCAACAAAATCAGTTTAGTTTTGCAAGCCGAATATGACTAGCAAGTATGATAATATATTCAGTTGTGACTGGTCATTAATTTTGACTCAATATATCTACACTCTGATCTGCTGTTTTTGCACTCGGTATCTGTGTTCATGATGAGCGCAACAAATTTGTCGAATTGCCCTGCACCCGCGCATCAAGGCATCTCCGTTTCGGAAAGGAATCACCATGATTTTATAATGTAGTTAAGAGTTGGGGAAAGATTTTGAATTGTCACCACACTGCCCCATTCAGGGGCGGATCTAGCTTTTTGCTAAGCGGGGGTTGACCAAATGACGATGCAGAGCCGGGCGAGGCGATTTTTTTTTTTGCTATTTTGAACCCCCGTAATAAAGTGATGTTTTCCTGGCATCTATATACTAACACAATAGAGACCATATTTAAATCAAGTAACTGTTTGACCCAATGACGATGCGGAGCATCGTCCACGAGCCGCGTAGCAACCAGGCGATTTTTTTTTTTGTAATTGCTATTTTGAACCCCCGTAAGTGATGTTTTCCTGGCATCTACTAACACAATGGAGACCATAAAAAGTAGTGCATGATAACGCCTTTTTAAATCAAGTGACAGTTTAAACAGTTTTACCAATGACGATGCGACGATGCGGAGCATCGTCCACGAGCCGCATAGCGGCGAGGCGATTTTTTGTTGTTGCTATTTTGTACCCCCGGCCCGTAAGTGATGTTTTCCTGGCATCTACTAACACAATGGAGTCCATAAAAAGCAGTGCATGATAACGTCTTTTTTAATCAAGTAACTATTATATGCTTATATGTGCATGCAGTACAAGAACAATAATATTTGAAGGAGTCCAAATGAAGGTGATGGGTGACCTCTAAGTGCTGTTGGCAAAGGAGAAAATTAAATAATGGCGAATTGCTAATGCGCAGATCCCGTAATATTATATATTCACTGCGCATTACAAGTTTTCATTATCATTGTATTCTCACTACGGGATTCCATATAGGGAATTGAAGCATCGTTTAACAATGTTAAATCTGAGATGCATGGCCCTACGTGTTATCAGTGTCTGTGATATGGTGTAATAATGAAGCGGCCTGAAAAAAACTGCGCTTCAAAATGATCATGAAGTGCCCCCCAAAAAGTAAAAGTCTTTGAGTGACCGGTTTTACCATACTCATTTTCCCCAATAGACTGTAGTGTTATGAAAACCGTTATGAAAACGCAAAATTTGATTTCGATTTCCAATCATAAATATCTTGATAATCAGACAGCTAGGCGATCGGTTTTACCATACTCATTTTCCCCAATAGACCGTTGAAAACCGTTCGGAAAACGCAAAATTTGATTTCGATTTCCAATCATAAATAGTCTTGATAATCAGACAGGCGATCGGCTTGTAAAAGTCATGGGGTTCCTTACTGACCTAAAGGTTGATAATTATCATTGCAGCATGAGCTAAATCCAGGATTTCGTTTCAGAATCTGAGACAAAGTTACCCAATTCCTTTAACTTATACGTTCTGCTGTTTTGTACTCTAAATCTGTTTTTATGATGACCCGAACAATATGCCGCGCATCAAGGCATCTCCGGCGTTTCGAAAAGGAATCACTTATTCTTATCCATGCTTTAAGTTATCTTCGCATTAGACCTACGGGCTGCCAAAATTATATAAGGTGATTTAAAGATTTAAAAACTGTTCACTCTCTCATTAATTACGTGTAGGCGAACTGAGGCGGGTGTAGGCTGGGGGCTGCAACCCACCCCCTTCCGTTGAATTTTTGAAATATCAGCCATATTCAGCCACCAATTATTATTTATTACGGTTTATAGCCGTTTGGTCAACAAGGTTCGTCTATTACCCAATCGGTCTATTCCCATACTCTCTAAAAAGATCGATTGATCACTGACGTCCTATGAAGAGTGAAAATGTAATGAAAATAGAGTGAACATTAACTCTTTTCTTCTTATATAGAGAGCACTCTAAAATCAATCGATATTCACTCATAAACAAGTGATCACTGACGTGACTCCCGGGGGAGTGAAAACCAGGGGACGTCCCCGGCCCCCGTCCCCGGGATCGCCGCCCCTGGTGAAAACAGAGTGAACATTCACTCTTTTCTTCTTAGAGAGTATGGTCTACACCCAGCCCGTGGTCTAGTAATCATCTCATGATTCTCATCTACTTATAATTTGGTCTAATGACCATTTAGGCTAATAGTCATTTGGTCTAATTTCCATATGGTCTAATCTCAAATTAGTTTTCTGCCTATTTGGCCTATTGCTCATTATTTTAGTCTAATTTCCAGTCGGTGTAATTCCCAGTTTATCTACTATCCATGTGGTCTAATAATCATTTAATCATAAATAATGATAATCATTAATGATTATTAAACCTTGTGGATGGTATATAGCTAGACGAAATGGGCATTAGAAAAATTGGGAATTAGAATAACTACTATACCTAAGGCTATACCACCACTACAGCCCAATGATCAATATCCGATCCGGGACAAGACGACCCGTTACGGTAGCTCATTACTACTAGAGTACTACAGCAACAGTGTAGTATACAAAAACCGGTAGCCAATCGGTTTGGCCGGGAGTCGATTGTAAAAATGACGTTGTGACGTGATGATGCACCTGACATGACGAAACCGAGATCTTTGAGAGTATCTTTGAGTCTAAACTTAAGTAAAGACTGTGAATATTCTGTTAGAGAAAGGTGGTTAAATGTATGCATTAAGACTTGGAGATCATGATGAGAATTCGTGAAAAAGGTTTAGTCATATATTTCATGAGGGAGTACTGCACTTTGTGTCTTAAAAACATAATTCTTCATAATGTTCAAATCCAGCGAAGGACTCTTTAAGGGAGTGAAGTTCAAGCGTCCTGGGCCCACGAGCACGGCGTCTTCAACGCGGGCAGAGGCTATAGCCAGCTGGGAGAACGACTTGAGCGCGAGCGATGGGGAAAGTGCAGAGGCCATTCCGAATTTTGTCACGAGAACTTGCAGCTACGATGACAGTTTTGAACAGGTTTTACCAGATCACTGGCAACCTGAAATAACAGTTGGCGAGGATTTAGAAAATACCAGAGGACCACCTCTCGATCGTGAGAGATTTGAACAATATTTTGACAGTGAAGGACGCTTGGTCGATGAGCATGGTTTCAGGAAAGCTGTTTTTCGAGGTGATTTTCTAGTTCTAGACTACATAATTTGTTTAAGAGCTTTTGAAATTGTTTTAGAAACTTCACAAATGTATAGTCAATAATGAGAAGATTATGTGGAGGAAAAAAATAATCGAAAGGTTAACATTTCCTGTGCATGTTTTTGTTGCTTTTTCCCCTAGGGCCGGGATGTATCATTATTATCATATGATGTAGTAAGTATGTACATGTATGATGTACATGTATGTCTCATTGAGGCCTTTAAGTTTAAGTGTAGCACTAACAGGCGCAGGCTGTAGTTTATTGTCCACCTTCACAAAAACGTGTGAAAAAGATTTTTTTTTTCATCACCAGGTGCATATAAATGTGCATATCGCATTTAGGCCAGGGTACCAAACACAGGAAAAATCTGGAAAAAAGATATCAAATTCACTGCTAATATTAATTATTATTAATAGGAAGATACGCGGAAAGGATAGGAAATTTAAAAGCCCCAGTCAGAAGCAGAGCCAGAGCCCAGAGGGTAAAACAGGATTTTAACCATTTTGACCAGTTCTGGTCATGCGATTGCATAATTGTGAAAGAAACGTTGTGGAATCGATCAGAAAAGGTTGATCATCTATGATCTAGCATATGGGCCATTCCATGAGAAGAAGGACATGACATCAAAAAAAGAAATGTACCTCTTATGTTAATTCTTTGATTTATCACTAACCTTATGCCATGGATGTTCATAAAACATTAGGGCCTTTCAAATTCAATACAATTTATTTTTCATTTTTGTTGATTTCCTAAGATCTCAAACCATCATCAAAAACGTACATGTGGGACTGTAGATGAAAAAAAAACAATTTATTGCAGATTACACATGATTCTTGTAATATTTTTTCCTGAAAATTTCGCTAAATGGAAAAAGATGAATATATTTCCATATTCTAAGGGGTCCTGTGATATTTAATCTATTACATAGGGGTGAAAATGGCCTCCGGACAAAATGTAACGCGAGTTACCGTAACGTGAGTTACCGACATATTTGCTTCCTGCATTTTACTAGTCCTTTGTTTCTTATCTTTAATATTGTGATCTTATACTAGTAATTAAGTCACAACCTACTATCAAATTAAAGTAGGAAAGATTTTGTCAAGATTGTCTAGTATGAGGAGACTTTGCCAAAAGAGGGTCTCATAGAATTGACCATGTCCTTTTTTTGTAACGCGAGTTACCGAAATTCAATAATCCAAGAATCTAAAAATGTTTGTTCTTCAATTTTCTTTTTTGTTTCATTCAGTTGTTCTATATCTACCCTGTCCATGTTTGAAAAAAGTATCTTGTAGATCCTAGCAGTTCTAAAGATATAGGCACATTATCGTGTCAATGTACCCATTAGGTGTAACGCGAGTTACCATGGAATGGCCCATATAAGTATTGGTGTGTACTGCAAGGTTCTGGAATCATCAAAATGATAAGAAATTTGGCCCAGTCTTGGTAAACTTACAAGTACTGTACACAGAAAGATGTATATGGGACTACACGACCACGTGCGCGATATCTATTTGGTCCCAATAGATGATAATTTACCAAATATATCAATTAGTAGGCGTTTTCCCAGCAAAATTTGTATCATCACGTATTAGTCAAAACATATTCTTTCACATGATTGGTAATGAGAGCTTCCATTTCATTTTTTGAGAGAGGGGCGTTTCCAAAACTGGTCTTTACCTTTAAAATAATATCATTCTGTAATGTGTTCCAAATCAGGTTTTCTTCCTTTGACTTTTCCTTCTTGGTTAAAAAAAGTTCCAAGAAGAAGCAATCTTTGAGTAGGTTGTAAAATAACATGCAAGATATAAAATCAATGAGGGGAAGTCCACCCTGATATTAAGTAGAAGCTGAAAAAACGAGAGAAAAGGGTCAGTGAAAGTTTGAGCAAAAGATAAAAAATAAGAAAGATATCAATTTTTTTAGGTGTAATTCAATCAAACAAAAATTGGCAACTCTGTGACGGTACTTTCCCATTTGCCCTGTGCAAAAAAACTTCAAAAATATATAGATTTGCCCTTGGTTGGAAGTTGGAATCCATTTAAATCAATCAACCAATTATAACTCATTTTAAGATGGACACCTTGTGATGTGAATATATTGTGAAACAAACTGTCTGGAAGAAATTACAAAAGGTTGATTATGTAGTATTATGCATTGGTCTATATACTATGGGGTTAGCAATCTTGTTAAAATTCAAATGCACTGCACAAAGAAATGTGTGTACATGACATGTATTGGACTACACACACAGCTGGCATGAATTTTTGGTCCAAACATTTCAGCTGTATCTCATGATATTTCAGATATGAAGTCATGTGAAGCGCAATCCTTTTTTTTGGGGGGGGGATGTGACATATCTTCTAAGATTTTCTTCCTCTTGTATCTATACATATAAAAGAAAGATAAAGCCCACAAAGGATTTTTCACCTTTACCAAAGCTCATCCTTCTCTTTATTTGCTGATCCTGGATTATTAGCAAACTCAAAGTGCAGCTAAGTTGAACCTTTCCAAAAACATATACATGTACACCACACTCAATTTGTAAAAGACTCTGTGGCCTTTTGTAGTTGAATAATTTACAGTCAAATGGGTAACTACCGGGTAAGAGATTTACACAAATGCAATTTGACCACAGGAACAAAAGGCTCAACCTTGCAGGGAAATGGAGAAACTTGGCAATCATTGGGTTAAAAAGAGTTCTTGTAAATACATCAAAATAATGTATTGAAACTGCCAGTACCTAAAGAAGTCTCACTTTTATTGTTCCTTAAAATCTTTTTTTAAATGTTCCCACTGGCAAAGAAAGTATTTTTACACAGATACTCCCCAGAAAATTTGATTTAAAAAACACAGCTTGAATAGCTGAACAAGTTCTTTGAATACAGGTATTCCCATAATATTCAATTCATGGACTAGAGATATCTAGAGATTTCTTTTAATGGAATTACCATTTCAAACTGACCAAAATTTGTATGAGCAAGGTGTTATAATGTTATGGAGGCTTTACATGTAAGAGCTGAATTATAGTTAGCCCACTGCATGGTACATGTAGCAGCAGGTCATGAAAGTTGACTTTTACTTTCAAGGTTCACTTTTCCCATTGCATCATTAATGCGACATGTGTAAACTTTAAAATATAAATCTATACTGTAAGTAATGGTAGTGCAATGAAACCAAATGTAAGCATACAGTATATCGTATATAGACTTGAATTATATCTTGGCTGAGAGGAGGGGACAAATTCCAAATCACTTAACAATTGACCCTTGCCTGATGTGACCAGAGTTCATCAATCACTTTATTTACAATTACTCAAATTATTGAAAGTGTACTACAACTACCTGTATTCAAATGTGCATTATCTGTAAATGCACTACGTACATGTATATCTGCCTCTGTCCTCGATTGTGGGATATAATTATGTGCATTAAATTAGTGGATAATATAACTCGCACCTAGCTGAGCCTGTTCACACTTAGCTGTATTGTCTCCACCATGATATTACTCATAATCAATAACAAATTCATGCTAACAAGTAACACATGTGTGACATTCCCTTGGCACAACCCACAAAGTAGGCCCATTTACACATCCGAAAGACCATTTTGAAAAATCATTGATTTTTTGGACTACCATTTACACTACTGGAAAACCCATGAAAGATTGTTGAAGTTTGCTCATATCAGTTATTTGGTGAGTAGTGGGCATGCGCGACTCGTCGGTGCCCTGCATGCGTTAGCGAGGAGAGTCACGTGACGAAAAACTGGTATCTCACCAAAGTCTGCTTTACACTGCAAAAAAATTGGTGAAACTTCGGCAGGCATTACAAAAACCACACTCCAGAGGTGGGCTTTTTGATGTAGATTTTTCATTGCGTTTGCCAGTAGTTCGAAACAGTGGAATGTGAGAAAAACCAACGATTTTCGGTTGCAGTGTAAATGCAGCTATAGTGTGGGTTGTGCATTTTATGCTGACTGAAGCCAAATATTGTGAAACTTTGAAAAAAGAATGCTCAATAGTACAATCATGTAGATCTTCCTCACTTTAAATAGACAAGTTTTACTTTTCATCAATTTTGATAAATATCTTGTGTTATGGCTGGAATAATCATTATTGATGAAATTGTGTCTGAATTTATTACACCTTACAATTTTCATAATGTTGGTAAATCTCAAAATAACATAATATTTAGAATTTCTTCAAGGAAAACAGTGTAAATTGGAAATTAATTTGTTTTCATCCAAGAAGGCAACTGTTTTTTCCTGTTTCAGATTTAAAAGGTAATTGTAGAAAACTGAGAATCAGTTGGGTCAGTTACTGTACTGCTGAATCAGATATCATTCAGAAACTACATGTATGCACGTGCCTAATTTGTCTCTCAAACAACTTTAAATGAGTTTATTGCACATTCTCCCATATTCTCATGAAAGGAATGCTCTTTTTGAATGAAACCAAAACTCCTGAATAAATCAATCATGTAAAAAAAGGTATATTACTTGAGTGTACATGTAGTTTCTATTTATTTTCTGGTCATTAAATCCTTTTTTTATGGCATGATTCTTTGATACAAAAGCATCAAAGAATCAAAGAATTATGGCATGATTTTTTGATGCTTTTGTATTTGCGATGACTGCATCCCATTTTTAGCTTGCCACAATTATAAAATTAGTCAATATGACTCATTTTTCACTCATTTGAATTTTGTTTTTAAAAAATGTATTTCAAAGTGGGAAAAATTAAGTGCATTTAAAGAGTAATAATAGTCTCATTTATTTTTGCAAGGCTTGACACTAACAGGTACTCTTTACACAATCGGCCTCAAACTTGTAAAGTCTGGATCCCTAAAATTTTCAATTTACAGATTGTGAAACTATGAAAATTAAATTTATGGATTTACAGAGGGCATATGAATATTAACCCATAAAACAAAGTCACAAAATTGATATTTCTGAAAAATCACTAGGCCTACATACTGAAAACACCACTGCAGTTTGTATTACATATGAGGGACTGCATATCTATTGGTGACCAAAGCAATCTACAGTGTACACAAACATTTAGTATTCCAAATCAATGCTACCATATTTATGATCTTGACCCCCGATTGTGTAATTATTTTTTCTGTAACTCCCAGACACTTACATTATTTTGTTTTAAAGAAATCTCTCCCATGAATTCTATTTTTTTAAATGAAGTTCATGATCTTTCTGGTTTCATTTTATCTACCAGGTGGAATTGAGGAAGATGTGAGGAAAGATGCCTGGAAATTACTTTTTGGATATTTCCCTTGCCAATCAACTAAAAGGTAGGATGAACCCTCTTTCATCAAGTTATTTTGAATGGAAGGAGAACAAAATGTGAGGATCAGGATTGTGACATTATTGAAAAATCTGTTTTAAACAATAAAAAGATTGTAAATTTTCAAAATCTTGAGGGATTTCTTCACGAAAAAAATCTTTCAGTAACAGCATGTGGTAATATCATCAGGCTTAGATAATTTAGTTTAAAGAATCTAATTAAAGGGCATTGATAGGAATTAAGGAACAGTAATAGAAAAGAAAAGAAAATGGAATTTTCTTCAGAGAAAATGGAAAGTCATGCCATAAGGTGTGCAAAAGAAAAGGACAGCAGTTCACATGTGAAAAATCATGGAATTGCCAATTTTCCAACTTGTACATGACTATACAAATTCTTGTGATTTTAGTTTGCATGTGTGTATTTTACAGAATTGCTCATCTTTAGAACACAAACATACTTTGAAACTGTTTTTGTTTTTCTCTCCCAGAGAGCGAGAAGTCTTAGAATTGGAATTCGCATTCAGATATGAAGCCCTCAAAGCTCGATGGAAGACCATCCTGGCCCATAGAGGGCTCACTGGCAAGGAGGAGGAGAGGCAGACATCTCAGTCACAATCAGGTCGATGAAATTTCCCAGTGATTTGTTAAATTAGTTATGAAATATAATACATACTGCTCTTAGCGCAAGAGATATCACATGTAAATGAACCCATATGGTTAATGCTGAAATGGTCGTAACAATTAACGTAAATTGGATATATCGTCTGTTCAGACAGAAGGGCATTAATCCTATAACAATACATGTATAAAATTGTATATGATTATGAGTTAATACCCTTTTGGCTCCAAACAGATGATATTATGATCTAGCCATTCATCAATACTGAGAGATGATAAAGGAATGGACAGTAGTAGTTGAGTATCTTATGAAATGAGGCAAACTTTTCCACAATACAGATCCATTGACATTCTTTCCTATTTGGTTCTAACTTTTGTTCAAAGCTAATTTCATAAATGCTTTCAACCTCGTGTGCAATATCAATTGATGTTTGATGATTGTATGAACAGATTTGTGAGGTGTTGGGAGGTGTTTACATTCAGGGCATTACATCGTCTGTTTGGAGTCACTCTAGCATTAAGTGTGTGTTTAAAATATGACTGAATCCGCTTGTGGCTCCAAATAGACCATATATATATATATAAGTTTAGTTTCTAATTCAAAGTTTCAAACGTTACTATATTATAAGGTAACCTTATGGATTCAGCTGTAATTTTGATTTGAATGTTTACTTTGTCTATTTTCAGATACATCAGCTTGCAATGGAGCTTCGTCGTCATCTGCCCCTTCAACGATACAAAGACTGTGTGATGATGGTGATGATGAAGTCCAGCAGAAGCTAGGCTTTGCCAGATTTCAAGCTAAGGTTTTGCAATAATAATGATTAAAGCTTTTATATATGCAATCTGTCTATAGTAAACCCCTCTGAGGCTCAGATTTATAATAAGGAACTCAAGCAATTCAGGAATCTATCATTACTTGGTATCCATTTACCTCTCCTGGGTTGGGTGGCATTTGTAGATAATTATCTTGCAAAGGGATCTTAATACTTTTGGATTTGAACTCTGTACCTTGTAGTTAACACTACACTCCAGTGACTCATTCGCTAGGCCATCATCTCCATTACCTTCTCATTCAAATTGGCTATCACTCTAAATTTTAAAATTTGATTGAATCAAAGTGCCAATTAACACTTTATGAAATACTGTAGGTGTGAATTTTCACTGCCTGTTTACCAAAGTCCCAAAAAAGATTAATGTCTAACTTTTACTAAAATGTAAACACAATGCCTTATTACAGTTTGATCTACAATTGATTTTAACACTTCCGTTGGTCTACAGCTGATTTTAACCCTTTCGTTGCTATCTTTGCCTCTCTGTACAGTTGCTTGTTTGCCACACATGCAATTTTGTACAAAATGATAGGCACCAACTGACGAAAGGATTGCTTTGTGCAACACTGGCTTTGCAAAATTATCCTTTTCCGGTCTTGAATAGCTCCATGACAATCACACCAGTATAGATTAATCTTGCACTGGAAAAAGTAGTTCATCAAGGTCTAGTTTTTCCTCTGTTTATTAAAAATGAATTTAACAGCTGTGACATAAATGTTGGGCTTGTTATAGTCTCAATAGATGCAAGAATCTTCAGGATTGAAGGAGGCAGTGTACAGTAGTGATTTGTAATTTTTTTCTCCAAAACAGATTTATGCCAGCCGTCAGCCCCTAGATGAGAATGATCTTGATAATATCAAGAAGAACCTCAGGATAATAGACAAAGATGTCCCTCGGACAGATAGAGATCTGGATTTCTTTAGGTAAGAAAGCATTTGATATTATTTAGGTATTTAAAACTATGAGAGTCAGAGAGAGAAAAGACGTCTGCTTGATAAATGTAAAGGATATCATGCAAATGCAGAGTGTGTCATTTGCTGTCCCATAGATTACAGATAAACTATATAATTGTCCTGGTTATTTCCTCTGTTTGGAGCCAGAAGGGCTCCAAACAGATGATTTGGTCTGATTCAAGCTCTAGTTGGTATGGCTGATAGAATCATCAGTATACCTAAACTGATGATGACGTAGGTAATATATTGGACAAAGTACCTTTCACTTCCCCTTGAATACAAACAAAATGTGCTCTTTACATTATCTGATTACCTACACTTTAGATTCTAAGCCAAAGCAGAAATGACAACATTTTGGTTACCAACAAAAAGAGAGCTAAGTAGGAGAAGATGCCCCACTCCACTTAACTGAAATGGATCCAATGTAAAGCTAGTTAGTACATTTTTTGTAAATAGGGAGACTCTGTGTTGGATCTTTGTGTTTGGTAACCACAATGATGTCTCCCCTGCTTTGGCCTCTGCTAAGTTTAGCGAGGTTATCTGTCAATGGGATTCAAAGTCTTTACAGTTTCTACTGACATTTTTTAATTTATTGTCAGATATTCATAGAGATATTGTTGTAATGGCACATAATTAAGTTTTCTGTTAATGACTTGAGACTTTGTCAAACCATTTGGATATCCTTTTAGAACAGATTAATGTATGTTTCTCCCTCTCTCTTTCTTTCTGTCTCTCTGTCTCTGTCTCTGTCTCTCTATCTGTCTCTCTCCCCCTTTCTGTCTATCTCTCTCCTTCTTTCGGTCTATCTCTCTCCATTCTGTTTGGTTACCAGGGGGCAAGGCAACCCAAACCTTGAGAAACTCAGGAATATTCTTGTTACCTTTGCAGTCTTTCATCCAAGTAAGTATCTTTTGCCAAATATCTACTTTCCTGATGTACCAACAAGATGAATTACTTTGTTTCAAGCTCTAGCCTCCTTTCAAGTGGATTCGGTTTATTTTACTGCCTATTTAACTGAAGAATAGAATGGGTTCTCTTTTTTTTTTTTTTTTTATTGGTGGAAGAAATTATTTTAATGCTTAATTAAACAGTCCTTGCCACAACAGCCTGGCTAAAAAGTAGTGTAGAATTATTATTGCATTATTTTGGAAAGTTTTGATATCGCTAATGTTAAATTATTATAAAATTACTTGTATCATCATTTATCACCATCATTGTCATGTTCACATCACCAGTGCCATCATCATCTTCATCATTATTATTAGGATCATCTTCAATTTCACATTGTCATCATTTCCATCATCTTTATCACCATATCCATTTTCAGTATCATCATCACTATCATTATCAATCATCTTCATCATATCGTCCTCATCACCAACATCATCAATATCATTATCATTGAAACTTCTATTCACTGTCATCATTTATCTTCATCATTACTATTGTTTTCATCATATTCATCATTTTTGTGACCAGTACAATCTTCATCATCCTTATTATAATGATAAAATTATTAAATTTCCAATTTAAAGTTCCTGTTCCAGAGATAAAAAGCATGTAATCATCATGAAGAATGAGAACATATTCTATATCCTGTTTATACTTGTAGCTGTGACCTATGCCCAGGGTATGAATGATGTCCTTAGCAGGTTTCTGGTTGTCATGGAGAATGAGACAGAGGCTTACTGGTGTTTCACGCTCTATCTGGAGAAAGTTGTAGATGACTTTCTTGAGACTGGCATGATCAAGAAGCTTGGTAGGAGAATCAGAAACATTCAGTCTACACTTCTCATTTCCTTAACTTTTCTTGAAGATGAACATCGATTTTACTAAATATTGATGATTTAAAAAACATAATATTAAAAAAGAGAAATATTTCTCAATTCTTCTAAGAAAACTCAAATAACAACCCAACTTTTTTTAAAATAGGGTTAACATTTGGAACCCACAAAACTTGTTAGAAATCATATTCACTGAACCCTCATTTTCCAGTGCTCAATATGCAGTCTGGATAAATATCTTAATTTTGATATGACTCTTTGCTTTGTAACTCAGCTGATATTATTTACTTGTATTCTTAGAAAGTAAGTGTGAGTTTAGTTTTCAAATGTAAATGTTTACTTTCTGTTCTTACCAAAACTGAAGATTACCTTTAAGACATAATTATGCTGACTGGATTTCTTGTGTATAGAATCACTGAAGAGATTGCTAGAAGAAATTGATGAGCCTTTGTTGAATCATCTAACCCGCTGTGATATGGGAGATCTCATGTTCTGCCATAGGTAAATAGAATTTATTTCAAATTAGAATTTAATGTGGATGCTTCGTTTATATGTATATATATATATATCACAATTTATTATATTAAGGTACTTTTTAATCAATTATTAATAAAAGAGTACAAAGTCATCAAGACCATTGTACATGAATTTGCACAACTTCTTAAATGCCATTTTGAGGAGGAGCTAAGGTTTACTAAGTTTGCACAGACTGTTTGTAGAGGTATTGTAGTCGATTGGTTTGAAAACTTGACTGGAGATGCAACAGTTGAGGATTTGAAGTTTGAGATATTTCCATTTCCTGTTTGTATAAAGGTCTCTGTTTTCTTTATTTTAGAGAAAAATCAAAATACTGGAAATGTCTCTTATTGTTATACAATGTCTTGTTATGAATATGACAACATGTATTGTACCTTTAATCATGTAGCCAATAATTTCAAATTTTGATTCAATTGTTGCTTGTAGATGGCTGCTGTTGTGTTTCAAGCGTGAGTTTGCGTTCAGTCAATGTTTGAGGATCTTTGAGATTATCAGCAGTGATCATCTAGAACTGTGCTCTCTGGATGCAGAGAGAGAACGAGACAAAGAAAGGGCCAGGGAATTCCAGAAAACAGGTAAACGTGACATCAATGCTAAGCCTACATTTATGTGGTAATTTGGAGGCTGCAACGGTCTTAATTAGGGTTGTTTAGGGTTACAGACCTCTGTTATATCTTTGCTGATAATGCTGAACATGCATAATGTCATGACCACCAAGTTAACGACATTGACATTGAAATGGTCTGAATTAAGGGTCAGGGCAATCCACCTGCAAATAATTTTGGAATTGTCTATCCTAATAGATATTGAACAACAATTTGTAGTCTGTGTGAATAAAAACAAGTCCATTATGAGAAAGTATGTGTGAAGATTCCAATAATCTGCTTCATCAAATACAATGGTCAGCTCTTTCAAAGCTATAATATGATGAGTACAAAGTAGGTGTTTATAAATTCTGTGGATGATCTCTGGATGCTACAATTTTGTTGATTTAACTTCCTGCAGATGGTGTCAGTAGATCAGCTCCAGGATCGATATCCACAGAATACACCTTTGAGTTGTTTGTTTGCGTCACAATCCTACACGAGTACAGGAATCAGCTAAGGGAATGTGATGATGCAGCAAGCATCTTTCAAATGGTCAATGGGTAAGTTGTGTTTGTCATGGCAATGATGATGATGATGGTGAGAACGGTGATTGGAGTGGGGAGAAGAAAATTATGACGACAACAGTGGTGATAATGATGAGGATGATTATGATGGAAAAGATTATGGTCATAATGTTGATACAAATGATGATTATGATGTTGATGATAATGATGGTGTTGGTGGTGATGATGATGATGATAGTGATTATGGTGGTAGTGAGGATGATGATGATGATGTTGGTGATGGTGATGATGGTGGTGGTAGTGAGGATGATGATGATGATTATGGTGGTGGCGGTGGTAATGATGGTGATAGTGATGATTATGGAGATGATGGTGGTAGTGAGGATGATGATGGTGGTGGGGATGATACCAGTGAGGGTGGTGATGGTGGGGATGATGGTGATGATGGTGGTAGTGATGATGATGATAGTGATGATGTTATGGTGATGGTGATGGTGTTGTGGCAATGATGGTGGTAGTGAGGATGGTGATGGTGATGGTGTTATGGGGATGATCGTGGTAGTGAGGATGATGGTGATGGTGTTATAGTGATGATGGTGGTAGTGAGGATAAGGATGAAGATGATAGTTATAATGAGGAGGAGGAGGAGGCTAATGGTGACAACAAAGATGATGATAATCACATAATGTAACATCTGCATTTCTGCAATATTTTAAAATCATTTATTGTTTCTATTATATATCTAGATTGGCCCAAAAGCTTGACCTGGTTGATGTCCTGAGAAAAGCAGAGAGTGTTCTCTTGGGTTACTGCCGGAAATCTGTTTCATCTGAAAGTACTTTCGCTATTATTGAATGAAAAGCTGCAAATACATCAATTCACAGAATTCATCTGACAGTTATAAAGGCCTGTGTCTTTAAAAAAATCTTGAGCTCTTACTGAGAACCTGCAGGTATTTTAACTCACAGCATGCAACTCACGATTATATTCATGTAGACCTAAACAACTTTTGTTTTTCTTCGCCTATGGTTTGTATGTCCCCTAAAGCAAGGTATTACGAAAGCTCAATAGGTCGTTGGAAATAATAATGATAGTGGGGACGTCTGTCTCCAAAATATTGTCATCAATGTTGTCACCAATGAGCAAACATCTACCTAGTATGGGCTCATCATGAAGCTTACCGGTTGTCTCATATTAATTACTACCATGGTCAATGGATCCAATTTCTTTTCTGAACTTACAATATGTGCTCTCCACTCATTAAAAAGAATTTCAAGCTGTCACTATCTAACAGGTGTGCACATGCTCAACATTCACATCCTGGAGGGTATCCATATATACACCTGGGTGGAGAAAAAACAATATAGACAAACTGCTGTGCTTATGAAGAAAATAAGTACTCAATAGCAATCTGTAAATTGACAGGTTCAGTGACCTTTTCAATTTATACAACAAATGTCCCTTCAATTGCTGAGATCTTGAGCCAACTACTTAATTTCTCTGTACTAGGCTTGAACCTATAACCTTTGTACTGCATTTATTATCAAACCACTAGACTACCATTGTGGAGCCTGGAATTTATAGACTCATCCTAGGGTTGCATGCCTAACTATCAGACTATCAAGACATCTCACAATTTAATTTTAACTACGGTATACATGTGTATCAAAATCTGTAAATTTTTGCTTGCCATTCTTTGTTATTACCAAAATGCTTATAGCTTTTAAACAATAAGTCATAATAATTCAAGTCATAATTTTGCATCTTCCTGTAAAATGCAAAATGTAGTCTTTGTAGCATATTTTCATAACTTTTGTTACTCTACATTTTCCTCTTTCATTATATGAATCCATTCATAATGTAACCTTTATAATGTAACAGTACTCTAATGTACAGTACAACTGAAGATGATCCGTGTCAAATGTGTGTGGGTTAAAATGGTCATTTAATCATTTTAGTCATCATAAAGAAGGGATACTTTCCTTCTAGGTGAGATGGTGTTGAAAATGGCTTGGAGGAGTGTATAAGTTCTTATGATTGTGGTCAATATGTGTTCCATGTGGCTGGTGCCAGGAGACATCAGTTCAGGGAGGGGGGGGCATTTCCCACAACATTCATGGGAGTAAGAAATATACTCTGCAGCTCATGCTTCCAATTATATGCTCCCCTCCCTTCTGAATCAAGGATGCTTGACCTGTGCAAGAATCTTACAATATATGGAAACAAATAGGCTAGGCTTTGTAATAATATCTTTTTCCATTTTCTTTATTTTCAGTTCTCAGTTCTCAGGTTGTATATGTAAACTTGGACATATTCCCTACGTTCTAACTAATCCTAAGCCTGAATACATGTACATGTATGTTGAAACATATGCATATATTTGAATGCCTTGGTAAGATTGAAGAGTTCAGTACTATTATAACCTGTGTGAATTGTTTAACTTACCAATACCATTGTTGGTGAATTGATATGAATTTCTAATAAAAAAAGTGCACCTTTATACTCTATGTTCCCTATTCTATTAAATTAGTTAAACCAAAATTAAGAGAATATGCTAAGGTTGCTTTGAAATGTTACCCATGTGCATTATTATCCTACTAAATCATAGGGCTTTGGGGAACAGTAAGATGCTTTAAAAATATAAAATGTTGTCAATGATGTGAATTTTTTTTACATTTTTACCATCTTAGCAGATGATACTAGTAAGATCATATATGGTTTCAAATTTTGAATTACATCTTTCAGCTATTTCTCCATCTTCCAAGGTCAAAGTTGAGTTCTATGGCAAAAAAAAGAAAGAAAACATATGTGTACCCTTGTAATCTTTCTATCAAGTTGTTCTTGACATTACTATAGTAAATTGTGTGTCTTTGTGTAACGTCTGACATACATTACAGCAATACCAATACTCTGACCTTTTAAACATTGTTTTCTGACTGTGCCTTTGATTATCATACATTTTCACCCAAAGCCTTCTAAAATGTCCTTCCTCCTTTAACAATACTGTAGCAGGATGCTGTACCCATAGATATACGGAAATTGTTGAATAGATTTGTTAGATGCCTGTTTCATATTTGTAAGGGAATTATGATGTAAAAATGGTGTAAATATTAATACAAAAAGAGATTTATGTCTGTGCTTGGAAATCTACACAACTATTGCATGGTTAGCAAAGTTTAATAAGTCAATTCAAATTTCAATGTATTTGTACTGTAATAATCTGTACTAATAATTTGGCCAATATCTCTCTATATATATGTACATATTTTCTAGATTTTCATCAATTTACTTAAAGATATGGATCATGGTGCCGAATTTTGTGCAATATTTATGACGAATCACACTTACTTCTTAATAACTTGATCTTTAATTGTTATCCAATAATCTTCCAGAGATTAATTTGCATTTCAAGTGCCTGTTTGAAAATGTTTTAAATTAGATTACATTAATTCATTTTTATTTTTTCTCTCTGTCTTCATATGTACCGTACTCATGAAGGGTTTGTTTTCTTGTCCTCACTTCCAGGATTTCTTAGACGGGGGGGGGGCACAATTTTTTGTTTTCCTCCCGCAAATTTGAAAATCGCGCCGGCCAAAAATTCGCTCAGTAGGGGGGGTAGTGAGCACTAATTTTTTGTTTTTTTTGCCCTCCTGGATCCGCCAATGACTTCTCTTTCTTTATTATCTTCGTTGTTCAATATATTTTAATTTATACACGAGCTCTTTGCTGCTCTTATTTACACGGGACATAATTTTCACAGTGATTTGCCAGCGAAAAAAATGATTGCTTTAATCAGGGCTCTACATTAACTCTTTTGTCAGGGGGTCCGGATTCAACTTTTGCAGTCTATATGTATGAGCCCCATGTAACAAGTTTAATCTTGGGGGGCTGGACTTTGATTTTGGGCGCCCATGTGTCCCGGATGCCTGTTAGTGTTGAGCCCTGCTTTAATACCTAAGAAAAGATATCTTATACTTTGGGATCATTTGGAACAAATGGAATAATTTTCCTATTTGAAGGACAGGAATAAATGTTTACTGCATAAAATGAACGATCACAATATCTAATAGTATTTGATATGTCCATATCCACTGGGTTAGATTGAGGACCCTTTCCAAATTACCGATACCTGATAGCCTCCTTTGAATTAGCACTGGCTATTAAATGATATTGACAAATTTAGATGAAAGCAGACAGCTACTGACCTAATTCGGGATAAAGAAAAGGAGTAGGGAATACCTCATTGATTTACCATTGATACAAGATATTTTTATATGTTACCATCTATGATAATTTGCCAGAGTTGTATATTTTAAAGTGAAATATCACCTTCAAACATGCATATAAAAATTAAAAGTTTTGTGCTTTACCAATATCATTGTTGATGTATTACTATTTGTACGACTCATAAATGTAATTTCCTGCTGTAATTTCCTGCTGTAATTTTGCTATGTAATGGAATGCAATGTACTGGGATGTTGAAAAGAGCAAATGAAGAGTATGAATTAGTCAATCTGTACTTTATGATCGTGCTTTAGTTAGAGGAGCATGGCAGAAGTGGGGTTACTTCTAATTTTCTGAAGCTTTGTTAATCTGAATACACACTTTTCCTTTACCAGAAATATCTTGTTTTAAAAAAAGAAACAAAGTTTGTAATCAGAATGTTAAATGTTGATTTTAAGGTGTGTTATTAAAAAAATGCTGTTCCTGAATTTTAACAGGACCGTGTATTCCAAAGGTTTATCTCAAAATGATATACTAATCTATTTGGCTAATGAATTATGTTACGTAATTATAAATACATATACACATTTACAAAGTCACCATAGATTTGGTGTGTATTCTACTGAAATTTAAATACTAGATGATGTACACATTGCTCCGTTCAAAGATCCAGTTCAAACCATAAAAGTTAAACCCAACTCTAATCTTTCTTTCTAAAAAACAATTTAGACCCAGCATCAGGTTGATCTAAATAAGTGGCATACATGTCTTTGTATTTACAAAAGGATTGAAGTATCTTGTTGAGAATAAATGAGGATGAATGCATAAGGTAATGGAAGATATACATGTAGAAGACTGAGAAAAACTAAAGATGTGTGAGGTAATGAAATCTTGAAAGAATGTGATGTGAATGATTAGCCACAGAGCTAACATCTATTTTTTGCAAGTTTCTTTTGCTGTAAAACTATTTGGGAAGGAAAGAAGAGTCAAATTCAATTTTTTTTTTACAACAGCATTTTAATTCTCAATGGAAGTTTATGTCCAGTATCTTCAAATACAGGTAATTTCCATTACAGATAGATGATATTGCTTTGTACACATTCACAGGATCATTATCAAGTTTGTAAAACTTCATACAAACAATGGTACATGCATACATATACACATTAACAACCTTTGACAGCTCCTATCATCCTTCCTGTTTCCAATTAGATCGGTAAAACACAAGAAGTACTAAATATGAATATAGAAACCTTTTTTCCTTCATAACGCCAAGACTTAAAGAAATCAATAATAATTCTTGCCTTATCTTATACAGTTGTATTCTTATATTCTTATCCCTCCCATACTTTCATCATAATATCATCTAGTTATAAAAGTATAAGTTTGTCTATTAACTCATATAGTTTAACAGAGTTAATGCCCTTTTGGTTCTGAACAGATAAAATACTCTTCAAATATTATGTGTGATCTGTAGGTTTATATGCACTTTTTTCTTTGATACATCATGATTTATCAAAGTGTATGAGCAAACTGCAATACAAATATCTGAAAAGTAAGACAAAATTACAGCATAACATTAATATACATGTAGACTGTCTGTTGGAAATTTTGGAATCCAGAATTTTTTTAAATCTTATGTTGGACAGTGGACACTTACCGTAATAGATAATGCCTTTCTGGCTCTCAACAGACAATATATATATATATTTACATACAACATACTATTTTTCATCAATGTAATAGATCAAAAGGATACATGCCATGAAATTTCAGTTAACTTCATGTTATCAAACATTCTCATATATCTCGTTTCATAAATTGCAGAGTGGTTTCCTTTCATAAGCAATAAAACTCTTTAACTGACTCTATAAATTCTATTGCAATATCTGTGTTCATTATGAATGGAACTCAATCTTTCTCCATTAGCCATGCTCCAGTATACGGCAGTACAAGTATGCAAGCAAAGGTCTCTTGTATAAAACATTTGAACACAGTTTGTTGTGCAACGTATACCTGATCCACAAAATGATGACATAGTCATATCAGGATGTTAAAAGTTAGTTGTGAATCATAATTATCAATGGATAATAATGCTAGGGTACCTTATTCACAGGATCATAATCCATTTTTTTTTAAAGCCATAATGCGCTATAATTATACCTGTAAATATATGAACATTAATACAGAGTCTACAGACACACAGACCCTGGATACCAAGTCATATTGAACAAGCCTTGTATATCAATCATCTTTACATCCCGATCCATGAAATGGCAAATCCACATCCTGGTCTTGAAGACGTAACTTTGCAAACTCTTCAACTCACCCGTCACATGTGAAATGTCAATAACTTTTTATTCAGTTTAATCACTGAGGTGTCAATTCTTGTCCAGTACAATTCGACAGAGATTGGATCAGTATCCTTTTCTCCCTCGGAATCTTGTCCTTGTGTCCAGCTATGGCATCATAAAAGGAACATAGAAGCAAGCACACAAAGTTCACAAACATATGAATAGCAATTATACATACATGTATCTTCACAAAGTGATATCAACAGCATGCATGCCAATATTTGCAATACTGTTAGAATTTCTATGCTTGAATATAGTTCATTCTTTTGAACAGATGTCGACTATAATTAATCTTACAGTGAGATCATTAAAACGTACAAAACAAGACATTACAGAAATAGAGCGCAAACTGTTTTATCATTCATGTAGAAGTGAAATTTTGAGCATATGGAAGAATAAAAAGTTTGAAAATCCCAAATAGTTTTTTTCAAAAAAAGTGTTGCAAGAGTAGAGCATAAAAGCAAAAAATAGAACAAAATACATACCAGTGATCTTTTACATTCAAAGAAGGCAAACTGTAAAGCTCTACATTCACTGTCAACTCTTGCTCCCTCTTTTAGACATTCCTTAGGAGACATTTTGTCCTATATGGGAAATGGGATAAATTAAGTGAAACAATTCAAACATACAATTGAAAATTTGTTAAATGAAAAATTACACTTCAAAAAAAGAATATGATGAACAAGAAGATGAAAAACATAGAGAAAATGAGAGGATGGGGAAGGAACAGAAGGTAATAAAATTTGGAATTTGGAATTTAATAAACATACACATTACATTGTTATGATATGTGTTTTCTTTTAAATCCTGAGAGCAGTGTACATGTAGGATGAATCCAATGAACTGACATCAATGATCAATACACACTTGTGGGCAAGTGTGATAAAGAACAAGATGAAAAATATAGAATAAGAGGGGAAAGAGAAGATAGAAGGAAAATAACATGATACAATTTGGAGTGAACTATATTTCAGTAACAAATGAAAAAAAATTGTAGATGTTAAACAAGGATCATGAGAGAGGAGGGTTTGCTTACTTTCCTGACACAATCACTCTCCAGGAGACAGGCCTTGAGGTCTTCTTTTAGCCCAGAGCATGGTTTCCTCACCTCCCCCTCTGTTGGTTCTTCAAAATACTTGGGCATTGCTTCAAATAAAATTAAACACCATTGCCATGCAAGTCCACCTTGGCAACAAGTTGGCTGTAATAGAGGAGTGAAGATTAGAAAAAAATGCTCAGTGAAAATTGAGGAAAGTCAATAAGAATTAAAGTTTATATTAAAGTACTTATGATGTTATGAACATTAACACAAGGTGGTAACTCTAGTCTGATTTCCTTGGCAAGCAGCTCTCATATTAGACAGAAATAACCGTCTGAAATGGGTCATTCTTTAATAAAACTGACATTTGTTGACATTCCCCATACACAGACGGTACCCCGTACGCCTCGCACCACGGGAAGAGATTGAGCCGATTGTGACCCACTTTTTACCCCGAAAATTTCTCCCACGATTTTCTTTATTTAGATCTAATTTTCTGATTTATAAATCAGATACAAAAATACTATGTCTATTTTTCTCCTATGTACAGTTATCAATTTTTTTATGACTTATTTCTAAATGCGAAATTTACGGACTTACGTATATGAGTTATCCAATTTTATCTCAGAACCAAGGAAACGGTACGTTCATGCATTCGAACTGGTAATCTATGACATGACCCGCCCGATATATTTCGGGTCAACCGACCAAAACAAGCCCAATGGCCAATCAGAGCACGTGTTTGATATTGGGCTTATGAATATTCAAACATCACCGGCTCAAGCCGGGCTGACTCATACGTAGCTATTGGACGTTCGAAAAGAAAAAATGAATATTCATCAACTTAAACCAAGATGGCTGACAACAAATCTTGTTGACTACAAGACTTTCTCGGATTAATCATTAATATAGGATCTAAATGAGCAAGCTATCGTAAGTCAAAGTAGATATTTCTGTGTTATTTTTAATTTTTAATAAGATTCAGTGTAAAATTGCAGCCAAAGTGGATATATGAAGACGTAAAGAGTGAAAAACTCGTTGCATATCTCATTCATCGCGGTCCGGCCGAACTGAACCATTCGTTCCCCACACTACCCCATTGACGTACTTCAGTCTATGTATAGAGGCGGTCAGAGGAGCCAGATGCAATCTCAGCGGAACAAACGTCGATATCAGAGACTGAAGCTTTCGGTCTACTCTCATATTCAATAGCCTCCACCAATATATCACATTCACAATGCTCCCACAATAACATGTTTAATAAATTTTCAATATCAATAACAAAAATAATAATAGTAGATTAGTACAATAATAATAATATCAAATAATAATGATTAAATGCATTGATATAATAACAATGGTGACTACAAAGTCTACAATTATTAAGTAGACCTAGGTTATAAAGTTATATAGATCTAGTCTACTAATAATCATAAATGGGCTTTTTCAATTATCATTATCATTATTATTATCATTGTATTATTATTACTATTATAGAGTAGATCTAGACCCCTATTTGTATTTTATCATGATGTCTTGAACAAATAAATTGAAGTTCAATTAACATGATTAAATAAAAGACTTGAACTTGATGAAAATGATTCATTAATTACATTATTACGTTGCGCGTCATACTCATAGTCATAGGCCCACACATAGCTGCATCGCTATCCTGGCTGTGTATTAAAACCTGTTTTATTGATCTCAACATTTCAAACACCACTGTACAAAATTAAACTGATTTCACTCAAAATCGGTACTTTAGTGACAATTGATGACACCTAAATAGCAGTAAAATACAATTTTTCAACTCACCGATGTTAGAAAGAATAATTAAAAAATTAAATTCGTGAGTCCACTGTCAAACTTGCTTACAGTTTTATCAGCATGATTGTGTGCATTTGTGTATTATAAGTCTATTGACTATTCACGTGTGAAATTGCTGCCTATTAATTTATATTAGCACATAGTACAGCGCTAGAGCTAGAGCCTAGAGGTCCATACGCAGTATTGACTCTCTATGCTTTGCTGGAGTGCATAGGCCTAGATCTACTCACGTTTTTTTACCTATTTAAAAAAATAAAGAACACACACATTAAGTTGTTAGTTGACATATTTTAAATTGCTTTTCGTTTCTTTATTTTGTTTTTGTTTTGTTGATATTATTATAATTATTAGAGTAGTCTAGACTACGTCTTAGATTGTTGTGGTGGATGAAATATGCAATGAACTAACATCAACATGCACATATGGGGCAATACATTGTTTTTTTAGTGAAAATTAGTATCATTAGTACCAATTAAGTTGTGCAAAGGTATGCGTAATAATATGAAGATATATACCCAACGCACTTTAACGCAGTATAAAGCCAGTAAAATCGTGCCAGGTGAAGTAGTGCAGACACATGAAATTCAAGCGGTGGATTGAGTTTTCAATTTCAGTCAAAGGAGGCTGCCATCTTTATTCAGCTTCAAGTTTTCCAATCTTTTATTTAAAATTGTTACTGGTGTTCAGTCATCGAGAATATAAAGATTTATGCATTGTTTTTTAATAAATATTTACTAGATATAAAATTGATATTAAAAATTGACCAATTATATGATTTTTAGATATTTTTCAAAACAATACACCTGATTGAGGCTACGTATATGTTTTTGTACATTAGTTTGAGCTTGAATTCCACGTATAATTAAATACGTGTTTTTTTATGTACGTAGTAGCCTAGTTAGGCTCTAAAAATCTATTCTTTGGCAGTGCAGTATTTGTGGTCATATCGCTCGGAACTTTTGTAATTGATTCTCGACCAGTCGATCAACCTGGTCAGCCTCAGTTCAGCCAGACTGTACAGATCAAGAGTCACAAGAGTCAAGAGACAAGAGCCTAAGAGTAAGAGTACTATTACTAAGTAGATCTAAGTCTAAGAAGTAAGAGTAAGACTCAGACTCAGAGGACAGGTAAACTAAACCTTGGTGAAAATAGACTAGATCAATCTCTCCTCGTATCGTATCATCATCTATCTTATAATCTAGATCATGGTGCATGATGATGATGATTATGATGATGTTGTCTTGTTGAGGATGGAAAATAATAAATGATAATAAATTATAGATAATGAAATAGCCTATAGACTAGTTGCCAATGAATATGTTAAAGATAGTCCAGGTTTTTAATTTATGACTGGTGTGAAATTCATCAGTATTATTTTTTTGGTAGATTTATAATATTGTTATAGTCTATGAAAGGAAAGGAAACAAGTTTTTTTTTCTTCTCTCGAGGTGCAATTTTGGAATAGTTTTTGCACCGTGATTTTGTTTTTGTCGCATCATATTTATATAAGAATAAAACAACACAGTCGTTTGTTTGTTTCTCTCTCTCTCTTTCTCCCCCATTCCTGTTAGCGCTGTAGTGGAGCTGTAGGTCTTAGCCTGGGATGATTGATTTCATTATCATCTCTTACAAATAGCTAGATCTGAGAGTTGAAATATCACAGAGATGCTGTCCAGTGTCATCACCACCCATTCCCCACATTCATCCCCACCAACCAGCCCGACAGGGATAGGGCCAACTTCCCCTCGCACCGATGCCCGCATGAGTGCCCAAGCTAAGCGGCAGAAGTATCTGCGCCGCATCCTGCATTTCCGCCAGATGGATTTTGAGTTTGCCATGTGGCAGATGATCTATCTCCTGGTTGCTCCTCAGAAAGTGTAAGTTGATAAAAACTTGTGAGGAAAAACAAAAAATTAAAAGAAGAGTAATCAAGACTTGAGCCAGGAAATCCAGTTCAATCCAATCCATAGGTATTTTATTAGCACTTTTTCCTTTTGGCCGAAAAGTGCTTTACAATATGTTCCACATTTATATGGGCCACTGAACAGTAACTATCACTTCAAAAGACCAGTAGAGCCACTGTTTACATATGAAAGTACATTTTTTCTAGCAAATAGATGAGACCTCACAAGTTCCTTGAATTCAGAAAGAATTTAATGAACTAAAATATTTTTAAAAACGGTCGGTTTGAAAAAAGAAGAATGAAATGAAAAGAAAAAAGTTGATTAAAAAGGAAATAATTGTATTTATGTTCATATTATGTGATGTTATTATGTATAACTTGAGTATAGACATCAATGTGGAAAATTTTCAGTATCATAAACAAAACATCTAGATAGGAATTTCAAAAAGGACTTGTAAGTTAACTTGTATATATTTATGTTAATATGATTTCATTTTCCTTTTCTTCATCTTTGTTTCTTCTCATAGATATCGCAATTTTCAGTACAGAAAACGTGAGTACATCTGGTACCCTTAAATTCTTGATTGTAGTCTTACATGTGCAGTACATTCATTTCTCATTTGTGCCCACCAAAAGATTGTCAATATTCTCCACTCTAATTTAATTGCAATAGTTACCATTTCTGTACTACTTTTCTCATTAATCTTCCTATTTCATCTGTAATTATTTTGTGCAGCATGTTGATAATCTTATTGAGAAATATCATTACTGACCGTAATATCAATTTACGTTTAGGTTTGATACAATGGCAGCTCAGCTACAGCCGGGGTAATAATATGAATATGATACTTTGTATGAAGCACAGTAGAGTATATACATATAGTGGCTGCGCTTTATAAATGGACCTATTATTATAATAGAGAACCTTTACCGGTAGTCATTCTTCTTCTTCTTCTTCTGATTAAGTCTGCCTCCTTCAATTGATTGAAGATTCTTGCAAACTATGTGTGGGAACCGCAATTAGCGTCCATTGGAGTGCTTTTTACATTATGATACAGGTTATTTACAAAATATTTACAAGCTCATGTATAGGATGGAGGGAGACTAGCCACTGTCACCAACCGTCTGCAGTCGACCACGGAAGGCTCCAACAGATGGCGCTGCAACGATTTCTGAGGGCAGGGAATTCCAACTCCTCACTGTTCTCGGAAAGAATGAATGCCGATGCGTTTCAGTTCTTGAGTACGGCATCTGATATGAATGTGGTTGGGTGGCTCTCGTCGACTGAATGACTTGTGTGATATAGTCCTGAGCCGGAAGATGAGCGAGTTTGTTGTGTATATTATACATCATAGTTAATCTGTCATTTTCTCTGCGCTCTTGTAGAGTGGTCCAATCTAGTTCTTTCAGCATACTGCTGACACTTGATGTATTATGGTAACGATTCAGAGTGAATCTCGCAGCTCTTCTTTGCACCATTTCAACTTTGTGAATGAGGTTCTTGGTAGCTGGGTCCCAGACAGAGGAAGCATACTCTACGATCGGTCGAACCAACGTTTTGTATGCAGTGGCTTTGAGGTCAGAAGATTTAATGCGTAGATTACGTCTTAGAAAGGCAAGGATGTTATTGGCTTTGTTGACAGTATTATTGATATGTTGGGTCCACTTGAGATCGGAAGTGATGGTAACACCCAAGTACTTCGCGGAGTCAACGGTTTCAAGGGGGGTGTTGTTCAAATGATACACATGTTGTACCTTGCTTCTTTTCCTGGAGACCGTGAGTACCTTGCATTTGTCTGTGTTCAAAACCGTCATCCATTTTTCAGCCCAGTCACCAATCCTGTTGAGGTCTTGTTGAAGATTGTGTGCATGATGTTGGTTGTCGATGGTCATGTAGGAAATCGCATCATCGGCAAATAGGCGAACTTTGGATGCTAGACCATTTGGCAAGTCATTTATGTAGAATAGAAAGAGACAAGGTCCAAGAACCGACCCTTGAGGCACTCCAGATTCCACTGCTATTGATGATGAGTTCTTGCCATCCAAAAGGACTCTTTGACTTCTTCCATGGAGAAAGCTTTGGATCCATCCAAGATTCTTCCCTCTGACACCATAGAAGTTCAACTTGTGCAAGAGCCGTTGATGCCCAACCTTGTCGAATGCTTTCGAAAAATCCATGATTATGGCATCCGTTTGACGTCCTTCGTCCAAGTTCTTGTGCAGGTCGCTTGTGAATCCTAATAACTGTTGTTCACATGACATGTTCTTGCGAAAGCCATATTGAAGGGGGAAGATGATGCTATTTCTGTCCCCATGCTTCATGATATTGCTGGCTAGAACATGTTCCATTAGTTTGCAGCAAATGCATGTTAGTGAGATGGGACGATAGTTTACTGGAGTTGATCTATTACCTTTCTTGGAGATTGGTGCAACATTCGCCTCACGCCAGTCCTCTGGTATTACACTCGTTACATATGACAAGCGGAATATATCACAAAGAATAGGAGCCAGAGTTGTTGCCAATTGCTTCAAGACTCGTGGAGTTATACCGTCCGGTCCAGCAGCTTTGTGTATTTTCAAGCCAAAGAGCAACTTTTCTACACCCTTTGGTGTGAACACAGTATCCTCCATTTCTTGAAATGATGAGGTCGCGGGTAGTAAGTTGTCTGGGATGGGTGTTTCCTTGGTGAATGCACTTTGGAACTGTTGGTTCAGCGCTTCAGCTTTTGCTATCGGATCAGTGACTGTAGTACCATTAGTTTTCAGTTCTGCTATTCCTGTGTTGTCAGACCTGTTGTGTTTGATGAACCTCCAAAATCTCTTCATACTGTCACATTTCGTGTTATCTTCATCGGTAGAAAACAGGGATTCCACGTAATTCCAATACGCCCTCCTTAGCTCTTGTTGCAGTGTTTTCTTGATTGCTCTCACTTCTACCTCCAAATGATAGGGGATGATTCCATGATTTCTTGATTGTAGGTCTCGACAGTTTTTGTTCAATCTGTCTCTCCTTTTGATGATCCTTCTTATCTTGTTCGTAATCCATGGTAGGTCATCCTTCTTAGATGTCAGTTTCTGTGGTACAAATTCCGTCATTCCCTTCTGTATTCCACTCTTAAAGATAATCCATGCTTCATTCACGGAGCATGAGTCAAGCTTGTCTGCAATTTTCGCCGACACCTTCCATGAAGTCAGCAAACTTCTCCCAGTCAGCTTTGCTGTAGATATTGATTTTCCTTCTCGCTTGCTTCTGCCGAGTCGGACATCTAGCAATTGTGAGCAGCGGGCAGTCATGATCTGAAATGCCGGGTACAACTGATACATCAGTGATCAACGTTGGGTTACTAACTAGGAACAGATCAAGTACATTTTCTGAAAGCCATGGTCTGCTGCCTCCCTGATCCCTTTATAGTTATTTAGATTATCCTATATTATGTCTGTTAAGTGTTATTAATTTGTACACTTTTTTTGTACACATCTTGTACGCAGCAAGCCACTAATGAACATTAAAATATTATAGCAGAGGACTTCTTCAAATCAGGAACAAAAGCACTAAGTTCTATCTCAACTAATCCTACACTTTTTTATTTTATTTTCAGAAACCAAGAACCAGTTTGCAAGGGATGATCCAGCTTTCCTTGTCCTCCTGAGTGTCTGCCTTTGCGGTAAGGTTTATCACAATTGAACTGGGGGGGGGGGGCTCCCACACCCATCCATGAGATATCACCAATTAAATGATCAATGACCAGCTTTTTAAGCATTGCTTCAGCATGAAGCATTTAAAATTATTTAAAAGGAATACCTCTAGGTGCAATAATAAGAGTAGTGTGCACCACATACACTGTATATTTTTCAATACAGACATACTGAAGCTTTTCATCTTGCACTTGCTTGAGTCGAATGCAAGACTGAATAGATCTCTGAAGAATGCCAGATGAAAGCTTCATTATTGTGTATCATTCCATTATTGTAGTACTAAAGATCTTTTTATGCCTCCGCTACAAAGTAGCCGGAGGCATTATGTTTTCTGGTTGTCCGTCCGTCCGTACGTACGTCCCGTTCTCGTGATCGCGTTATTTCAAGAACCGATTGATGGATTACCGCCAAACTTGGGCCATGTATGTATCTTGCAGAGTCAATGAACTGATTAGATTTTGGGGTCACGAGGTCAAAGGTCTAAAGTCACAGGGCTCATTATGTATGCAAAATAGCTTGTGATCACGTTATCTCAAGAACCGATTGATGGATTACCGCCAAACTTGGCTCATGTATGTATCTTGCAGAGTCAATGAACTGATTAGATTTGGGGGTCACGACGTCAAAGGTCAAAGGTCACAGGGCTCATTATGTATCTCAAAATAGCTCGTGATCGCGTTATCATTAGAACCAACAGATGGATTACAATCAAACTTGAATTTTAAAAATTGCTTCCATTTTGGTTTGTAAAATTGCTCTATGGCGGAGGCATCATTTTCGACTGCGCGCAGTTGAAGTTCCATCTAGTTTTATTATAGAATCAAGCAACGGGGATCAGAATAATAGTGTAAGCACTTTAGTCAGTTAACAGGTAACGTGCCTCATAAGAAATGGTTATTTTTATAATCATTATTATTATTATATTGTGAATGATCTATTACTTCCTCATTTGAATGAAAACATTGTCTTTTCCTTGTGTTTCTGCAGCGTCTTCAGTGGGATTTGGCTTTGTGTTAGGTTTGTCTTTTGTGGGATTCCTCAAGTTTCTGCTGTGGGTGGTGTGTATTGACTGCATTGGTGTTGGACTCTGTATTGCTACAGCCCTATGGTAAGTTTCAATGTGAGGTTGATAGTGATCCATTTGTATAGAGGAAGAAGAGTTTCTAGTGAGAAAAAAAAGAGTGAATATTCGTCATGGGAATTATATGTAATTTAAAAAAAATATGTATTTTTTGTAGATGATCCTCTCATGATCCTAATCAGGGGAGGGGGAGAGGAGGGGAAGGATGGGATTGTCTAGGGGCATGAATACCAAGTATTTGATTTGACTGTACACCATGTTAAAACAAATGAGTATACATGCTAACTGGTATGATATCCATGAATCAGAAACGTTTATAATGTTCTCACATAACTAGACAAAATCATGAGAGAATTGTGGCTATGCTACACTCATGATCATGGTCAGGGAAGGGGAGGAGGGGAAGGAAGGGAGGGGGAAAGGAAGAGGTGAGGGAGGAAAAAAGACGGTGAGGGAAATGAAAAGAGAGAGTGACAAATTGGTAAGAAAATATGATCATTATCCTCTTTGCAAGAAAGTAGGAATTAATCGCCTAAGTGGTTATTCATATCGTAATTTACCTTTGTAACATCACATTTCTATGTATCAAAAACTGATTTTTGATATCATTCATATGTTAATGCTAAATATATTACTCATTGCGGATGTAGTATCGAAAATAATATCACTAGTCATATTCGTTTGTCTCGCAATGTGGTCAATAAGGGATCTAAAAGATCACGACGTTTCGTGCGCCGCTGCAACACTTCGTCAGGTGATAAAAACTAATGTAAGCAAGCGTGTTTTATACTCTACGGCAGGACCGCCAAGCGATATTATTTTCGATACATTCATATGTTGTTTCCTATTCTTTTCTTTGCTTTCCAGGTTCATAACAAACAGATATCTTTTGATATCGCATCGAGGGCAAGATGTGGAATGGGGTTATGCCTTTGATGTCCATCTTAATGCTTTCTTCCCCATACTCATCATTCTTCATGTGTTCCAGCTTATTCTTTTCATGCGTAAGTTTGAAAAATTGAATGTGATGGCCCGTATTTTACATGCATAGTTTGGGCAATATTTTGAAGTCAGGCAAAATTGTAACTATGTCTTTTATACATACCTAATTGTTTAAGTTCATTGCTTTGATAAAGTACAATAATGTCATCCCTTCCATACATGCATGTGTATTCCGTACTTAGTTGACAAGAGCTAGGTTGATGATCTAAACAATGATATTGTGCTATTTTCATATGCAAAACCTAATCCATATTGACTTGTGACTTCAGTAATTGTGACTGCAAATTATATTGCAAAATATGTTGGCCAAAAGGCTGTCAGAGATCTATGTTGTATCAAGTTCTCTTTATTTTACCCCAGAGATCCATATCAAAGTTTTATTGAGCAATAATTCCCCAAGAAGGATATCCAATAGTTAATTTCATTTTGATGTTAATAGCAGTTCTCATCATCTCTTTATTTTATTTATTTGGATTTTTCTTTTAATTGACCCATTACCTCCAGGAACCAGGTGTTCCCTGTATGAAGCCTATGAGTATTAGAGAATTCAGAAATCAGTGGGTTAATTTTGTTATCCTTTTTGTTTTTCAGCAATTATCAATAGAGACTCATTCCTGTCAACTTTCTTTGGCGACACGCTCTGGTTGATTGCGATTGGTTACTATATCTACATTACATTTCTTGGTTACAGTGGTGAGTTCAGATTACATTAGCTCTTCATATAAAAATGCACTTGGAATGTATACTAAATTGTTTTTCAAATTCCCCACAGCTCCCCCACACAGCAATCTGGGATATTTTGTAGAAATCATGACACACAGGATGACCACGTCTAGTGCATGTCAAAGTTGTTCAAATTTATGTGCAGAATCACGAATATAAATCATGTTTTACCTTTCATTTCTTCACATCAGCTTAATATTGCCTGTGCCGTTATTTACCGACTAAATCAAAGAAATCTGATAAAAAGTTTCAGGTAGGTTACCAAACTGCACATGGGCTGTGTAAGCCTTCTTTCTATGTCAAAATGCAGTTCTTGTAAAGGCATGTTTCATTTTTCTTATTTTCTGACAGCATTACCGTTTCTCAAGAGGACTGTAGTGCTTCTATACCCACCCTGCGTAACACTATTCTGCTTGTACGTCCTTTCCGTTATACTCAATTGGAACATCAGTCGTACAGTCATGCACTTTTACAGATATCGAGTCAACTAAAGCTGTTTGAACTACGGAAAAAAGGCACAGACTTTTATACATATATATATAATGGAACAATGGACTCTTCACTTTGGAACTTGAGATGGTATTGGCTGACTATGCTCTTCTGTATGAGATGGTGAATAAAGATCATCAAACTGGCAACATGTCGTTAATAGCAGTCTGACACGGCACATCTTTGTTTGTTGATGGAATGGCATTTGAAATGCACATTTGTTAAAAACAGCAGTAATGTAACATTGTAAAAATTTAGGGATTGAACAATCTATGCTCTGGTGACAATTGCTTCATAGTCAATTTCTAATACCCGGTACTAACTTCATCTTTGGACCCTAAACTTAACCCAATCCTAATCCTGGCACCAGTGCTGATGTTGCAAAATGAAAATTTGGATTGTAATTGTTGTAAGGAAAGTTTTGGCTTTCACCCAGTATATAAAATTATAAAGATTGTGTGCTCAATCTAGTAATTGAAAACAAGTCAGAAAAAATCTTAGAACCAGTGAGATTTGAACCTGCCATCTACCGCTTGCCAGGCAGGGACTCTACCATCAGGCCATCACTGGTCCATGGCACAGTCACAATGAACTGGAAACAAATACCTCAGCTCTCCTGACTCCAAATAGTAATATTCATTAGTCCGCCATTAGGATTATAGCTCTGAATGTTAGGCTTCCTGGGAGAAGTTTCAATTGTTGTTAAGAAACTGTTGGCTTGCATCCAGTAGATGTTAAGATCGGGTGCTCAATCTTGTAATTAAAAACTAGTCAGAAAAAAAATCTTCTCCCAGGAAGCCTAACATTCAAATGATACCTGTAAGTAAGCAGTACATATCAACATGTCCATGTTCGATAATTTCATTGAATTTGAAAGTAACTTGTTTATAATATATCTTTCTAGGGCAACATATGTGTATATATGGAGCAGGTAGACGATTATAGCAAAATGATCATAGAAAGAACTGTTAAAAGACTTTTCATCTCCAAGGACATCAAACATTATTTAAAGAAATTTTGAGTTACACAGCTTACACTTAACCTCTTAACTTTAATACTGAATTCTTATCTGGGCACAATACAGGAGCCACACAGTTCCCATAGGCAATGGGTTATGTATTTCATCATTTCTTTTGTATAGCTCGTCCTTATACTTTTACTGCATCTGAATGGAACGTTTCGCTCTTTCATCAGAAATTTTAGGTGTTGCATTTGATGTGTCATCTCTCAATTACAGTCATTTGATTAGATTATTCTAGTAAGAAGCTGCAGAGGTGAAAAATCTGGCTTGGTGTGGGTAGAAAATGTTGTCCTCAAAATGATACAAATTATATAATTGAAAGCTTGATGCAAGAGAGTTCAATTGATTGTCATTATATGGGGATGAGGAGATATATATCTCCCCTCCTCTCTCTCTCTCTCTTTATTTATCGCGCTCTCTGTTGAATGTTAAAAATTAATCATTTGATTGTTTTGTTTGATTTCAAATATACTAAACAACTTAAAAAGGCTTGACCGAATTGCATGCTTTCAATAGGCATTGAAAATGGACAGTGGTTATGTTATGACATCAACAAATTTATGGGCTATTGAGGATACCTCTGTGGAAAGAAAAAGTTCAGGTACCAATCTCAAGCAAAAACATGTCATGATGACCAAAATTGTAAGCTGCAGGTGGTGTCTTATATTCATTCAGCATATATAGGTGTATCAGGCCTCTGCTTGTATATTATCAAACTGCTCAAAATACATGTACATTGTGTATACATTTATATGCTCCTTCATTGTCGTTTGTGTCAAGAATGTTACTTCTTGTAAAAAAAAGGGGGGAAAAGAAGGAATTATTAGTTGTCTGTGCACGGATAGTGGTACGTGATGTAGAAATGCCTTTTTCAATATTTATTATACTTCAGAAACCTTGATTTTGCTGAAAATTAATTGAATTATTTTATGCTCACAATGTTATGAAAACAAAACCATGTTTAAAAATCTTCCTTTCCTAATCTTCATATTAAAGTATACTTGTATTGCAAGTATACATGAATTCAATTGCATATATACTTGTATTTCATGTATAAAGGTTACATGTAAGGATATCTTAACCATTAGTATTTTGATTAGTGGAAAAAATATTTATATGTGTAGTCTCTACAGGTGTATATTTTGTGAGCTATAGTGATCAATGTTTCATGGTGAGAAATGAACCAATTTTCACAGATTTGATTTCATTGCATTTCATTAACATAAAAAATTTGCCTACCGTTCATATACATGTATGACATTATCATAATTCAAACATAACTTCCCTCAAGTACACAATGATGTCAAGAAATTTCCTGACAGTGTCTGTGACATTGTTAGACCTGTAGAAATACAGATCAAGTATAGAATACTTTAAAATGTGATTTTTTTTTTTAATTTTTTCAAATATTAAACCATTGCTTATATAAAGTCCTTTAGAATTTTGCAAAAAAAATTATGTAAGTAATACAGATGACTAGACAAGTTTGATATGTATTGCGTTTCCATCATTGGAAATAAAAACTTTTTTGTAAATCTTCAAATTTTACATTCTCCAGTGTACAAGTGTGTCATGGATAATTTTTTTAATAAGTTTAATAATATTTTATTTTCCTTTTATGTTTGTCTTAAATGTTTAGGTTAGATATTCAAACATTATTCTTCTCAATCTACAACAGCAAATTGTAGAATTTGCATAAATTATAAAAAAAAGTTAATACTAATATGATATAGAGACAATAGTTATATCTTTTGAGGTCATCTAAAAAGGAGTAAATGACAGAAAGCATATTAGCTTTTGATTTGAATCTAAACTAATTGTATATGTATATTTCATGTTTACTGTAAACGTGGGCATGGGGGCACAATTTCTCCAGGGAAAGATGTTTCTTGTCCAAATATCAACTTTCCAGTTACTAGATTCTGCAAATGAGCAAAAATTCTGAAATTTCATTATGGTGAAAATGTAATTTCATCAAAATATTATAGATATACTACAAGTACAATCTATTAATCGCTAAGCCAATATGGGGTGATGGTTGTCAAAAATATTGGTAATTTCAGAATTGTAGGGTTGCATCCCCTCTGAACTTTTGCTAAGTTCTAATAATATAAAGGCAGCAAATTGCCCAAATAGATAACTTTCATATCTATCTAGTATATTTTGATGACGAAATAACATTTCTTTTATACAGGACAGTTGATAGTCAAGGTTTCACCCCTTATAGGCAAGGAGCACCTGGCCCTCCATCATCCTCCCCAAGACGGTTGCTCCGCTCCCTCACAAAGTTTGCCCCATATTTGAGAACATGACATCCCTTGCTATTTCAGAATATTTTTCTCTGCCCCCCTCCCTCCCTCGTTTCACATCTTTATCCATGTCTCCATTGATTGAGGTCCTATAGAAAAGTAGAAGAGCGTATAACGCATACATGAGAAATTTTGTCGGTAGAATCACAGTATGTATGTAAGTCCTTTAGAACTATATCACACTCTGTTGAACAAAATGACATCCAAATAAAATTGAATGCAGGAATTTATAACTAAAAAAATGTAACTAAATGAGAAATGAAAAAAGAAGAGAGAGGAGATTATCAGATAGATACTTAGAGCGAGAGAGAGTGGAAGAAAGGGTAATAGAAAAGAGAGACACAAAAAGAAGAGGGTCAAAAAGAGATTACATGGAAGAGAGCTGAAAAAAAGGAAAATAATGGAAGAATAGAAAAGATACTATAAGGGAGGGGTAAGAAAAAACTTACGGGAACACTTGTGAGAGAAGAAAAAATGGAAAAGAAATTTTAAAAAAGAGACAGACCAAAACGAAAAGGAAAAAGTACAAGAGAAAAGATGGAAGAGCGTAAAGCAGAGAAACACGAGAAATATGATAATAATAAATTACATATTTTTTAATCACGATCTAATTTCAATATATAATTTATTTTATCAAGAAGAAAGAAAAAGGAGAAAGAGAAAGACAACAAAAGGGGAAAGGACAATAAAAAAGAAGAACAAGAAAAATATGATAATAATTGAATAATTAATTGAAAGATATCTTACCAGTCACGATCTAATTTATTTATTAAAAAATAGATAATGAAAGCAAAGACAAGGGGAAGGACTAAGAAAAATATGGAAAATTGTAAAGCACCCTAAAGCAAGAAGAACAAGAATGAAATAACATAATGATTATTAGATAATTGATTTAATATAATTATGTATCATATAGATTCAATACAAAATTATGTTACGTTCCACCTGTCTTTATAACGAGGCTCTGAAACCACCTTTCCTTTATCAGGTACAGCCGCGCATGCAGCGGTCCAAGTTAATGATTTCAAAAGAAATGGAGAAGAAGGAGGAGAAATTCAAGGAGCATAGAAGGGAAGGGAAGAGAAAAGAAGAGAAGAGAGTGAGAGAGAAAATGTGAAAATGTGATGCAACTCCTTTTCAGGACCCTCCCCACTTTAAATGGTTCGCGCATTTCGTCCATCTATAATAATAATGATGATGATAGTAATACGACTAATACTAATAATAATGATAATAATGATAATGATGATGATAATAATAATAATAATAATAATAATAATAATAATAATAATAATAATAATGATTATAATATCAATGATATTGAAAATTTAAAGAATAATAATAAGAGTAATAACAATAAAACTAATAATAATAACAATAGTAATGATGATGATTATTATTATTATTATTATTATCATAATTTTTTGCTGTTATTATAATACCGTCCAGCTAATTATCAGGGTGGACTTCCCCTTTTACTATATAGCTCGATCCTCGGTGATCTCGAACCTGCACTATATATATGTATGCCCCTGGCCTGACTTCGCTTTGGGGCACAGTACGTGCTGTGTCGAGATTATCTTGGGCTATATATTTTTAACTGTGCCCCTCAAAGCAGTCAATATTTGTTTAATACATGCGGACTGCCCCCCCCCCACACCCACCTCGATTCCCGGCGCCGCCCAGGGCCCCCATTTCGCATCCCTCAGGACTCCTAAAAATAGGCCTATTCGGTAGCAAGCGTCTTGGTTTTTAAGTAAAATATCTCTTCGAACATACAATAAATATTTTATTAAATTTATAACGCTGTGAATAGATCGTCGGATACAGTCAGTGATGTAAGCCCTATAAATAAACCTATATGATAATCTTAGAGTTTGTGTTCTGCTCGCTTGCTTTTATTTATTCCCCTCACAGTGATGGTGACTAGAAAGTTGATATTGGGGCATTACAGGCTGACTTCTTCGTTGTAAAGCTGTATATTATACCAGGCTCCCTTCCTATACTATATGACTGGAAGAATATTTCATTGAGAATTACCCTAATCAATTAGTATAAAATAGGCCTATAATAGCTAGACGACCATCCAGTGTGAAATATATATTTCTAAAATATCAAAGGAAGTCATTCTATAAGTTTTGTAAATTATGCAGGATAAATCGGACATTATGATTGTCAAAATCTTTAAAGATCAATTAAACAATTATTTGGGGGTGTGCCCGATAATATTTGTGGGTTTTAAATTGTGCGCCTGCTCCATTCCAGCCCTTCTTATGAGACTGGATCTCATTGGTCGAATGTGAAATTACTTCCGGTATATCCACGCAATGAATTCTTCAAGGCAATATTTCCCCAAGCTCTTTGATTGGTTTTATCCATACGTATCAATGTTGCATCAATCATAAATAAATATATATTTTAATGCCTATTTTATCCACTAATTAATTGCAATCAATCAATTATCTGACCAATAAAAAATTGCGAACTGACTTGGCTTTGCGAAAACCTGCTCGTGCGCATGCGCCAATCATGCTCCATGTTGTTATTTACTAGATCGAGAGAGCGAGAGAGAGAGGACGACGAGAGGAAAAAAAGAGAAAAAGGTTATCATCGAGTTCAAGCTCTCATCCGAGTTCTTCGGCCAAAATGTCGGCACAAGTTTCACGATGGTTTACAAGTAATTTCTCACAAATCCGTTGTTGCAGTCATTGATAACGATTCTTGGAGACAACATCATGGTGAGTAACGTATTCATGTTAAATTTGTGCGAACAGACGAATTTTACGCCAACTTTAATTATGTTCGAGAAAACTGAAAAATCGTGAAGAAGCGAATCATCTTGTCACTCAGCCACATAGAGATAGACGCCAAGCTGTCATCTGTCTCTAAACTACTTTCATTTTGCTTCATCCTCAGTTCATTAACATTTATAAATGAGTGATAAGAACAGAGTACTGTTGTTTTTCCTGAGAAAAAGAGTACTTATTTATTTAGTCATGAAATTGTGAATGTGAAAGAGTAATGGAGAGCAATATAATATGACCAATGCATGGACAGTGCAGTGAAAACTGATCATCTAGTAATGATTCTAATCTATGAATGAATATGATACTAGTAGACCTACTACTAGTAGTACTACTCTACTACTACTACTACTATTAGTAGTAGATTACTAGCGACTAGTATTTATAGTATCACTACATGTATTGAATAGATCTCATGTTACAATCATTTATCATTGATATTTCAATTTTAGGAACAAGAGAACAGTAATGTGAAGTTCATCCAATCCAAGATTATGAGAGCTTTCCTTTCGTGGAATCCATGTCTGTCATGTTTCTAGTTCTACCTAATTCCACAGAGGCAGAGCCCAAATGTTGGCAGTGTCTTGATCTTGTGACATTGCTGCTGGTTTTCCCCCCACTCGTAGTCAATTAGTCATACATAGACTACAATTACAAGGTATTCTCATTTACTTATCAGACGTCTATACTAAGGTGATTTTCTACGATAGGCGAGTGTGTGTTTCAAACTGGTGACAGTTTCAACACTGTTCAAAAATAGCGGTCTGGTTTGGGGAATTCTTTATAAAAGTGGCATTTGGAAACCTTCCCCATAGGCTACACAGATGCAGGTACTGCATGTCACTGGAACTACAGCAGGGGTTAACTCATGATTCTAGCTCATGAATTTCTGACAGATCCACAATCTGAAAAGAAATAATTAATACAGACCCCTATGTAATTTTCATCAAAATTTATAGTCTAGATCTTCTATAAATCCATTTAACACATACAAAATATGAGGACTAACCTTCAGCTCATCTATACGGTTCGTGAAGCTGCTGATTGCAGGTCACAAGAGACCGGCAATCACATTGCGACTGCACATAATCTCAGTGGAACAGTCATCGATGCAAGAGACTGAAAGTACTGACGGTCTACATGTAGATTGCCTGGCATATATAAAAATGCCAGCTACCACAATACAAAAAACAGCTCAATTTTATTCTAAATGTAAATTCCATTTGATCAAGGTCATGGAGAAATTAATTGATATAACTTTATTGAACAAAGATTTGGATCCCTTATATTTTAAAAGGCTTCTCTTTTCTGTGAATATTGCTGCGCGTGCTTCTCCTAGTATACATGTAGTCCTGCAACTTAAAGATCGACATCGGCTGAAATAGAATTAGGGCACATTCTCACAAATGCATTGTTGTGTTCTTCACCTAAAGTATTAAGTCACAGTTCAATAAAAAAGTTATAGTTTCTGAAAACTCTATTCCCTGTCTTGTGTCTCGTCTCAAAGCCAACTCACAATCATCAACCGATCACAACGTTCGAAACATAATATGAGGCATTTAACAATAATGGCCTTTGTTTCAGTCACCACACATCGTTCAGTGAGTGGTTTGAGTCAGACTATTTGGTCGCTTTTCAGTAATAAAGCCTCATCGTAATTAGAAATCTAGACCTCTATTTGACTTAAATAGACTTGGCTGTCCTGGCCTGTCCAAAGTATCCAACATTATCTTTTATGTGATGCATTTAGCCCTGTTATAGATGTAACATCATAACATAGATATAGTTTCTTACAAATTTTGGTTGTAGTTTCTAATTGCTGTATCACACTAGATGTAAATACTGCGTTTATGTCGTCAGCGACAAAAAGTACTCTTGTAGCAGTGAGTGATTTATTTCTGGAAAATTTATTCAGATTTCAGAGCTCTTAGTTCTGGGCCCGTCTTACAAACAGTTGTGATTAATGGCAACTTATTTTGCGATTAATATCAATCACAACTGTGTACATAAACCAACGTACATGCAAGTTATTTTTACTTTTTAATTTGTCATCCATCCCTACTAAAAGAAAATATGGTGCTGTTTTAGAACAATACCTGTATTTTCCTATTGGCAATATATAATATTGGGGCAATTCATGACTTTGGAACCCTGCTCAGTGCTCACAATGATTTCTGATCATTTTGATCATCATGCATAAATCTTGGAAAGGTCACAATAAAATGAAATTTTTTTCTTCTGTAATTTGTTTGTTCTTTGTATTAGTTGTTGATCATATTAAAGAGGATCAAACGACACATCCACTACTACAAAAATAAAAAAGTAAAAAATGAAAATAAGATGCAATTGGTTGTTCCATTTTGAAGCTGTTAATGGTGTATATATATATTGCACTACTGACTTGACTGTCTACAGGTATGTGAATGAAAGTCTCAAAATTTTACTCACTCCCTCGGTTGCTGATAGCTCTTGTAATGTACCTGTCATGCTAACAACGACCAGGAGACAGACAATTTTAGAGATTATTTGATTGGAAGGAATAAGAATTATTATTATGATAATTGTGAATATGATAATCATATTAGTCAGAAGGGGTATGGAAAATGATCTGTATTTTAAAGAGTTTATTTGTATATTTGTTTATATTGTAACCCCTTGATAGCCATATAGTATGATTGTCACTCATTGTTCTGCAGTGCAATTTCACTGTACATGTCAGAGCCATCAATATACAGAGTTTGGCCAACCTGTTTCTAGTTGGTTACAATGTGGGGAATACTGTTGTTGGGCAAGTACAAGACACAATAATATAACCCGTGTTGTGACCAACTGAAAGTTTCTGAAACCAAGTTGTCCAAACTGGACTGTATTTCAGACCTACCTGACAAATTAATAGAAGACCTTCTGAGACATCATACATTCTCTTAACATGTTTTCTGAAAGAAGATGCCCCAAATTTATTTTGTTACAATGTACTTATGTACCACAGCTTCTGGATGTAGAAGAGGTGCCACACTGAATCTAGGTCAATGCTCTAATTGTGAACATACTTGAAATAGAAGCCTTAGATATCCTTATTGCTATGATTATTACTGGATTTCTAACATTTGTTGACATATCCTAGTTACCACATCACAACTACGCTGTCTCGAAAATTGATATCTGAAGCTGTGCACCTTTTTCCGAATGTGAAATGTGTGTTAGCCAATAAACCATGGCTGCAGAGTTGTGCTAGAAAGGTCATGTTTATAGTTAAGCCTATTTTTGCAAGAGTCACATACACTTGTACTTGTTGAAATATGGTGATTCATGTATCAATAATCACATTCTAATTATTATTACAATAGGTTGGTTCACATGTAATAGTGCCCCCACCGTCAACCAGTGCAGCGCAGCAAAACGCTAGCCACCGATTGAAATAACCAAAGCAGTCATGCAATGAGATTAATTGTTCTGATGTCAGTGCCCATTTTTCCCTACTAAATTAGGTCAAAACCCACCCATGAATTGAATCTGACTGAAAAGTTGGCTTGATTTTGGACAAAATACAATACAAATGGTCATTTTTCCAGAACAGTGACAGAAATTACTAAATGTTGTTGATGGTGGTCAATTTGACCACTTTTTTTAACCATCAGGGCACATGATTAGAGTAGACTAGGTCCATGAAAATGACCAAGGTGTGGTAAGTAGGGTCAATCAGATTTTTACCCTGGGTAAGCTCCCGGATCCAAACCTTCCCCACCAAAAAGTTCTTATTAAATCCCCTTATCTCCTAGGCCTAGAGTATATAACAAAGTCACAGCTGATACAATGTCAACTACAGTATGTCCCATTACTTCCATAAGGCATCACGTGAAATCGACCAAACACTGGTGACGTTAGATGGCGCTGTGGTATTGCACCACGATTTTGTGCAAATATTATCCTTAGCTTGTGTATCATTTGTCTGATCTTATGCCCTTTTTTCCCCCCACAGAACTCCCTGGATTCTGAACTACCATACAGTGGTAAGTCGATAATTTAGGAATTCAATTAAAATAAGCGGAAGTGCTAAATGTATAAGTCATTACACACAGAAGTGAGAAACCATGTCTCCTAATAACCATAACAATGTTTGCTCAAATTGAGTTTAGCACAAAAAGCATACCGGTAGTCAATATTTTTTAGAAGTACTCCAGCTTCATGGTGAATCAATATTATAGACCTAAAGTTTATGTAATATTATAGAAATGTGGTTTCCATGTAATGTTGGTTTTAAAAAATGCATATTAAGCAAAGATTTTGAAGAGAAGCAACTGAAACAGGAATGATTCTGACAGGGCACTACTATATATTTTCAGTGCATAAAAATATTCAGTAGAGGATTTTGTCTTCTATGTGTAGTAGAAGGTCTCACATTAGCATTTTCATGTATATTATGCAAACTTATTCACTGACAGAGTGCACAAGGCATCCATTTTAACAAATATTAGTGATGTAAAGGAGGTGAATATAGGAACAAAAAATATATATATATATTTCTTCTGATTGTCTTTTTTTTACCCCACAAATGGTGTGGACCATATTGGTATTTTAATGTCCCTGAGGAATCAAACAAACTAAAAGATGGACAATACGCATCAAAACTTTGTCATTGTGTATTTTCAAGACCTAAGATTTCAAGTTTTGTGCTCTTGCTGTAATTAAATTTTGTTTTCTCTGACTCTTTTCTTGACAGGTTTTGGATCGAGGAGGCTGCCTACCGATGGGAGACTGCATGATGGGGGCAGCTGACCCCCTACTCAGCCAAGATCCCCACAGCGTTCACAACACTTATAACAGCTCAGCAGAGGAAGAAGTAGTAAGTTTGATAGGATGTCATCAGTGGGAAAAGTCCCAATTTCTTCTGTTGAGAACCAGAGTGCTTTAACTCTCTACAAAAATCTATGGCCTTTTGGCTCTCAGCAGATGACTTAATAATTTGTCACATTTTATTTAATTCATAGTCCTAAAAATACTGTATGTGTCAATGAAAATATTTCTGCCCAACTTATGCCCATTCATTTTGTTTTACTTTGGTAATGTTGTTTGCTGCCAAAAATTCCATACATTTGGAAATGAAGTTAAGTATTAAAAGGAGTGTAGCATGACGAAACTATGTGTCTTTCCCATGGCCCTACTCGGGGCCAATCGGGTATAATACAACTACGGACGACCGCAGCATTCATGTGCGTGCAACATACGACACGAAGGAGAACTTCGATCTGTTTCGCTGAAGCTAGCGCGTGCTGATCATGTAGAGATTAGGTCGCTGACTACCGTTAATCAAGTCCATTCGTTTACATGCAGTTGTCCAAAAGTAGACGTAGATGGCGTTAACCAGCATTTGCCATGCTACACTCCCTTTAAAGTCTTCAATTTTGCAGCAGATTGATGAGTGCAGAAACCATCTTTTGCTATGAAAATTTAGCAATCTTTTACTTTATAATGCAATTAAAATTTATTAATATTCTAATATTCATGTATTTTCAAAGGAGAAGCATGACTTTTAGACAAAATAGTATAGCAGTTGAAAAAAAGGGGGGGGGGAGAAGTAATTAAAAAAAGGGAAAGATATATAATAAGCATTTTAAACATTCCTGTGCCTGGTAGGGTTAAAGGAACAACATGGTCTGAACTAATAAGCAATACCTCAGGGATTTTCTCTTTATGTGTATATCTCTTGTACATATTGGGGATATCTGAGAATGACAAGGCTCACATAATCAGCTTACTTTCTTAAGGGTTACTTGAAAGAGCAGTTGGATTAACATGGAGGATAAGTTTCATTTGGAGATATTCAAAAGGTGGTCAGTTCTAACTTGTTGAGTGATATACATGAATATGAATTAAACAGTATAGCTAAATCAAATTTGTTAGTTTGTTTTGTTAAACCACTGAATACAATTTGATTGCATAGACTTTAGCCCAAGTTATCCCAGGCTTTATTTTTAAACCTGTTAGGGTGTTTAACAAGGGTTGGCTAAAAATGATGGTGGTGGCACAATGCCTATGGCTACCTGAAATCCTATTGGGTGTTTTAAGTGTTGCCTTTGTCACCAAATTGACCAAATAGTCTGTATCATTGTTTTCTTGTTTGTGCATTATGCATTTCATTGTAAATGACCACCAAAATTTGGATTTTAGCAAGCTGAGCGGTTGCCTATTAAAGCAACCTGGCTGGCAACCTGGCAACTGTAATTTTAAAGAGATCAATCATAATAATTGTCAAATTTTATCCTTGGGTTTCGACAATCCAGAGCAACGATTTTCCCGAAGAACAACTGATGCCTTCAAGTAATCTGTACAGTCTATACCTGCTGCACCCCAGCTCAGACTCCAAGACATCGCCCAAGCAGAAGTTCGATATCAACCACTATGGAAGCAACGAGAATGACCACAAAGGCACAACCAACGGGAGGACCAGTGATTCGGAGGAGAACATTGACGTTCTGTCATTGGACAGTCACAGCCAGTCAACACCAAACACCAATGGACTTGACCATGATGCCCTGTTTGAAGGAATGCCCTTCTATGAGCTGAAGGGGAGAGAAGTTGGTGAGTTGATCAAACATGGGTAGTATAGTGATGGTGAAGATATTAGGTCTTATCATTAAAAACTTTACAGACATCTATTGCAAATCTAATAGATTTATGGGATTGATTTCCTTCATTTAGCTGAACTCACTATAATATTAGCAAGAACAAAATGTGTTGACATTTTCTATAAAATTGGAAGTTACAAGGAAGTGTTTTTTCGGAGGTTTGCTCTCACAATGATCGTGTTAGCCACACAATTTCAGAATTTTTTTTGTCCACAGGCTCTTTCTTGGTTTATGATTGACAGACACAAAATTCAAGATATATCCAAGTAGGTGATCACAAATTTAATGCATCCCTGGAATAAGTCATTTAAATTAGTTACATACATGTATTTCCCCACATGAAAAAGATTTTGATTTGGCTGTTTGACAGGACCCTGTGCCCACTGCACCATGTGGCGGTCAATTCGGTTCCTGTCCTACTGTGGAAACTACCCGTTCTGCAGTGTGGCTTGCACCAAGAAATTTGCAGTTTACAAGAGAGAGAAGGGAGAGCTACTAGAGAAGACTACTGGAGACCTTAATACCAGCCAACACCTCAATAAAGTGAGTTTACTGTTTCTAAACTTGATTTAGCATACATTTCAAGTTTGTTATCTATACATAGGCAAATACAATGTGCTCTGTGCAGAGAATGGAATTAACAAAAAGTTGTTGAAAAGATGCATACATGTTTTTCAAATATTGTGGAAGACAAGCAGAAACTTCATATTTGCTGCTCATCCCAGGTTTAGAAAGCTGATTTAGGATAATGGGTATGTATGGTACTATTTAGGGTTGAACTTTGTTTTTATGATATTTAGTACTCATGAATACCCTGTGAAAGTATCACCAACCTGAACACATTTTATTTTGTTCTACAATGCTTTAGGTACCCACCCTGTTTGAGGAGCACAAACCACAGCCCTTGTTTCCTCCACGCTTCAACAACCACAAGCATTCCAGATCGGTCAGTGTTAACAACAGCATTCCCAACGGTCAGATGACCAACGGTCACAGCTCAGAGGCATTTGACTGGACAGAGTATCTACTAGCTCATGACACCGAGGCAGCTCCTGTGAAGTGCTTCTGTCATGTAAGTCATGATCGAGTTGTCATTTTCCAGGAAGCAAGGGGCAGACTGGGACTACAATTTTTTCCAGGAATGAAGAGCAACCGGCTACATATATCTGAAAGAAATACATGGCCATATTTTCTTCTTTTTATGTAAAAAACAAACATTTCCTTCTTACCACACATTGGTTAAATATTTCCAGCTCTTCCTTTAAACTCTGTAATCTCCTAATTACCAGTATACCCATAACATCCCTTTCAATTCTAGAAATCCCTGTTGCATTGGATGCAAAATTAAAGCTTCTGTGATGTAAAAGTAGGATAGTATAATTAGGATCACTTTGGGAAACCAAAATTGTGCATTTTTCTCATTTTGCATCATTGAAAAGTATCTTTACTTAAAAAGCACAGAGCTTCGTATTTGTGTGTCCACCGATGACGTGCTTCAAGTCATCACTATACTTGATATACAGGTGTTGTAGATGCCATAGAGGTACTGAAATCAAGTGGTTTAAAGAGAAGGTTCATTGATTTTAAACTTGACTGAATTTGGTATCATTGCAATCGAAATATTACACTGATTAAAATTATTACATTTGTGTAACTTGTCAATTCCAGCGAAAATTATAAAAATTGATTAAACTTGACAAAAAATCAACCCACTCAAGACCCCGAAAACATTGTAGTTCAGCTGATTTTTTCAGTGCCGTCACAAAATGAACAATGGGCCGCTCAGCTGAATGGTGCGCGATGCATTTTGCTTGCAATTCACATGTATTGCATTGACTCTCATTTATACCCAACGTTGTTTACCTACATCAAAATACCCTGGAAATATCGATATGGATGAAAAACATACTTGATTTGAGTTTTGAGGAGATAGAAGAAGGAAGTACCTCGGACATATCAACAACAACAGTGGAGATTTGGGAGATCTCTAGACTATAGATCAATTTTATAACTTCCAAATAGTGAGTGGATATATCATCGATGTAGCGTTCAAGTATACCGTAGGCCTGTCTGTGCATTACGCGTGCATATATACGCACGTACAAGCTGCCAGCATTGCATCGCATCTTGTGCAGCTTGCTTGCCGTAGCCAGCCTAGCCCGGCTCGATCAAGCCGTGCAATTCAGCCCGGCTCGAGCTAGCCGTGAATCGCGAACTGGACTGATCTAAGTCTTCTCTCGGTTTCCCACTTTCCGCATTAATATCTGGTACTACGACTTAATTCATAAAAATCTAAATTAATCAGCCTAAACAGACATTTTCGTCATGAATATCTGGACAATTTTATGTAGATTTGTTCCCTATTTTGCTCCAGGAGAATCGTTAGGTCAGCATGCAAAATGTCCTCTGCACTCCCAGATCAGACACATACACGCTGACCTGCCCTCAGGATATGTGATTATTTCCAGATTTTTATGCTCAAATGTGACGGAAAATAACATAAAAATCAAACAAACATTTGTAGAAAGTAATATTTATTCAGTGTATCTCATTCAAAATACCCAAAATAAAGGAAATATCACCACTGGCGGTAAATATATAAACGATGTTAACCCATATCTAAAAATTGCAATGGGTATCCAACATTGTCCCGAATGTGTGATATAGGTTGTTCATATTGTGACGTCACGTTATCGTATGTAAATAACGTTGTCATTTCACTTTGTGAGTGGGTTCTGGAAAGGGTATCAAAATTGCATTTAATTTATTCCTCACAATAGTGAGTGCTTAAAAAGTACTTTACTCATTTTGTTAATGTTCTCAGCAATCTGTTGAGGAATAATTTGCCTATTTTCCAAATTTCAATGAACCTTCTCTTTAAACACTTGACTGGAGTAGCAAATGTCATGGAAACGGGTATGAATGAAGTCCATAAATAAGCACTGAAATTGATAGCCTACATGTAGCTAAAGTTAGGGTTAATGGTGGAGTGCATTTAGCATGTTTGATTTGGGTGCTATACAAGAAGCTATTGTTCTCATTATCATCATCATCATCATTGCAGTTATTGTCATCATGATCATGATCATCACCACCACCATCATTACCATCATTAACATCTTTGTTTTTTATTCTTCTGGTTGACAGGCACCCCTGTCCCAGGAATGGAAAGGTAACCTGATAGGAGCGATGATAGAAGTCCACAACAGAGACCCTGAGGAATCACCCAACAGCTTCTGGGTAGCAAGGGTTATACAGATGGCAGGTCAGTAGCAAATCAATCCCATAGCTGCCAACCATTCCTAACTCGGAGGAATGACTCCTACTTTTGACTGTCAAAGTAATCATATGAACCCTAGTTTCCGTTCTTCAGAAAACCGTGTAAAAACATACAAAATACATTGTATTTCCAGTTGTGCTTTAAGGGATTCCCTCACTGTTGTTGTGAAATGTTGGTAGGTATGCAATTCCTACAGTCCCAACCAGTAATAACCATGTTTCAGTAATAACACAGTTTCTTATCTGGGACTATAAAAAAATTAAAGTTAAAGCATCATCAGGCTGCTAAAGGGTGCCTCCAAAATCTCCCTGGGCAAAGACATCTTACACATGTGTTGCACATACTTGGACCCATGCAAAGTACCCATTTCCTTCAATATAATGACATGTCAGCGCTATACTCGTACCAGCCTAAATACAATATGATGTTGCTCAGCAATATTTTAGAGAAGCACCATCTACAGCTCAAGGAACCATCAGTTGAACAAATACTCCTCCTCTCTTAGCTCTAAACCACTAATGCATTATTTGGAGATTTTTTCCCACATGGCGATGGTTTGCAGCACCAAATATTCGGGGTCGTCCGCCTCCCTTTCCCCATTTAGTCACAACTTTCCTTTCCATGTCGACACCTGATCATGACAATTTATTTACCAAGTATTTGATGAAAAACCCCAAGAATATATATTCATTCTCTAGAATTAAAAAGATTTTTATCTACTCATCTAAAAGAATTTATTTGAAAACTTTTCTTGATATTTTAGGTTACAAAGTGAGGTTAAGATTTGAAGGTTACGGCATGGACAGCAGTCATGACTTCACCCTTCATCTCCTCATGTCTGAATGCTACCCTGTTAACGGTGCTGTCAAAGCAGTTCACATCATGAAACCACCAAAAGGTTAGTAAGGTCAATACAATTGTACAACAAATGCTCCGTTCTGTGGTCGGTTGCACGCATTTACCACATTCATACCTTCAACTACCAACCAAACACTATCCCTAACTCTGATCCTCTAGCTAAACCTAAATTAAACCCCAATTGCAACCCTAACCTTAACCCTACAATGTCTATTTTTGAAGACTTAAAGCCTGAAACAAAATTAGCTGGAGAAAATGACAGATCACTATCAAACCTGCTTATAAAGTATTAAACCACCTATGTATAAACTCCATATTTTTAGTTTCCTTTTGAAAATTGTTTCATATTGAAACTGTTTTTTAAACAAAATCTTTGCATAAGACCATCTGTCTGTAAAGATGACTTCTTTGTTTTCTGTTAGCAGTTTTTATATGTAAGCTTCTCTGTACAATTTTCTATGTTTCTTTATTTTCCTTATAGTCTTTTCACGCCAAGAAACAGCATGAATTCTCTTTTTTATTTTTATTTTTCCATTAAAAACCCCACCTCAATTGAGTAAAAGTTCTATAAGTATACTCTAAGAATTATTAGTGGGATGTAGGTTAGATATACACTTCACAGTATGCAACATTGCAGACTTTACGTTCATGTCATTCTCTCCATATTATCTACATCATATTGTATAGGTGTTTTAGCTCGGCTAGGTAACAACTGGCAAGAGCATCTTGCCAGAGTTGCCCATTCTGGAAGCCCAACTATCGTGCTGCCCCAAACAAGGTATCTACTTAGCTCAGTTTTTACTAACTGTTTTGTTGTTTGTTTGCTGAGTCTGAAATTTTTTTTTGCCTGGTAAGATGTATTTTGTTCAGACATCTTCAAAATAGTAAAAAGCCATAAAGCAACACTTACATACAAAGTATGATATATGAGGATTAGTTATGGGATTATACACTCTGCAAAAAAAAATGAAGTGGGTACTCTTAATTGTTAAAAAATTTCATATCATCTATAAAATAAAATAAAATGTATGCATGGTTTTTACAAGCGAGGTCAAGATGCCTCACCTGTCGTGTTTCTTGTGATTGTTTTTTTTCATTGTTTTATTTTGACTCTACAAGATGGAAATACTCATCAACATTTGAATAGCCAAATACCCCATTTTTGCAATTTCTTTCAGCGACTCATTTATTGTTTATGTTTATACTCACTCATGTGTAGGTATGATTCCAATTGCATATCGTCTTAAAGAGGATTAAATTTATGCTTATGCTTAAAATGAATGATCTGTCCATTAATGTACATAAAAGTTATCATACTGCACTGTTTTATTAGATGTCAAATATACTTCTTTCTTCACTGTATATCCTTAATCTTTAAAGATATCCTTTTGTTTAGAAATACTTTCATTAAAAAAAAATCAGACTTTGGAAATTTCTATGTGCATCTCAGATGGAATAATGGCTCATGTGTATGTATGATCTCTGTCTAATCCCTGGATTTCATTTTGATCTAGGACTACCTGAAATGTAGATTTAAGCCTGGCATGCATCTTGAGGCTGTCTACAAACAGAAAATCTCCAACGCCATTGTTGCCACGGTGACAGAGACAGTGGCAAACCGCATTCATGTGCAATACGATGACTGCAAGGACCCAAGCAAGGACTTCTGGTTCCATGAGACCTCACCATGGATTCATCCTGTGGGATGGTCCCAACGAGTCGGTCATCCAATCATCTCTAGTGCTGGTAGGTGACATTTGATAGTGATGATATTGATGGTGTTGGTGATGGTGAGGAAGTTAGTAAGGATGATAATATTGATACTGATGATGACAATGAGGAGGAGGATGAAGATAAGGATAAGGATGGTGATGATGATGTGATAAATTGTGGTGGTAGGGGTGTGATGATGAGGATGGTGGTGCTCATTGTGATAGTAATGATGATAATATTGATACTGATGATGACAATGAGGAGGAGGATGAAGATAAGGATAAAGAGGGTGATGATGATTGATGAATTGTGGTGGTAGGGGTGTGATGATGAGGATGGTGGTGCTCATTGTGATAGTGATGATGATAATCACCATCACTTTAATAGAGTGATAAAGATTTGTAGTCGGTTTTTGTATTGTATGTAGATTTTTAGATGTTCCTTCAGATTCAGTTCAAATCTACTACAGAAACCGGTTTTAATAAAAAAGAAAAATATAACATTCTGTTTCTTATTTCATGTGATGTTAATGCATAAATAATGCAATTTTCTGCTGTTATTCTAGCATATAAATCTGAGGCCTTGGATAAAGGAAGGAACAAGAAGTCTGGACCCGACGATGCACCATGGGAAATCTTTAACATGGTGAGATGTTCGTGCTCTTCACATTGCACTCAGCTTCATGCAAACTATTTCTTTGAAGTGATTTCTTTACATATTGTCTTAGTTCTTAGTAATCATCAATCCGTATTTTCTCTTTTTTACGATCAGATTTAACATTGTTAAACGATGCCTTTAATGTAAACCATGTTGAATCATTCAAGAATTGTATCTTATGTTACCAAAACTTTAGACTAAATTTCAGGGAAGAGAATATGATGAATATAACATTTCCCATGCAGATAAGAAGTGGATCATTTTCACTCAAAGAAGAATGACTTTTGTACAATTGATATCAAGTATGGTTTGTTTATACAGAAAATTGAAATAATAAACTGTAAATTACAACTTCTTTACCAAATACCAATTCACAGCCGGCATCCAAGGAGGAGACCCAATTCGCATCGGCATGAAGCTGGAGGTGGTGGACCCCCTGCGACTAGGCACGGTCTGCGTTGCCACGGTGATGCAAGTACTAAGGGAGGGGTATCTGATGATTGGTGTTGATGGGTGCCTGGAGGATACCAACAGCTGGTTCTGTTGTCACTGTACCTCTCCCGCCCTCCTGCCAGTGGGGTTCTGTGAATACCATAAGATCGACCTTCAACCTCCAAGAGGTACTTCAAACACTGGATTCAAAAGAATGTTCTCTTTTACATCATCATAATTCATAACAACAGTATCCTTAGTTTTTGTAAAGTGACCATTTATTAATCTAACAATAGCAGAAACTTTCCATTTTCTTATCCACACTGTTGATATTTTATGTTTTTATTAATTGAAAGTGAATTTATATTGGAATTGTAACCACTTATGTTCAGCATATTCATATACCCTGTAGGGTATGTAAAAGAGTTTATTTATTTTGATTTTGCAAATTTAGTTTTATTCTTAGGTAAGAAAGTCTATTTAATAGTTATTTCATATTCTTCTTGATTCATATGTGGTAATCAAGCAGTCATTTAGACTAAACAAAGTCAAACATATTTATAGTGCAAAATCACCGTTATTTTATTCAGGTGATAAATATGTATACACTGTGATTGCTTAGGAGAGGACTTCAGTTGAAATCATTAGACCCGGGTGAACAAAGAAGGATGTAATTCACATGTTTTCACTATTGAATTCTTTTCAAAGCTATTTTCTATGTGTGATTCTCATCTCTGCAGGTTCAGATAGTAACTTTGACTGGGTAGATTACCTACGGATGACCGAGTCTGTGTCAGCACCCATTGAAATATTTCATCAGGTAAGCACACACAAAAAAAACATCTAATTGTCTAATTGAAGCCAAAAGAGTGAAATTCACCCCTTTCTGGTTCTGCACATACATTATATACTTTGCAATATGTTATATGAGTTGAGGTTCAATTGAAAGGTGCATCTAAATTTGTATCGTATAGTTGGGAAGACATATTTGAAAACACATTATGGAGGAGGCACTATTGCTCGGTAGTATAGCAGTGGTCTCATAATCAGGAGGTCCCAGGTTCTAAACTAAATCAATACAGTAGTGCCCTTTGGTAAGACATTAATCCTAATAACCAAGTTCCTCAGAGAGGACTTACAGCCACCAATCCCCTGGTTTCTTACTTACAAGCATACAATGCTTTCTTAACAGTCAGTTTTAAACAAACCATCAAACCATTGTAGTCAGCGATGTGTCTCAGTTTGCCTCTGATTCTGAAATTCAGGATACAGTTAAGCTGTAAAACCTTAGGGTAGGACATTAAAAATAGGTTGCCTATTTACAAGTGAGGAAAACACTTTGTGATTAAAGAACAGACTGAATTCTTTGCCTATGTATTATATTTATGTATCAATCAATCTTTGATTTTAATACCTAGTAGGTTCTCTCATGAAAGGCATATATTTTTATGCCTCCGCTACAAAGTAGCCAGAGGCATTATGTTTTCTGGTTGTCCGTCCGTCCGTCCGTACGTCTGTACGTCCCGTTCTCGTGATCGCGTTATCTCAAGAACCGATTGATGGATTACCGCCAAACTTGGGTCATGTATGTATCTTGCAGCGCCAATGAACTGATTAGATTTTGGGGTTACGAGGTCAAAGATCAAAGGTCACAGGGCTCATTATGTATGCAAAAATTGCTTGTGATAGCGTTATCTCAAGAACCGATTGATGGATTACCGCCAAACTTGGGTCATGTATGTATCTTGCAAAGCCAATGAACTGATTAGATTTTGGGGTCACGAGATCAAAGGTCAAAGGTCACAGGGCTCATTATGTATGCAAAAATAGCTCAGGATCGCATTATCTCAAGAACCCAATTGATGGATTACCGCCAAAATTGGGTCATGTATGTATCTTGCAAAGCCAATGAACTGATTAGATTTTAGGGTCGTGAGGTCAAAGGTCATGGGGCTCATTATATATGCGTATAAATAGCTTGTGAACGCATTATCATTAGAACCGACAGATGGATTGCAATCAACTTTGAATTTAAAAAATTGCGCTGTGGCGGAGGCATCAATTTCGACTGCACGCAGTCGAAGTTCCATCTATTTAGAGAGTGGCTTTGGGTAACAGGTGGTAATGTCTTCATGATGAGCATAACAGGTAAATGAAGAAATGGCCGACCAAAGAGAAGGTAGACTGACATCATACAGGAATAGACAAGAAAAAACAATTTAAAAAACTCAGACCCTAGAACATCTTAACCATCATCGCCGTCATCACCATCATCATCACCATCATCATCACCATCATCATCATCATGATCATGATCATCACCACCATCATCACCATCATTATCTTCATCATCATCATCACCATCATCATCATCATCATCAACATCATCATCACCATCATTATCACCATCATCATCACCATCATCATCACCATCATCATCACCATCATCATCATCATCACCATCATCATCACCATCATTATCTTCATCATCATCATCATCATTATCTTCATCATCGCCATCATCATGATGATCATCATCACCATCATCATCACCATCACCATCATCATCTTCATCTTCATCACCACTCATCTGCAGGAGTTAGGAGAACAAAGCAGGGCATGGCTAGGCAATAAGAAACTCTTAATATTGTGCTGTTTTGTATCCTTTTCCTGCAGAAAACTGTAGACAGAGGTTTCAAGGTCGGTCACAAGCTGGAAGCGGTGGACCTGATAGAGTCGGGCTTCATCTGTGTCGCCACGGTCACCAAGGTGGCTGGTCCATTGCTGAGGATTCACTTTGATGGATGGGACAGGTCATTTGATCAGTGGATGGACTGTGATTCACCAGACATCTGCCCAGTCGGGTGGTGTGAGATGGTCTCGTATAAACTACAACCTCCTAGGATACATGGTGAGTTGGGATGGTTCTACGACATCTGTTACTCCTTAGTCGATTCCTACTCTAACCAAATTTGTAATTTCAACCCAGGACCAAACACTTTACCTAATCACATTCAAATTGCGAAACCTAACCCAAAACTTAACCTAAAACACAGTCAACCCTAACCCTGCATGTATCTTTGACAAAATAATACATGAAGCAAATGTTGCAGGAACACCATTGGTGTACATGGTAAATGAGTGAATGATTGGATTAGTCACTGGTCAAAGGTCATTTGACCAGTGGATGCTCTTATATGCACTACAACCTTCTAGGATACATGGTGAAATAGAACAGATGGTAGATATGAGCTGATTGATTTTACATGCAGAAAAAAAGATTGTCAGTGGTAAAAGAACATAAATATTTGCCTTAATTAGCCTTTTGTCGCCGATTTAGGAGAAGAGATAAATTCCTTTTTTAGCACATCAACCTCTGAATTCTATTGAATTACTATGTGTTAGCATTGTTGTATTCTCAGTCACACCCTCAAATGATCTTATCATGACCATCATCATTTATTTACCTGGGTTAGATACATTACAATGGTATGACAATGGTGGAAGAGGAACCATAGAAATATATATGCTATTTAACTGATGTTCTTTATGTCTCTTTTCCTTTAAATAAGCAGAGTCACAGGACTATATCAGCATTACACCAGTATGCAAACCAATCTCAAGACGAAAGCACTATCCTACTGGAGAAAAGAGAAGTGAGTTTCCCCTCTACACTTAAAAATCATGATAGAGTTGGATAAATAAACTTAAATTTAGCCCATGCTCCTCAGTAGAATTTTTAGCGTCAATGCTTTTAAAACAAATTTATTTTCATAAAAAAATGGTCCCTTAGATGGAGAATGCCCATCTCACCTTTAAAACCTTTTAATATTTAGTATTTCAATAGCAGATGCATGATTAGAGCAACAAAAATGAAAGTAGGGGAGGGATTGTCCATCCTGATGGTCCTATGTTAAAAACCAAGTCACTTGGTTGTGCATCTTGCAAGATTCTGGACTTAAAATTATGAGTAATTGTTTTCTTGATTGCTTGCCTTAATTTCCTCAAGATGAAATTTACATGTTTCTTATGTTATAGTCAGAGTTGATTATCATATTATTGTTTCTTTATTTTACAGGGATGTCTCTAACTCCAGCCTTGGAGAGGATGAGCAGAGATAACAGTGATGAGGCTCAGAAGATGATGCCTTCCGTCTACTCTTTCTCTGACGAGGAGAGCAACCATGACAGGAGCATCATCCCTCCTCCTCCCAAGAAACACCTGATGAAGAAACCTCAGGTCCGCTCCAATCTCAAGTTAAAGATGCCCAAATCAACCTTGAAGCACAATGGCAAAGGCAGGCCCCATGAGCCAGCGTCTCACCACAACTACGCACTGCCCTCATCCAGAGAAGGCAACAGCAATTTGCTTGGGCAGCAGGTGCAAGAGAAACCGGCAGCACCAGAAAGAGCGTACCACCAGACCAGACACTTAGTGTGAAGACTAGCAATATGGTGAAAGGATTCTTGAAGCCAGAGAATATAGAAAAAGGGGAATTTATTGTGGAGGTTGAGAAGGGCATCGTGGAGAGCCATTCCAAGCCAGATACATCTATTTCCAGTCTAGATTCGCCTCCACTGTCAGCAGATTCCTCTTCAGGATCCATTGGAGCTTGTGCTTCTCATCAGCCAGAGCACTCAGAGTCCGGGGGAGATGCGGAAAGTCCTGGGAAGTTCACCATGAGGAACTGGTCACACGTAGAGCACAAACAATGCACAAAGATGCTGTCTTCAAGGCCATTCAAAGACTTTGGGAAAGAGAAAAACGATGAGTTTGGCATTGAAATGTATGACTTTGAAGATGCCTCTATGGCTCCACCTGTTCTTATACCAAGCGTTAACAAGCATGAGAAAAAGAAAAAGAAGAAGAAAAAGAAGAAAAACAAAAAGAAGAAAGATAGAGAGAAAGAAAAAGACAAAGAAGATGACACAGAGAAAGAGAAGCACAAGAAGGAAGGGAAGAAGAAGAAGTCAAAGTTGGATAAAGAGCGAAAGAAGGAGAGGAGGAAAGAAAAGGCAAAAGCCAAAGCAAAGGCCAGTCAACTAGCAACTCTGTTGAATCTGCCCACGGAACTGCCTTCAGTCATGCAGACTGACCTGACAAACGGTGAGGAAAATGTGCTAAATCATATTCTGAATGATAAAAACACTCCCCCGGGTGGACTAGACTTGAATAGAATGTCCAAGGTGAAGTTTTCCATGAACACTGGGAGCAACCGGACCCAAGTACTGATATCTCAGTGGAGGAAGATAACCGAACTGCATCGGACAAAGTCTCCGCATTGGATAGACTGTTGGCTAAGTCTGTTGATGATAGCGTTTCAGTGAGAGTAGCTCCTTATACTGTGTGTAGTCAGACCCTGAAATCGGATAGTGCAGTGTTCACAAGCATGCCAAGTGGTTCCAACACAAAGCCTCTAGAATCACAGGTCAAGGACAGTAGTGCAAGCAAAGAATCAAAGTTAGTTGCTGGATTTTCATCTTCTTTTGCTACCAAGGATTTGGGAAAGCCTAATGTGCCAAGGACAAATTCTTTTATCGATAAGACCAAGTCTAGAGACTTGACCCTCAAAGAGAGGCTTGTTAAAGAACTGCCAAATGCAAGTGACGATCCCTATAACTTTGAAGCTGAACCGAGTGAAATAGTGCCTATCAGACCTATCAAAGAGAAAAGAGCATCAGCATCTTACCTTCGGAAAGAGACTGGGAAAGGAAGTTCTGCAAAAAACGGGACAATGTTAAAGGCTGGTCCAGACACTGCAGCGTTGTTGGCGTCGCAAGCACAGGTCCAGAAAATAATCAAGGATGTTAACACTTCACTGGCATCCCAAGAGCATCCAAAGCCAATGCCTGCATCCAAAGACCAGGTACAGGCAGGAAAGAAAAGTGCTGCTTCTGCAGTGACGTCTCGAGGAGGAAAAGCCCAGATGTCGGAGGAAGATGAACTGAAGCTAAAGAAACTTCTCTCTTCCTACAGCAGGAAAAAATCAGCGACATACTGACTAAGCAGCAGCAAGCAAAAAGGAAGAGGAGAGTCAGCAGCGAGGAGCAGTCTGGGCTTGGGATGATGAATGCACAGGGTATAGCTAGTGCTCAGGCAGGGTTCTTGAACTCCATGGATGGCAATACCATTCCCAGTCTCCCATCTCCTCAGCAGCAAGACATGATAAGGATGATAATGCAAGGGCAAGCCCAGAGGTCACTTATTCCTCCATCCAGTCTGCCCCTAGTCCCTGAGCTTGTGAGCCCTTCTCAGCTCAGCCCTTCTTCCCACCCTGGTCTATTCCCTGGATTCAGACCCTCTGGCAGAGATCTGTGCAATATGGTAGCCCTGTCAAGGCCGCCAAAAGAATTCTGTATGCCTGTGAATGTCCGTTCCCCTTCACCTACGACCATGATGCAAGGCCTCGCCCATCCCCCTCGTATGTCCCCAACAAGTATACCTCTGTCCAGTCCAACCTCCATGTCTCCTACTATAAGCAGACCTCCGCCAACCTACGGGGCTCATTTATCTCAAGCATTACGTAATATGCCAAGATCTCCAGTAGACCCAAGATCAGACTTCTTGCCATTCCCCCCTCAGCACCGCATGCCCATCGACTCTAGCTTCCCCATGCCCCACCCACATGCCAGTGCCCCCCAACGGCTACCTCCGCTGCAGTCCCTCCTGATGCAGCCACGGTACCCTCCTCCGCCCCACCCTAAAAAATCCCCCATCCCAGCCCAAGCCAATCATTCCCTGGGTTCACCACAGCTGTCTGGAGTGCCCCCACCAACACATATCCTGGCGCCGGCCCCTCCTTCTGTACCGCCTCCACCTTACAACCTCCACCAGGCTATGGTGAACCAACAATCCCTACTGCCTAGCCCTCTGGGTCGTAAGGCCCCGTCCTCAAGCACCAGCAGCCCACAAACGAGCCCTGCCACACCTGGCGAACCTGCCCTCACCACCGAACGGCCGACTACGCCCAGCCTAAATTCACCTGGAGAAAAGATGCCTAATCCATGGACATGGGGAATTGCTGAAGTGGTTCAATTCCTAGCTGAGACAGGGGAAGGCTCATGTGCAGAATGTTTTTGTAGACAGGTGAGATATTGTTTACAAAAGTATTCATAAGTAGAAACTTTCAATTGAAACATCTACCCGGTATTTATTTGAATCGTATAAAAACTATTGTAAGGGAAGGTGATAATACTTTGTAAGTAAATGTTCAATTTCAAGGAGATCTAAAAGACCTGCATGTGAACATCAGTGCATTGGCCTCTTTCCTTTTACATCTTGCTTGCAGCACTATTTTGCAGATCTGTATTACATCTAGGATAATGGAAAATCGAATTGGTCCTTGCAAAATTATCCCCAAATTAAAAAGCAAAACTTGCAAGAAATCGATCTATGATGATTTATCACCCAGTTATACAGTACATTTTACATATTCTATATAAGATTAAAACAATTGTGTCTCTGTTACATTTGTTATAAGGAGGGTCTGGGTTATTTCGGGCAGCATTATGCTGTATGGTAGGAAGAGGGTTAAACGACAACAATGCAATTATATGTTATTTCTCATCAATTTTAATTACTGCAGAACATCAACGGCCAGAAACTGATGTCTCTGAGCAAAGAGCAGCTGGTCAAACTGACTGGAATGAAGGTGGCTCCCTCGCTCAAGATCTACGAGCAGATTGTGAAGCTACGGTCCCAGTTTCCCATGGGTCCACTCGGCCCCACCCCACAGACAGACTCCATGGCCAGATGATAATCAGTTTAGGTCAGTGCAGAACTAGATGACCTCATATGAACACTTAGTATTATATTGTCAACAATTCTTTGATAACTTGCTACTGATGATTGTGCACCAAAGCTTTTATGTCCTTCCTGCATAATCCAGAAAAGTCATTTCTGGACAGCACAGCTTAACAACTCCTAGCCTGTTCTCTTCGATATTGGGTGCAGAAGATTAGTATGATCTTAGCGCAGCTCGACAGCTCCTAGCTTGTTCTCTCTTCAATGTTGAGTGTAGGTCAGTATGGTATTTAGCTCAGCTAAACATTTCCTGACTTGTTCTCTCTTCAATGTTGGAGGTAGGTTCAGTATGGTATTTAGCAGAGCTAAAAATTTCCTGACTCGTTCTCTCTATAATGATGAGGTGCAAAGGGTTGTAAGGATGTCGACCTTACATTAGAGCCCATCACTTGCTCCCCACTGCACTGCCTAAGGTCACTGTATGCTAAAGCTACATGGATGTTTCTGCCTTTTTTGCTGATAACTAACTTATCCATGTGCTTGTCATATTGCTTGTCATATTGCTAGTCATATTGTTTGTCTTTGTATGAGAGTGAGTAAGGCTTTACAGTGACATCCTTTATACAGGCTGATCAAATTTCTCTGTTCCAGCAAACAGTATCTGTATGATATGCCAAGTCTAAAAGAAATAAACTAAAGAGCTCATTTGGACAAAGAAAAATCTGCTTTATCCTATTTTTAAAATTCAGGTTAAAGGTAATGCAAAGTTTTGGGAAATTTTGAAAATTAGATAGATAGTAATTCTTTAAAATATTGATATATTTGGATGCCCCTGTGGATGTATTATAAGCACTAGAAAATTTAGCCCCTTAAACACTTCTGCTTTCAAGAAAATTGAATAATAAAATTTACCGGTGCTCCTGGTAAATTTCAAATATTTCAAATAGCGCCTAAGGCCATTCCATGGTAGCTGTGACTATGAAAATCTCAGAGTATGCAGTTCTGATATATAATTTCCAAACAGGAAAAGCAAATTGGTTGATTATAGTCAAGAAACATTGTTTTAAAGCTAAAGTAATATCACTTTAGACTTGATTTCAACCGCGACAACGATCATTGAATATATTAAAATCGCACATGCTTCCAATATGTTCATTTGAACCTGTAAGGTAATCTTGACCATGTTTTATGTGTAACTCAATTTGCCAATTATCCCTATCTGTTTGTATTCTCACAATTTCTAAGAAAGATGTTGATTATAGGTATTGTTTTAGAAAAAAAATGTGTATGATCATGAGTTTGAAGGTATGAGTGTGTTCCATATGCTGCGACTTTTTTGGTCTTCACGAGTTGCCCAAATATGTAGGTGTATATATTCTTGTATGTGACATTTTACAAGGGAGTAATACTAATGTGTGTTTCATGCATCCTTATATTCCTGCATGTTTTATTTGCAGTGTCTCCTCTTAAGTAGTGGGCTCTTTTATCTTGATCTGGGCCCCGTCTTACAAAGAGTTATGATTGATCCAAATCAATTGTAAGTCCTCCAATCAATCCCAAGTTTGCAGTCTCCTATCTTTTATGTACATGGTTGCGATTGATATCAATCGCAAATAAGTCGCGATTGATATCAACTCTTTGTAATACTGGGCCCAGGTGAACAGTTCTATGAAAATTTCATAATCAGTCAGCTTGCAGTGGCTCTTTACACTATGTCATGTACTATTCTAAATTTACAAAGCATAGAGTTAACCATGGCTAATAGGTACGAGTAGGTAGTAAGCCTGGAGATATTGTCAGATGTGTTTTGGTATACTATGTATGTTCTTTCAATTTCACAAAAACCGTCATACAACAGGGATTAGAGCAATTCATAGTATTGTGGAAAGTATGGATTTTTTCAGAGGTATGTTGAGTCTTGTGTTGGTTTTGACACTGCAAGCCAGTGTTGAAAAAAAACCATTTATGCCTGCAGTTGATGTGTGAAATATCCTTTATTCCATTTTAGCTGATATTTTTATTTATTTTCTTTTATAGTAAATAAGTTTTTGTTTGTTGCTCATGTTAGCTCAGTGTGAGATATGAATACATGTAATTAACCAAATATTTACCAAATATTCCTACATACCTGCTATACATGACTGCATGTATCTTACTTGATTTTTTATTTTTCTTAGTGCCTCCCATTTTTTTTTTAATAGTAAAAAAACTATCCTGCTATTCTGGACTTAAGGCCAGCTGAAACCCATCTTGCCATAAATACTACCCTTGTCAATATTGTGTTATGATTTTTCTATGCATATTTTTTTTTTAAACCTTTGATAAAAGTTATTATGCACTTCATATGATAGCTTTAATTGTCCTTGTGTACATATACATTATCTGTTAAATATGTATAGTCCTGCTCTTACTCAAGGACTGTTCTTGTATGTCAATAATTTTTTACAGAACAACATTTTTTTCCAAAATTAAATTAATTTTGCTACACATATTCTTTATATCGCTGCATGGCTTGCCTGTCATTTTTTTTATAAAATGACAAACAACAACTGGGCGTTTCATGAAACAATTAGTCGGTGGTTTTCACCGACTAATATCATTTTCACCGACAATTTTATTGTCACCGACTATTTTCCAGGCCTCTAATTGGTCAAATTTAGTCGGCCCCGACAGTTGTCGGTGGACAAATGTTGATGAAATGCCCCCCTGATCTCACTATTTGTCAAATCAGAAAAAAGGTCCTGTTATTTCAAAGCTCACCAATGTCATATGGCAGCGTTTTTCAACTGGGGTGCAGGGAGAGAAATGTTGTTACATCAAAATATTATTTTGGAATAATGTTGATTTCATGAAACACCACATATTAGAAATTAGAGTATGTAATTCATGAGGAAATGCATTTTAAAGATAAAAAGTGTATTCTTCCTCACTCTCTCGCTTTATTTAGAAACAGGATGATTTTAGGCAACGAATTGCCTGAATACCTCCATATTTTGGCATAGAAGTGCCCGAAAATCATTCTATTTGACAGCCAGTTACCCAAATATATTTTATATCTTTTGTATCGAAATTGCATTTCTACCATGCTTGTTCAATTCACTTGCTCGCAAAATTTAGAAACAGGATAATTCTGGGCAACGAGATGCCCCAATATTGTCATATTAATTCGCTCGCTCAAAATAAATTAGAAACAAACAAGCCTGTACGTGTTTACATGGCACTTCATGGTTTCAGAGTGATGCACAAGTAATATATTGTGATGAATCTGGGATTGCTAACTTTATGATAGGAAATTTGCTATATTTTGAAATTGTTTTGAAAGGATTTGTTCGCTGCCTCCAAATTATGTTAAAAAATATTGAATTTGAAATCTAGACTGTTAATCATGAAAAACTGATTTGTAGCTGTAATTTGAATAAGCTGATTTGCACCATTCTTACTCAGCTATGATTTTTTTGTTTCTTTTTCAGAAATCTGTCCTTGATGCATGCATTTTCCCATCAGGGCATCCTCTTTTCACAAATCTGTCATAAAAAATACAAGTTTACTGACATCTCATTGAACCCTTTGTTAATTTTTTTAAATTTCAATGGGATGTCGGCGAACTTGTACTTTTGCAAGTTGTGACATGCTGTGATTTTAAGACTTTCAAAAGGTTAGAGTCAAATCAAAATAAAAAGCCTGATAATAGAGTCAAATTATAGTAATAAGACTTGAAAATAGAGTCAAATGTTTTGATCAGTGTTTTGGTGATGACATAAAGTGTAATACGCTTCATATTTCTCTATTTTATAACACAGAGCTCAGTGGAAAAGCATAGGACCTTTGTTGCATCCATGATGTGTCATATTTCCACGAAAAGAAAGAAACAAATTTCTCATGGCAGTTTAGCATATCTTATCTGAACGAGCCTAAATGTATTGTGAATTTGTTAATGGAATATTACTGCATTGTGCTATACTGGCATATGTACTTGATTAATGCATTAACAATTGATGTCACTGCTTCATATCATTTACAGGGATTGTATTTAAAATATTTGGGTATTTTGCCAGCTGAAATGCAGACACTGTATTATGATTAAATTGTCAAATCTGTGCTGCCTGCATATTTTTCTATATGTGGGGCTGTTGTGTAGTTATACCTGTAATTAGTGTAGATCGAGGCCCTTCGAGGGTAAAGAATCATGTACTTGTATATTTGAGTAGCACTACCTCATTAAATATATTAAGTATTATTGAATTCATCTTATGGTGAACATTAAGAATGCAAGAGGACAATCTATATGTAGTATGGACATTATGGTCATATCCATTTATTCATTCATCTATATCTTAGCTATAAAATTCTGTCACTTGCAGATTGGAGCATTTGAGCTCCACTTTTACTTTTATTCAAATGCAGTTAACTAGTGTGTCCAAATTTATTAATTTTTTGTCCTAAAATTTCTTATAGCAAATTATTTCAATAGCATACAGTAGGTAGAATGCATCTATCTCGCATACCTTAGTTTGATTATGTCAGGGAAGCACGCTTGGAAATCAAAAGCTAATTATTTTCAAAAACTATTCTTACAATTTGATATTCATTTCTGCCATTCATTCACATTTTCTGCCAAGTATTTCACTGCAATTTCTAGTAGTAGAGGTTTTCATTTATTCATTCACTTTCTTGAAATAGGACCACATGGATTCATTATTTAATGCACTGTTGTCCATAAAGTTGGAACTATTTTTCCTCTTCTTTTTCAGGAAATGATTGACAATATGTTTTCTCCTTTGTAGATAAATCTTCTCAGAACGTTATTGATCAATCTCTATGACTCTCTTTAGATTGATTAATGAAGTTCTGAAAATGAATAATGTCAAAATCATTTCATGAAAACGAGGAAAAATGGTTTCAACTTTATGTGCAACATTGGAGTAGATCAAAATGTTGTATGGCTGCCTGGCAGAAGGGGGCAGACATGAAGTTTAGAACATTCTTTTTTTGGATAAAGAAATGATATAGAGAAGTTATAATGTTGTACATTTATGTAAAGAAATATTCTGGGTAGATGTAGTCAAATTGAGGTTACAAAGTTCTGTGTAAACATAATTTATAGAAATGTAATCAATCCATTTCTGCCTTCCTGACAGGCAGACAGACAGACAGACAGGCAGGCACACATTGAATTACATCAGTTATAACTGGCTCTAAGGATCTGGGAAAACCACAAAAATATGTATACTTTTTGCAATACCTATAGATAACTTTTACTGAAATTTGATCCATTTTATTAACACCTTCTTTTAAAATCACTCCATGCAAATCAGGACAGGCAAATGTTTATTTCTACTCCGATGATAAATTTCCCATGAGAATTTTTTTCAGCAAGATATTTTAAGCTTTCGAAGTTTCGACAAAGGTGGAATCTTGCAACTTATGTTAATGGATGCATTAGTGAGCTTTTACATGACATTAGATTTCCCAGATTTTCAATTTATGGAAATTTCCACCTCCAAGGCAACCATTTTCTATTGTAATAGACTTTGTATTTCCTTTATTCATCCAAACAACCGAATGTAAGTTATCTGAGCCCGAGTAATGAATAAAGCATATTATTTTGATATTTAAATCCCTCCTTTCCCACACCAATTCATGAGGCATTGCAATTTTCATGTATATTAACATTTCTGAAATAATTTCTCACAAGTGTGTACTATATAACATGGGCCTTTTCCTATTTGTAAGCTCTACATTGTGTGTGTCAAATGTAGCATTTCACAATAGGATGGAAATTGAACAATTGAGTAGCTAGGATCAGTAATCCTTAGTATTGAATATGTTTACTTATTCTTTCATAATCATAAATGTTACTTTTTATGTTGTGTTAATATTGATTTTATTTATTGTAAATTTTATTTTCTGTTATATCAGTATTCTTTTTACTTTTACAGTTATAAATGAAGTATATGCAATGTAAGATACTCTTCCAGTTGACTGCAAAAACAATTATTTCTATTATAAAAATGCTAAATACCGTGTAGAGAATTATGTGGAATTATAATCTTTGTGTTTCAGATGGAATTGTAATGTTTATTACCATCACAGGTTTTTTTGTACATAATGAAGTAGACTTGTACAGTTTTGTGAATACTGTATGTAATTATTTAGTGTCAGGTCTTGATATGTTTTTTGTTGTTGAATGCAACCAATATATATAGTGCAGGACATATGTGATTTCTGGTTGAATAAATTGAGAAATCATGTTGTGAAAAAGCATTTTGAGATATAAGAATCAGTTATTGATGATGATGACCTCATGCATATTCATAGGGCTTTATCTTAATAAGTAAAGAAAAAGGAATGCTAAAAAAACAAATCTAAATGTTTATACATGTAATTTTATTAACATAAATGGTGATGAAATGCTACTTATAATGGAAGTTCCAATATAATTTTTGTTTTCTTCGAAACGGCAATCCATTCCCACCTTTGTTAAGTAAAAGTTTGGATACTGATATGTACAAATATATTATATTATTAATATATTATAGTAGTGCCTATTACTATAGCTCCTGTAAAAAGAAACGACCCCCAGACTGGCATTACGTCATTACCGATTCGGCCAATTCGAAACTCCCATAACGTATAGTGATTACAACTTTCAAATATTCATTACTTTCTAATTTTCTAATTTCATTCAAACTTTCACCAGTCTGTAGAATTTCTCCTTTCTTGTAGAATAATTTGCAATTAAGGTTGGATTTTCCTTTAGGGGTTCACATATACTAAACATAAAACAAATACATAATACATTTACAAGAAAACATCACAACACAATTTTAATTTTGGGCAGGAAAGTAAGACTTATATCCCCCCCTATAATTATTTCTGTTAACATATTCACAAAACGATGTACTACAGACTCTGGAAATACATTTTATTTATATACAATCTAAGTACATGGGTATCGTTGGAAGTTAGGATTTTACAAATAATGGGATTACTATGGAATTACTGGTCTGTCCATAATCCATCACTAATTAATATCAAAATATTTACTGTGATGTGATCATAATGTTTACACAAACAGTCGCCAGATTATATTCTTGCAGATGACATCCAGACATGAACATTTTCACAATATATTGTTTGCAATTAATTGCTGGTCTGTCCATAATCCATCACTAATTAATATCAAAATATTTACTGTGATGTGATCATAATGTTTACACAAAGAGTCGCCAGATTATATTCTTGCAGATGACATCCAGACATGAACATTTTCACAATATATTGTTTGCAATTAATTACTGGTCTGTCCATAATCCATCACTAATTAATATCAAAATATTTACTGTGATGTGATCATAATGTTTACACAAAGAGTCGCCAGATTATATTCTTGCAGATGACATCCAGACATGAATATTTTCACAATATATTGTTTGCAATTAATTGCTGGTCTGTCCATAATCCATCACTAATTAATATCAAAATATTTACTGTGATGTGATCATAATGTTTACACAAAGAGTCGCCAGATTATATTCTTGCAGATGACATCCAGACATGAACATTTTCACAATATATTGTTTGCAATTAATTACTGGTCTGTCCATAATCCATCACTAATTAATATCAAAATATTTACTGTGATGTGATCATAATGTTTACACAAACAGTCGCCAGATTATATTCTTGCAGATGACATCCAGACATGAACATTTTCACAATATATTGTTTGCAATTAATTGCTGGTCTGTCCATAATCCATCACTAATTAATATCAAAATATTTACTGTGATGTGATCATAATGTTTACACAAAGAGTCGCCAGATTATATTCTTGCAGATGATATCCAGACATGAACATTTTCACAATATATTGTTTGCAATTAATTACTGGTCTGTCCATAATCCATCACTAATTAATATCAAAATATTTACTGTGATGTGATCATAATGTTTACACAAACAGTCGCCAGATTATATTCTTGCAGATGACATCCAGACATGAACATTTTCACAATATATTGTTTGCAATTAATTGCTGGTCTGTCCATAATCCATCACTAATTAATATCAAAATATTTACTGTGATGTGATCATAATGTTTACACAAAGAGTCGCCAGATTATATTCTTGCAGATGATATCCAGACATGAACATTTTCACAATATATTGTTTGCAATTAATTACTGGTCTGTCCATAATCCATCACTAATTAATGTCAAAATATTTACTGTGATGTGATCATAATGTTTACACAAAGAGTGGCCAGATTATATTCTTGCAGATGACATCCAGACATGAACATTTTCACAATATATTGTTTGCAATTAATTGCTGGTCTGTCCATAATCCATCACTAATTAATATCAAAATATTTACTGTGATGTGATCATAATGTTTACACAAAGAGTCGCCAGATTATATTCTTGCAGATGATATCCAGACATGAACATTTTCACAATATATTGTTTGCAATTAATTTCTCTATTTTCTCAGGAAGTCAAAGTAGAAAATATCCTTTAAAGCCACACTGTACTACTTGTAGCTACTTGATCCCTCTATATAGAAAACAATGCCTAAGCGGTGCCCGTTGGTCCCCCATGATCCCCTTTTTCTTATCTTAATTGCCAGCTGAGTTGATGAGATAACCACCTGTCAGTGACCAGGCTAATCCCTCTAATCCCTCCTGGCCAAACTAGTACAGAGGGGCTTTAAAAAGATTGCCCTCATGAAAAGTTTTGACTAAAACATTCATGCCAATGTGTGTGTAGTCCAAAGATGCCAACCTTCAACAAAAAAGTATTCTTAAAAAGGAAAAAACAGTATTTTTGAAAAAACATCTCTCACCTTAACATATCGCCCAATCGAGCAGCTTCGAAAAAATAGGCGACGGTGGTACCACGTATACGTACCCGGATCGGAGCGCGACGTGCATACAGTACACGTTGGTTGTTCGCAACGTGCGCAGTTTAGGGCCCCGTATCACCGTCCTGCATGCATCGTTTGAAGACATAGGTCACATACAAAAAAAAAATCAACCTTCTCCATTGTTTCCACAGTTTCTTTCATAAAGTGTTCGCTTAACCAGAACTCGAGAAAAACAAGTCTATACCACAAAGTTTTTAATTTCTTTGAGTAAGGGGTTGAGATTGGTTTTCCTTGCCATGACGGAAAGCAGAGGTGGCATCAAATTTCTTCTTTCCCTCCATCTTCTCCACTTTATCCTTCATCTGCCTCAGGTTTCTGCTCTGTTTGGTGTTTTCTTCTCGCAGTTTGGCAACCTCCTGAAAAAGCAAACGAATGAAAGACAAACGAGTTACTGCCTATTTTGCATGCCTCCTTACATTCTGTATTGAATTATCAACTTTTGAAGCCTATAAGGAACATTCAAGTGCATGGTCGTCATGCCTTGTACAAATGGTACAACCTGTCTTTTGTGAATTGAAACTGGCAAACTTCATGTGAAATGAAGTGGCAGGAGGGGGGTAACAACACAATGAGCTGTTGATCGAGGTGTTTAACTATATAACACCTCTGTGTGGCGCACTGCGTTAACATTTTTTCCTCCAACATATGGGATGGATTAATTAGCTCGTTGAACAGATTTGGTTTTCAAAGGGGCCCAAATAATTCTTTTGTCTGAACTAGTCATGGCTAGGGTTGAATTTTTAATTGGTGAAACCTGAATTACCTTCTTGAGACTGGCGTTTTCATCCTTGATCTTCATGATGTGATGTATCTTCTGCTTCTGGTTTTGGTGCCCAAGAAGTTTAGCATAGTCGTTACTCAGCTTGTTAACCTCACTCTGTGCAGCATCGTTTTGGCTAAGTAGCATTCGTCTCTCCATCTCAAACTGGTTCAGTTGATCCTTCAGAAACAAACAATTTATTTATTATTCTTGGTCATGCAATTATATTGTGAGAATCAGGAAAGATTTTTTGATGTATCCTGTTGGGATTTGTATCATCAACATGAATATATCGATCAGACAGATCACCAATGGGTAATAACATGGTTTTACATGCCTGTCTAAATTAAAAGCAGTTGAAGCTGAGGTGCTTCTATTTGTTGTTTTATCTAACATTAGGGACTTTTCGATTTGCACAATCACTAGTGGACTGCTATACGTATGCGGTCATATTTGAAGCAGTGTGCATGCGCATCGACAAGCTCTTGTTTGTAGCAGAATTCTCAAACGCGTTCACCCTTGTTTTGCCGTCCTTCGTAAACTGTGATGGTACATGTTCGTAAGCAATATTTTGTAGATACAAGAAGCACATTGAAGTCACAAAATGGACCCAATTGACCTTCTGCAAGCAGAGAGTGGTGGAAGTGGAAGTTCTCTAAGATTAACACATTCTCTTGTCTGTAATTTCCCTTAAATCAAAATTGTTGCAGAATAATCCACAAAATGAACACATTTTATTTATGCATTGCCAATCTGTTGCAGCATAATTATCGAGTACAGTCCCATGCACCGAATTTGGTGTTGGGTCTTTAGATTTTCAATCGAATTTCGCGCGAGCACGAACATATGCATGACGTCACTGAGCCAGCGTCGTCGTGTGAAATCGAAAAGGTATCGAACAACGGTCAGCATGCCTCGTCAATGACCGCATACGTAGCAGTCCACTAGTGAACGTGCAAATCGAAAAGTCCTATTATGAAAAAGAGGTTATTACCTAATACCGGTATTGGGCATTTTTTAGCTGCCTTGACTTACAAAGGGTTTTCTCATTCTTGAATTCCTTTTCAATCTTTTGCAAAGTTGTTTCTCTGACATTTCTGCTTCCACCAAGCACAACATTCTGTACATCTTGTTACATCATTAAACCATAATCAAATAAACTTACCTTAAAGGGAGCTACTCTTTCCATCAGTTCCTCAAACTTCAGCTTCCAACTGGGGTATCAAAGAGAAATGATCAGTTCATTAAAGGTCATTACAAGCATAATGTTCATTACTAAACATACAAAGAAATGCAGGGGGTTAGATGATAATTTTTAGTCAAGAAAAAAATTAAATTCAACCTATCCCCCATCTATCCAGGGTAAATGTGACAGTTTGTCGGAAAGAAGGGTATTGGGGAAAATTTCATGAAAGTTGTAAAACACAAATTTTCGACAAAATCTGCGAAGGGTCAGTTCAGCTTTTTGTTTTTGACAGATCACTAGACCGACTATGTCAGAGTTGTGTGCCTTGTGTAAACTTTTTGAGGGTTCACTCGCCAACATTCCACAAGATCAATCATTTCTATCTTCCCTCATGTATTTCTTTGTTTTGTCGGTCTCGTCGGCTTACGCTTTAATGAATGACAAAAGTCATGTTACATCTCCTAGGCTGTTAGACAACTGTGATGATCTCAGTCACATTGAATATCAACATTTAATGCAGGTTAATATAGTGACAATCAACCAAAACAGACAAAACTGGATTAATTAATCGTACATTGAGGATATACCTTATTGCTTATCTTCCTATCAACAAGATAGCCAGATGAGGGCTATGATAGCTAATCAATATTTAAGATCACTGATTAGCTATCATAGCCCCTGTAAAAAAGCAAAAAAGAAAGAAACTGGATGGATGTTCGACTGCACGCAGTCGAAAATGATGCCTCCGCCGTAGAGCGATTGAAAAAACCAAAACATAAGCAATTTTAACTAGAAAAGTCAACGCAAAGCGTAGCATCCCCTCGCAGGGTACAAATGGCCTATATACGTCAGAAAAAGTTACCTCCATTAGACTATACCATTATATTACTAGGCAAGGAAGTTAACCACATTTTCACATATATAATTAGGTGTTTTTGCATATTTAATGAGCTATGACCTTTCACCTTTGACCTATATACTCCGAAATCGAACTTAGGCTGTGTTTTGATACCATGTACCTTCATATCAAATTTCATTAAAATCTGTCAAGCATTAAAGTTATCGAATGGAAACCAGATTCACATATTTAATGAGCTATGACCCCTGACCTACATACTCCAAAATCAAACTTAGGCTGTGTTTTGATACCATGTACCTTCATATTAAATTTCATTAAAATCCGTCAAACATTATTAAAGTTATCGAACGGAAACCAGATTCGCATATTTAATGAGCTATGACCTTTGACCTGCATACTCGGAAATTGAACTTACGCTGTATTTTGATACCATGTACCTTCATATCAAACTTCATTAAAATCCGTCAAACATTACTGAAGTTATCGATCGGAAACCAAATTTGTTACGAACGGAAGGAAGGAAGGAAGAACGGGAGGAAGAACGGAAGGAAGAACGGAAGGACGGACAGCAGCGTTTCTATATCCCCTCCGACTTCGTCGGCGAGGGGATAAAAATTCAAATTGGATTGTAATCCATTAACAGGTTCTCAGAATATCGTGATTAAAAGCTATTTTTCATATACACGTATGACCCTTTGAACTTTGACCTCATGACCCTAAAATCTAATCAGTTCATTGGCTCTGCAAGATGCATACATGTCCCGAGTTTGATAGTAATTCATCCATCAGTACCGGTATTGACAATATGGTGTGATACTGTGAATCTGCTGTGTGCTGGTCGCACGAAAATAAATATAAAAACCTTTGGAGATATCCCTGGATGAGAGTTGAGAGATGTGACTTGGGTAAAATTTCCAACAAACTCTACATAGTGCGGAACCTGGAAAAGGTTGCTCAATAGGCAAGACAAGTTTGAAATCACTGCACGATCGGGACTCTATTATTCACAGCATCTTGACAAAGAACGATTACAAAATGATGGATATGTAGTGGGATTCTCTAAGTTTCTTCTGGAACAATCATGAACTTTTATAAATGTAATGCTTCCTGGGAGAAATTTCAATTATTTAAACATATTTGTGGCTCCAAGTCCCACTGGTTCCAAGACTTTTTCTGACTTGTTTTTCAATACAGATCAATCAATTGATCTTATTTACTGGGTGTAAATCATGAACTTGTAAAAAATCCAAGGAAGTCAGTAGCAACCGTAATGAGGGGAATCTAGAAATAGCTTTCGGATACCTATATTGCACATTCTTAATATATGTAACACGGGCGCTGCATGCATGCACTGTACACCAGAAGTATGTAAGTCCCGTAAGTGGCTCGAAATTGCATCCAAGAGGTGCACATTCTGGCATTTGGGGTATTGGCGATAGCGAGAATTAGAACTTTCAAATTTTTCATTTTTGTACTCAGCTTGTATGAAATGTTGAGTATAAAAAAGGAAAAGCTTACCTTTCACTCTCGGTTTGAAGAATTTCAACTGCTTTTTCATCCAAGCACTGATGATTTCTGATAAAATAAAATATAAATTGGAGCAAAATCTAATAATGATATCTGATATTTAAAGAGTAAATAGGATGATGGGATCTTTTTCAAGTACATGTAATGTAATTGCTAATACTTGATCAATTTATACTTGGGCAAGGAAAGGCTATTATGTGTCCCATGCATTATGAAGTATTTATATAATATTGGATGGCTTTGAGTGTGATACAAGAATATATTGCTTGAGCTATGAAAATATTGAACGAGTCAGAGACGAGTCCAATATTGTCATAGCGAGAGCAATATATTCTTGTATCACACGAAAACAAAGCCATACAATATTATTATTATTATCTATATCGGGCTGACTAGCGAAATAACAAAATTTTATTTACCTCGATAAATATTGCTTTGTTTTCGTGTGATATCAATATCGATAGTTGAAGTTCCCGGATGACTGAGTAATACGAAAACAATATTGATCAGTCATCAGGGTACTGAGCTAAAGATATTAAATACACTGATTTATTGTATCACTGGAAGCCTTATATAATAATACAGTATAATCAACATGCATCAACACCCTTTTACTTGATATAGGGTCTAGTTGATATCCAGAGAGTTTGCAAATTAATAAAATCATCAGATACACTAAAATGATGTGGTTGGTAATGTATGGGACAAATACCCTGGAATTGCCCACTTAACAAACTGTTTATATACAACGAATCTATGACCCATCGTAGTTTGTAATATTTCTGAAACTAACTCTCTCTCAGTCTGAAGCTGATGCAGTCTCTGCTCCAGACCCTCTATCCTCTCCTCCAGGCATTCCCTAATCTGAGAGGTCTTAACCTCGTGGTCATCCCTCGCCTTCATCCTCTCGGCCTCGCTCTGAGACAGCTTGGTCTGGGTGTCAACCAGCCGACGCCCAAACTCCGCCCGCTGATGGCTGCAGGATTCTTCCAGGTCTTGGACCTTGGACTTCCAGGTGGTCTCAATGTTGCTGACCTGTTCTCGCAGTGTGGTGCTCTCCTGTTTGGCAGAGGTGGCCTCGCATTCAAGTCTGCAGAGGCAAGGGAATAGATGTGATGGCAAAAAATAACACAACTATGCAGGGCTGTCAACCCTCCCGCATTTGGAGGGAGTCTCACGCCACCACTCTCATTCTCCCGCCACCACGCCCTTCCTCCCGCTCTCCTGCAAATAATGTTGAATCTCCAGGTTTATGAAACAAGTGAAACGCTCTCGGCGGTCTCACCTGCATTACGCAATTCGATATGATGAAAAATTGAGGTAGGGACATTATTTATAGGCAGGGTGGCCCATTAGCAGGCCCCCCAAAATGAAATCCTCTGAATCTAATCAGCATTTTGAAGTGAATATTGACTAAGAATATGCAGACCTGAAAGGACATTTGACCTTGACTTAGTGACCTGAAATTCTACTCACATGATTGGGGATACTTGATAACCCTTTAGTCCCAAGTTTCATTGAATAATAACTTATACTTTCAAAATTATATTAAAAATTCAAACACTTAGCCTTGGTTAAGTTTTTGATGTTGACGCCGCCGCCGCCACCGGAAAAGCGGCGCCTATGTCTCGCTTTTTGCTACGCAGGCGAGACAAAAACCTCCCGCCAAACGTGTAAAATGAAAATCTCCCACACCAATATAAAAACGAGCTATCAAACCTGTTTGTTTCATTGTGGTTAATTAGGACGAACCAACGTAACGTATGCAATTTTTTTTGCTCAAGGAGGGGGGTTGGTGAGTTAAAAAAAAAAGTTTTTATTTTTAGTGCTCACTATCCCCCTCCCCCTTGAGCAAATTTTGTTTGCATACGATACGCTGGTTCGTCTAAGGAAAAAAAATCTCCCTCCAAGCAGTTCCCCAAAGTTGACAGCCCTAACTATGACATTTCAGTTAAACCATTTACTACAGAAACCAGATGGCTCCTGTATTAAAGGCTATAGAAATCAGAGAATTCAGTAGTCAATGGTTCAACTCATTGACTATGGAACCAGATGGCTCCTGTACTAAAGGCTATAGAAATTAGAGAATTCAGTAGTCAATGGTTCAACTCATTGACTATGGAACCAGATGGCTCCTGTATTAAAGGCTATAGAAATCAGAGAATTCAGTAGTCAATGGTTCAACTCATTGACTATGGAACCAGATGGCTCCTGTATTAAAGGCTATAGAAATCAGAGAATTCAGTAGTCAATGGTTCAACTCATTGACTATGGAACCAGATGGCTCCTGTATTAAAGGCTATAGAAATCAGAGAATTCAGTAGTCAATGGTTAAACTTATTGACTATGGAACCAGATGGCTCCTGTAAGGCTAGAGGAATTCGGAAGCCAATGGGTCAATAAGCCAGTGCTTACAGTCTGTGATGTGCCAATGAATGGGGGGAGAGCGAACAATGGCAAAGTAAATATTACTTTGACATTTCACATATTAGCCAGCTGTGTTTTCTACATGCTGGTAAATAAATGACTCTCTAAATTTTCAAAATCTTTCCAAGTCTGATAGTTATCTAATTTAGATATGTAGATATTGCTTATGAAATACCTTTATAAATACCCCTTACATCATTAGTTTGTGGAGCCCTGCATTAGAAGTTTGTTTGTATTCTCTACTGTTTCTGTCATTTATCCAGTGTTCAGTGTTTTTGATTTCATATTTAGTATTCTTAAAACATTTATTTCTTGCCCCGACCCACATTTATGATGTATAAATGAAAAATCTAAGAAAAATTATGACAAGGAAAAATGGAGGAAGAAAGGAATGGATCGAGAAGGAAAGAGATAAAGGGACAAAAAAGGAAAACAAGACAAGGAAAAAACCTTGTATGAGAACAACACCAAACCATACCTGTGGACATTTTGTTGGCCTGCAAGCAAGTCTGCACTGAGTTTTTTCTTTGCTGCCTGCAGTAGCTCTACTTGCGTCATCAGACTCTCTTTGGCTTTCTGAGTGATCTTCAGGCTGGACCCAAGACTGGCACTCAGTTGCTGTTGCTCCTCTAGACTCATCTGTACAGCCTTTTGCTCAGATCGTGCCTGGTCGAGCCTGCTCAGCACTTGTCTGCCTGTCTTGAGCCAACTTCAGCAGTGAACCGAGTCTATCCTTATCCATCTTGATGTCTTCAGCCTGTTTAAGAAATTGGGTTGCTCTTTCAATTTTTGTTGAGGTAATCATTACCAAATATTCAACAAAACATAATAGGGCTGGTCAGTGGTCACACATTGTGATCAAATCAGTGTATGTAGAAAGGGTATGGTGCTCGCCATTTATGCTAATGACTGTAATGAGCCTTCAGTTTTCTCAGTTGGAATATACATAGACCATTATCATTATTGTTATCATCGATATGTGATCAGGGTCCTGGAATACAAATATGATTTAGCAATTGATAGCTATTTTGCATTAAACTGACCATGATATACAATAAAGCTTTGTGTTACAGGGTCCAGCTCTTTAACATTCCTGACCATTCAATTAGGTGTGGTACTGAAAAAGACTACATAGTTAACAATGTTTTTAAAGGTACTGAATTATAAGCTTCATTCTAATCGTAGATACAGCCTACACTCCCAAAATGTGAGATATATATGTAAGAACAATGGAATTATAATAGAACAATATCAAGAGGAGGTGAGATGGCTCAGTGGTAGAGCAGTAGTCTCGAAAATGGGAGGTCCTGGGTACGTAACCATGTCGATGTACTAATGCATCTTGGTAAGGCACTAATCCTCATTACCAAGTCCCTTAGAGAGGACTTAAAGCCTTCGGTCCCCAGGTTGCTGACTTACAAGCATACGCATGCTTCCTTAGCAGTCATGTAAATAACAAACCATCACCATTCCAGAATAAAGATATATAAGTATAAATAAATATCTGTAATGATAAGATGAGAAATGGCAGCTAACCACTGCATGTTTTTATCAAGCTTACCGTGCCCTCTTGTTTGGCAAGTCTGTTCTCAATGTTGCTCAGTTCTTCATAATCATTACTGAGCTCTGTCAGCTGTACTTCCAAGGCATCAACTATTTCCTGTAAAAGAAGCATGACAATAAGAATAAGTCTAGCATGAAATATGTATACACTCATTTGTTACACCATAATTGTTCATTCCATCCATTTCCAACATCTGACACTAAATGGTTCTCTTTTCATTATGTATTCTAACAAGTATCTTCACTTGAGATATTTATCACTTTTGAAAGTTGAAAGGACATTCTTGCTGGTGTGAAAATATAGAAAGAGGTTGGAATGTAGAAAACATTGCAACAATAGTTTGTCCCTTTTGTCCATAGGTTTGGATACAATATTTTCCATTAATTCCTACAACATTATGAAACTTTATCTGTGTTATATGTCCTTTCAAACATTAGAACAGTACAATTTATTACTTGATGGGCTTGTAGTATCAAGAGAATACATTGTTAATGCTCAGCTCCTTACAAGATATATCGTTCACATGGTATATGTTTATTCCAACTTTACACTTCCAAATGTTAATTGCATTTATTAATGTCTCTGTATATTGCTTTAAGAAGTTTACTACCTTTTCAATGATCAGCTCCTCACACAATATCTTCTTCTCCTTCATATGGTTTTGTTTATCCATCTCTTGTGCCTCCTCCACACTCTTGAGTGATGCCATCACTTGGTGTTTCTCCTCTCTCATATCATCCAACTTTTTCTGGAGTTGGTCCTTGATTGCTCCGATTGCAAAAATCTGGGGAAAATGATGAAAATAATGACATGGCCATGATGGTATTTCACACAGAGGGAAGAGAAGAAAAATATAAAGAAGCGTGTGCGTGTGTGTGGGTGCGAGAGAGAGAGAGAGAGAAAGAGGGAGAGAGAGAGAGAGGTAGAGAGAGAAGGGGGTGGATAGATAAAGAAATAGAAGAACACTGATAGAGCAAGACAAATAGAGAGGGAGAGGTTCGAGTACAGGAAAACAGAAGTATAGAGGGGAGATAGAAGGAAGAAATTTTGAGAGAGGTAGGGGAAAGAAAATTACATGTAAGAGACAGAAGGGAAATATAAAGAGAGCAAAAGAGAGACAAACTAGATGGAACTTCGACTGCGCGCAGTCAAAAATGATGCCTCTGCCATAGAGCAATTTTACAAACCAAACTGGAAGCAATTTTTTTAAATTCAAGTTTGATTGTAATCCATCTGTTGGTTCTATGATAATGCATTCACAAGCTATTTATAGGCATACATAATGAGCCCCATGACCTTTGACCTCACGACCCTAAAATCTAATCAGTTCATTGGCTTTGCAAGATATACATATACATGTCTTGAGTTTGATGGTAATCTGTCTATCGGTTCTCACGATAATGCGATCACAAGCTTTTTTTTAAATACATAATTAGCCCCACGACTTTTGACCTTTGACCTCATGACCCTAAATTCTAATTAGTTCATTGGCTCTGCAAGATACATACATGACCCGAGTTTGGTGGTAATCCATCAATCTGTTCATGAGATAACATGATCACGAGCTATTTTTGCATACATAATGAGCCCTGTAACCTTTGACCTTTGACCTCGTGACCCCAAAATCTAATCAGTTCATTGGCTCTGCAAGATACATACATGACCCAAGTTTGGCGGTAATCCATCAATCGGTTCTTGAGATAACGTGATCACGAGCCATTTTTGCATACATAATGAGCCCTGTGACCTTTGACCTTGTGACCCCAAAATCTAATCAGTTCATTGGCTCTGCAAGATACATACATGACCCAAGTTTGGCGGTAATCCATCGATCGGTTCTTGAGATAACGCGATCACGAGAACGGGACGTACGTACGGACGGACAACCAGAAAACAATGCCACCGGCTACTTGGTAGCGGAGGCATAAAAGGGCTGAAATAGATGGGGCATATACAATAAAGCAAACATACAGACAAAACAGAAGGTGCAACAGGAAAATGGAGAGGAAAACTGATGAGGCAAAAAGGAGAGGTGAGACGGATGGAAGAGAAAGATGGGCAGAGAGGGAGAGCATCAAAGAGAGAAAGAGCAAATATGGAGAGACAGGAGACAATGGGTACAGAAGAGTTAGAAGGGAGAGGAAAAGAGACATAGAAAGACAGGAGGATCAGAGAGACATACAGATTGTACTTGAAGGCACACATACATGTAACACACAAACACGAGCATCCTTTGAAGGGCGATATCCATACACACCTCATTTTCTTGGAGTTGTAGTCTCTCATCCAAGCCTGTCACCTCCTCCATCTCTTCCTCCATCTCGTTACCTAGCTCCTCAAGCTGTTTCTGAAGAAAACCAACTTGTTCCTATGGCAACAAATCAAGCAAATATTTGTGTGCATTAGAAAGACTACATTTTTGCGAGAAAAAAAATGTAAATAATAAACAGCAAACATCCTGAAAAGCCAGCAAATGCCCCTAAATCAGGATGCTGCAAATTCACTCCTCCCTTTTCAAAATTATCAGTAAGCTGGCAGGCAAAGAGCCCCTAATGACTGTAAAATTGTGGTTAACACATCCAACTGAAGTATGTCCGAACAAACTTTACACATACTTTTTGAAGAAAAATTTATCTTAATGACTAACTAGATGGAACTTCAACTGCGCGCAGTCGAAAATGATGCCTCCGCCATAGAGCAATTTTACAAACCAAAATGGAAGCAATTTTTAAAATTCAAGTTTGATTGTAATCCATCTGTTGGTTCTAATGATAACGCGATCACAAGCTATTTTGAGATACATAATGAGCCCTGTGACCTTTGACCTCGTGACCCCCAAATGTAATCACTTCATTAGCTCTGCAAGATACATACATGACCCGAGTTTGGCGGTAATCCATCAATTGGTTCTTGAGATAACGCGATCACGAGCTATTTTTGCATACATAATGGGCCCTGTGACCTTTGACCTTGGACCTCGTGACCCCAAAATCTAATCACTTCATTAGCTCTGCAAGATACATACATGACCCAAGTTTGGCGGTAATCCATCAATTGGTTCTTGAGATAACGCGATCACGAGAACGGGACGTACGTACGGACGGACGGACAACCCAAAAACATAATGCCTCCGGCTACGTTGTAGCGGAGGCATAAAAACCTCTCCAGAGATTCGCATGACATAGCAATGTATGTAAAGTGAATTCCATCCATAGAGATGGCATTATGCTTACAATAGTCGGTAACTAAGGGTTCGGGAAAGAAACATGCATAAACTGGCAGCCTAGCTGGCAACTAAAATGCTCTCTAGCTTTAACTAGTAGTTATTAGTAGTTACTAGTATGTATTCATAAAACCTTACTAAGTTTTAGTTTGCAACTAGGCCCTATTCAGAAATAGCAAATAGCTTAGTAAGGTTTTATGAATATGGGCCCAGGGGGGTGTTTCACAAAGACTAAGGTCGACTTAAGTTGGACTTGAACTATGACAGGCCATTCATGCCACTGATTGCTCTCGCCATTATGATCTTTAGATATGTTTTTTCCTTCAATAATGAATTATCAAAAAATGTCAATTTTGTAGATTTGTGACCATGATTTGTACGTCCCTTGAGAGACCAATGCCAGTAAATGGTGAGAGCAAACAGTGACATGAACGGCCAGCCATAGTTAAGTCCAACTTAATGTCGATCTTAGTCCATGTGAAACACCCCCTGGTCTATATAAACCCAAATTCTGTTACCATGCTTGCACCTTGTCTATTGAAGCTGAGGCTTAACTCAAAACGCCTGTTCTACATATATCTTGGTCTGGCTACACTGGCAGTGTAGTGGGAGGAAACAAAACAAACCTTGATCTTAAATTATTCAACATGTATTTCTGTGAATTTAACGATAGCTGCTTTGGAAACAAGAAAATTTTGCAAATTCCAAATAGTTAGATGTTGTCATTTAATCCGATCTCAAACTTTCGCTGCATGAAATTTCACAAATCTTGATCACTGTGTTCAGAAATTTAACGGCACCAACCCTTTCAGATTGCAAGGCAGTTGAGAGCTGGCCCTTCTCCTCAGCAAACATGTGTTGGTCCTTCTGGGCCTTCAGCTCCAGGGCCTGGACGTGATCCTCGGCCTTGGTCTTCCCTTGCTTCATGTCCTTGAGGTGTTCACCAAGATCAGAACAGATTTCCTTGATGTCTTCGCTCTGTAATGGGTGGAATAAATAACGAAGTAAATAATATTGCATGTTATATCCCACTTTATTCCGAGGAATGTAATTGCTAACGCTTTTTTAATGTTATACATGTATCCTCATGTGTATTTCAAAAGTAAAATTACATTGTAAAAGTATCGTCGACCATTTTTATATCCCCCTGATAATACATGGATGTGGTGGTTATTTTACTCGACTGCTAAGAAAGCATAAATGCTTGTTCGTAGGCAACCGAGGACCGACGACTTTCGGTCCTCTCCGAGGGACCTGGTAATGAGGATTAATGCCTTACTGAAGGGCACTAGCGCATCGACTTGGTTTCGAATCCGGGTCGCCGGATTACGAGACCACTGCTTTACCAACCGAGCTATCGCGCCTCCTCACATGTAATAACGTGGCATTTTCGACGCAAAAAAGAACCATATACTTAATATCTTTTGCATTTCTGACATGAAATATTCAAGATACTACAATGTTCCTTCCTCTGTTGTGTGTTGAGAATATGTGACAATTACATTTAGACAACACTGAATCAAAAAGTGTGCCTGTGTATTAAAATGTAAATATAAAACACTGCAAAGTTGCAATCTTCACTGGCAGAGGCTATAAAAAAAGACACAGAACATTTCTTACATTCTTCTCCTGCTTGTCCAGCATGTCACCAAGCATTTCCAAATCTTCCTTCTCCTCAGTTGTCAGCTCTTCTAACTGCTCTCTCAACAGATCACACTCATCCTGTTAACAAAATTTCATAAATCATACCAGTAATTAAATGTATAAAATCATAGATAAATATCATTTAGCCATTAAGTAGGAATAAAGAATTTTGAATTGACTTCATAAGTTGACATCATATCTCCCAAACATTTGACTTTTATTTGTCAGGGCGGTTCTTTTGAAGTCGTCTACTGGGTTAAACATGAACAAGACTTAAAAACGACCAATAAAAACACATGAAATTAATACTCTACAAACACATGCTAATATATGTTGAAATGCAACAACAAAAAGATTGTAATATAAGCCATTGTATCGACTCCTTTTCTGTGATAACACAAAATTCATATATCCACCTTCTCCACATTGTATGCATGTATAAGATCCCTGTTTTGAATCTGCAAGGCTTCGCACTCTGCTGCCCTCTGTTGACTGATGGCCTCAGCCGCAGCAAGCTGAGCCTTATGAGTGTCGGCCTCCCAGGTCAGATCTGCCTCGGCTTGGGCTAGGATGGTCTCTAAGGTCTGGTACTTGTTGCTCATCTGTCTCAGGCTCTCTGTGGTACTTGTCTCAGTCCTATTGAATTACATTTAAAGATCATAAGCATGGTGAGATCTTATATAAAGTTTTTCTGGAGATTAACTGAAATGAAACCTACCCCATTGTTAGTTTTATTTGATCTGATCATCAACTACTACCAAATTTCATGATACATGTATATAAATACAAAAAATACAAGTTAACATATTTCCACAAAGGGAAGTAACAAAATATCAAACTTCAAATCAAGGTTAGTGAAATGACATCAATTATACAAACTTTACCGTACTCCATATTCAAACAGATTTAGAATTTAAAATGTATACCGGTATTGTTTTGCTCAAACTATCAGACATATTCCACTCATTTTCTGCTTCTATTAAAAACCAACTAAATACCAGGGTGGACATCCCCTTTAAAAGACATTTTTTAAAAGTTGGTAGTTCTAACACAAAATGTTGACTTGGCTTTACCTTTCTAATTCTTCCTCAAGATTCTCCACTTTTTCTTGGGCATCCTTCCTGCGTTTTGTCTCCTCTTCAAACTGAGTTTGTAATTCTGAGAGCTGAGATTCAAGCTTTAAGATCTGTTCCTTGAGATGGACTTCTCCCTCTCGAAGATAAGAGATTGTTGATTCAGCTTGGCTCAAATTGTCTCCCATTTCAGATCTAAAAAAGAGAAGTACAGTGAAACCTGCTTTAGAGACCACCTGTATAGAGGACCATCTGTTTCTTAAGACCACCTATTTGGTTTCCTTTAAATATTACTACCCATTGAATTTTTTCTAAAAACCTTTTTATAAAGACCACTTTTATCATTTCCCTAGAGTGGTCTTAATATACAGGTTTCAACATATTTCAGTTTTTATCATCAATTAGATTCATTAAAATGGGGGCGGTGTCAATATTTTCATATCTGATATATATATATATATATATATAATAAAACATTTAAAGACCATATCCAAACTGAAAAATGAAATAGATGAATATCAATGGAAAGCTTATAAGCCATAGATTACAATAATATCAATTATATGCCATTTTTTCTGTCAGAGGAGTATCAGCTCTCTGAAAACTCAAAATCTAAAGCTTTGAAAATCTGAAGTTGTCGACCTAAAAACTTGCTATCGACTTGATGACATCATCTTATGCGGAGTACGCATATTCACAACGACTTTGCATTAATTAAGCACGGCTCATCGCCTCAGCTACATGTATATAGGTGAACCGATCGGGTCCACATGTTATGTTCCTCACTGTAACTTCTGCAAATTTGACCCCTGTTGACCCGTAATTTGGAGGGGTGCGGAAAATGAGGTTTTAATTTGCTTTTGTGGAATAATGAAAGGGTAATACTTTTTATTCCTTTATTTTTGTATTCTACATTCATTCAGTTTTTCATTTATATTAAGTTGTATTTTCATTGGATAGGGTCTTTAAGTTGGATTATTGCTATCAAATTCTTAACATCGGTCTGTTCTTTTCAGACATTGTACAGACAACACGACCACCTAATTCTGTATTTACCGTAAACAATGACACAAGTGTAGTTCAAATACAACTTAATACTGCGATTCGACTAAATTTGATGATCAAAGTAAACTGCAAACTTTAAACATTCGTATTACTTAATTGTCACAAAATTATATTAAATTTGATGATCGAATGTCCTTCAAAGTAAACTTTATACTACATACTACAAATTCCAAATTACCAATAGTGATTTAGTTATACTAGTGACTAGTTCTACTATAGAATCACCTTGTATTAACCTGTGATATACTGGAAATTTTCCTCCTCCTCCAACGACGAAAAAGAAGAAGATTATTTTCCTTTTGCATATACTCAATTATTAGATTCATGTAGAATGAAAATGACACATATACCAACACAAATTATATTCAAAATAGATTTTTGTATAAATAATTCCTTAACTACATGTACATAAACACCTATCTATTAACTGAAAACAACACAGGACAGAGGAAGAGGTGACATACTTGGCCAGTTCAAGGATATCTACGTTGGCCATAGATACATCAAGCCTTGATTCCGTCTCTAGAAGGGAGCGCTTCACCCTTTCTATCATTCTTTCTGTCGACTCCTGCTGGATAATAGCTGAACTCAGGTTGTCTTGGAGGCGGACGTTCTCCTCCCTCAGACAATCAGTTACCGCTGCAAGAGGGTCAGAAGGTCATAGGATTAGAGGGGGAACATGAAAAAGGGGGAACATGAAAAAGGGTGAATAGACCTAGTTACTAATTATATGCATACCTCGTCGTCTTGCAGAAAGGTTTCCATTCACAACTCACAAGCTTGCTAGAGACTTGCCAACCAGAGTGAGGCGCGATTAGTGGTCTAGTATCATCAAGGATGAAAACGCCAGTCTCAAGAAGGTAATTAATTCAGGCTTAACCACTTATAAATTCAACCCTAGCCATGCCTAGTTCAGACAAAAGAATTATGTGGGCCCCTTTGAAAACCAACTCTGTTCAACGGGCTAATTAATCCATCCCATATGTTGGAGGAAAAAATGTTAACGCAGTGCGCCACACAAAGGTGTATATAGTTAAACACCTCGATCAACAGCTCATTGTGTTGTTACCCCCCTCCTGCCACTTCATTTCACATGAAGTTTGCCAGTTTCAATTCACAAAAGACAGGTTGTACCATTTGTACAAGGCATGACGACCATGCACTTGAATGTTCCTTATAGGCTTCAAAAGTTGATAATTCAATACAGAATGTAAGGAGGCATGCAAAATAGGCAGTAACTCGTTTGTCTTTCATTTGTTTGGTTTTTCAGGAGGTTGCCAAACTGGAAAGGAAAGGAAAGCCAAACTCAACCCCCTGTGCATAAGCATGTGAGGTACTCGTGTACACTCCCAGGCCTACAGGCGAATACTCCGAAAACCCACATGATTTTTCTTTGAGGTGGGGAAGGTTGATTATGCAAGCACTGCATACAGATTCGGTATATGGGACTACACACATGTGGCATGAATGTTTTAGTCAAACTTTTCATGAGGGCAATCTTTTTAGAGGATATTTTCTACTTTTACTTCTGAGAAAATAAAATAGAAAAGATTGAGAAATTAATTAAAGGTGGATATAAATTTTGTGTTATCTGCTTAGCAACTTTGTACGCCATGCAATTTGATTAGATTTTTGATGATACTTGATTTAGTGATGCTTGTATGAGCTAGGATTGTGACACTTCTTCAGTAATAATAGGTTAAAGGTCATGTGGGTCATCTCAGTCATTTCACAGAAAACGAGTGGATACAATTGCTTATATTACAATCTTTTTGTTGTCGTTGCATTTCAACATGTATTACCATGTGTTTGTAGAGTATTAATTTCACGTGTTTTTATTGGTTGTTTTTAAGTCTTGTTCATGTTTGACCCAGTAGACGACTTCAAAAGAACCACCCTGACAAATAAAAGTCAAATGTTTGGGAGTTATGTCAACTTATGAGGTCAATTTAAAATTCTTTACCCTTACTTATAATGGCTACACGTATTATCAGGGGATATAAAAATGGTTGACGATACTTTTACAATGTAATTTTACATTTACATTATTCCTTTAAAATGCCAGAGAGCTGCAATATAGCAGCTATGCTAAGGCAGAGAATTATACTGGGAGTATTCAACAGGAAAGTAAAGGAGCTGCAGCAGCAGCCATGAATGACTTAGTTGGCTTTAAAATCATATATTACCTTGTAGTTGTCTGATCTCTTCCTCTACAACCTCTCCATGATCTCTCATTTCTTGATTGGTTTGCTCTGAAATAAATCATCACATTTTTTGCTTTAGTACTTTTCTTACTCCAATGTGAATATTAAAAAGTAATAACTTTTACCTTTATAGTTACCCAGTGAACATGCAAGTTATCAGTGGTCATAATGAATAATACATAGGCCTATATATATATTCTTAAAATGTTTGAGTCTTAATTGTACAGGATCATGCAATGCTCCAGAATATATTGTTACAGAATGGATTATGATGTAAGAGAATAAATGATGTAAGAGAAAAGGGTGGTGAAAGGAAATTGAGGACAGAGCATAGAACCAGCAGGCTTTGAAATTAGACATTGAAAATATATCTTTCCAATGAATTAGACCATTTCATGCACATTGCAGTACTCACCCATAAGTCCTAAAGATGACAAGTTCTATTCCTACAGTCCTTCCTCAAATAGTCTTGTACTTTTCCCTTTTCTATTAGGTACTGTACACAACATTTTTTTTTCTTTCTAAATGTTTGTTTTCTGCAATTTTCTACACACTGGCAAATATTCACCTCCTGCCAAACACTTACAAGAACAAACTCAACAGATTCTGCCTGTATTCACCTTGTATTGAAAGGTATTTTACATCCTGTCATAAAATTCCCTGAGTACAAGAACAGTCACCATAAACTGCAAAATATCAGTGTATGGAATATTGTATTTATTATGAAATTTAGGATTATTACAAGAATGAAGAAAGTTTAACTAACATTAACAAATGATTTTAAATTCCAGTCTGTTTCATTACCTTACAAATATACAAACTATTTAATGCTTTATAATCTGAATGGAGAATGATTCAAATGTAACTATACCATTTAACAATGTATTTAATTAGGGTGAGCCTAGAATCAAGATACACAAACAAAACATTGTTTTGAATATCAACTCATTATATTAGTAATGAGGTTTTTTAGTGAGCACTTTAGTGTGATTTGCAACTCAATCAAGGGGAAGACATACATGTACAATGTCTATACATACTTGAATTTTGTTATCAAATAAGAACATGCAATCACAATGCAGAGGAGTTTTAAGTGTTTATATAGATCTACAACCTTTTGATATTTTGATAGAAAAATCAATATAAATCAATATTCTTCATTCAATATTTGTGATTTTTATTCATTATTTTTGTGTTAAAGTGATTTGAAATAACCAACTCCCTGAAACCATTAGAACAAGGGATAAATTAGAAGTCATAAAAGAACATCATATATCCTATCAGGATTGAGGTGCCATATTTGTTTGTTTGTAAAAATGTTGACAATTAATTTCATAAAGAGATTGGTCTTCATGCACAAGATGACCATTTCTTTAACTGTAACAACTTTAGATCAACAAAAGAAATGTAATATTTTGTTATTATATCCTATGGTTCAAACTTTCATCAATCTCATATTACTACATGGATCTTGATTACATATATTTGGGGATTCTTGTTGTGCTGTCTGCAATAAGATGAGATAATCATAAATGGTAGGAGGAAAAGAATGGTGAAAGAAAAGAGAAGATATAAATGAGATCATAAAGAAATTAAAAACATAAACAAGGGCATAGTGTGTAGAGAAAAAATACAAAGCAATAAGATCATGAGAAATGAAAACATAATTAAGAAAAAAAGAGTTTGGGGAAAACAAACACACAGTTAATGCACGTGTACAATGAAATGAGGTATTAAAAGTGATGATTACAAATCATAGAATAGCAGAAATTCAGTATGGTTTAGTTTGAGGCGTGCAGTGAGTGTTAGCGATTCCTAGAGGGCAGCAGATTAGTTGGTATATGAATAGTTTCAAGTAAAAGTAAGAATGGGTATGGTTGTAAATGAAATGCCGAGAGGAAACAGACATTATTAGACCATAGCCCTATCATACTCCTGAATACTTGAATGATTTTGACCATCCCTGGTCGCTTGGAAAAATCGGTTCATATGGTTTGGAATATACATAAACTGATATTCATCTAATTAGCATGAGAGCTTTACTTACAAGTATTATGACATATAAAAATAGAGAAAGACCAATTTTAACTGATATACATTGTACAGCAGCATGCGCATCAATGCATATTAAATGGTTATTAAACAGTTACAGAAGAGAAAGAAAGGGCAAGAGAGAAGGAAGGGGAGAAGGAGGGGAGGTGAAAGGAAGAAAGGGAGAAAAAGATAGTGAGGAAGAGGAGAAACGTAACAAAAACAAAAATAGAAAGGAATTGAGGAAAGGGGAGAAGGGGTAATAGAGAGGGAGAGAGATATAGATAAAGGGGGTGGGAGAAAGAGAGTGTCAGAGAGAGAGAGAGAGAGAGACAGAGAGAGACAGAGAGATAGAGACAGACAGACAGACAGAGAGAGACAGAGAGATAGAGACAGACAGACAGACAGAGAGAGAGAGAGACAGATGGACAAAGACAGAGGCAGAACTATGGAACAGATCAAAATATCCAATCTTACCTAGAGCCTTCCTGGCTTCCTGGAGAGCCTTGATGTTAGTATGTGCTGCAGCAAGGTCTGCCTGCAGAGAATGCACCTTGTTGTTCAGCTCAGTCGTGATCTGTTCAAGCTCCTACAAATTAATAGATATTGGCTGAATAAATCAGTGATGCCTCTTGGCAACACGTTATTGTAAATTGATTCCCAGGTAAAAACATCATTTTGATTTTAACACATGCATATCGAAAACAAAGGTTTTTGGAAATCCTTGGCAAAATATATGATTTTTAACTCCTCAAATTGGCAATACATTCTTTATTGAACTATCATGTCTCCATCAAAAATTCCACCTGGACAATGTTTATATATAGATGGGTTTCCCAGTGTAAGGTAAACTGACATGATTTCAAACAAAAAAACAAAATCAGTATTTTGAACTTTGCAGCGCTATGAGTCATGAGTGCTCAGCATTGGCAGTTACTAGCATTATTTACCAGAAGACATCATTATCAGTTGTCTCACCTTCTCCTTCTTCCTGAGTTGAAGCTTAGCAGCATCAAGTTCTTCCGATGTACTGACATGCCTTGAATGGGTGCCCTCAAGGTTCTCAACCTATACCAGGATAGATAGGAATCATTCATTAAACAAGGAGTAGTTCTCAGTAAATTTGAGCTCAAGTCAAACATTGATTCTATGACAAATACCCCTGTATAACAGTTATCCACTGATATATGTGACTTCCTTCTAAAGGCAAATGTTACCCCCAAACAATCATTCCGCAGATGAATGAATACTACCCCTCCCTCTTAGGGGAGGTACATGCACATGTAACAAGTGGGTATCACTTCATCACTGTTTTGTTTTGTTTTTTTTGGGGGTATTTATCCTGTATGGATTATTGTCTGTGGGGTAATTATTGTTGAGAATGCATATTTATTCAGCAGGGATACTAGTTGGTTTCTAGGGTTAGTTTTTAGACCATTACCATATAGCACATGTTTTTAAGTTTCCTTTTTTTCTTCCTCACTTTGAAATGAAGCTTTTTCAAATCTAATCTCTCTCTCTCTGTCTCCTCTCACGTATGCAGATTCATGTGGTATGGATGACAGTGTAATGTGTAAGAGCTCTTCAATGGGTGAACTCAGAACCCCAATCAAACCCAACATGTCCATGGTAATTAGGAGAAAAAATGATGTCTTTTTTATACATTTTATTGTTATAACTCCAGTTTGTGCTGTGAGATAGTTTGCATGGTTTTATATTTGTACAGAGCTCCAGGCAATCCTTTATTTCTTTCAGTTCATTCAGTGCTGCATATAAATTGAATACAGTGGAAATTAACTTGTTATAACGAGGTCCTTGTGGGATCAAGGAAATTACCTTGTTATATCAGGAATCTTGTTATATCAGGGTAAAAAAAAAAAAGAATATAAAGAGCTGGGACCAGTAAAATCAACTTGTTATACTGTTATAACAAGGTGATTTTGCTGGTCCCAGCTCTTTATATTCTTTATACCTCGTTATATCAGAGCTCTTTATACTGAGGTTCCACTGTATGATATTTGAAAATGGTGTACGCTAGGTGCTGAGCTTCTTTTCCTAATTAAGTGCAGAATGAGATTTTTGTTTGTCTATAGTTTAATAAAGAAATAGAATTCTAGACTGAAAAACAGACTTTTTGCAAGCCATGCACAATAGTGACAATACATAGCTTTATGGCACAGTAAACTAAGATTAGGCACCCAAATGGGTGTAATACCAATGTTCAAACTAATTCTCGTTTTTAAGGGAGAGGGGCCCTGGGGGCATTTTAAAATCAAGTACACGGAAGCATACAATTGTTAAAGTTATTTAACAGTCCTTAGTTCAAATTGCATGTATATAAAGTATGATTTCTTGCCTAATTTCTAATGTACAATTTGTTGTCCGACTGTTGTCTGTATAGGTTCAAGGAATTGAAAGAAGGAGAAATGCTTCTAGTGTGAGCACACCTCGCCATCAAGCAGAAAATGGCAAAATCAAACAGTTAGAAAGCAAAGGTAAGTACAGCCAATTTTTGTCTTTTAATTTAAGACTGACACGTTGTAGACAATGGAAGTAGTGTGTGGGTGGATTATTGTCTGTGGAGTAATTATTGTTGAGAATATATATTTATTCGGCAGGGATACTAGTTGGTTTCCAGGGTTACCGTAAATCTCGGTGTATAAGGCGCACTTTTTTGCCGCCGAAAAAATTTGAAAGTCGGGGGTGCGTCTTATACACCACTCAGAAACTAGAACAACACTCAAATTTGTCTGTCATCTTGGTTTGAAAGTAATCTTTCTAATAGATGTCAATATGTAGTTTATAATAATTCCTCCATTTTTTCTTCTATTACACATGGCATACCACAAGGTCCTATCCTAGGTCCTCTACTGTTTTTAATTTACATTAATGATCTTACACATTCTTCTAAAAAACGACATTGTTCCTATTATTTGTGACAAGTTCACAAGCACAAATCGGCGCCTTCAACTGCACCTCGCAGTTAAATGAAAGACCTTCCCCGCGTGGGTTTTTTAACACAGACCTGAAAAAAAAAAAAATTTAAAAAAGGGGTGCGCCTTATACACGGGTGCGCCTTATACACGGAGATTTACGGTAGTTAATAGACCATATAGCACAGCACTTTTAATAGCTCTCTGACCAATTAGACAATATCGAGCAAGTCAGTTACTACCAAGACTATATGTCAAATGTCTGAAAGAGAAAATATCAGACTCCCTGACTATCCAGAAACTAACCCAATTAATGATCTGTACCCATGTCTGCATACAGGTCTTACCTTATTCATGAGAACTTCTTTGGCTCTTGAGAGTTCTAAGATCTGCTTCTCTGACTTGGCCAGGTGGGCCTGGAGCTGGGCCTTCTCTTTGTAAGCTGACTGGAGCTTGCCATCGAGCTTCTCAGTTTTCTCCTGTGCCTGCTGGAGCCTTCTACCCATCTCCGTCTCTTGAAGCAGAAGGTGTTTGATCTGTGGATCACATAGGATGGAATATTGAAAGTACAGTCAAACCTGCCATAGTGGCCACCCCTCTATACAGGCCACCTGTATTGCCGCCCTCTAGAAGGAAATATGTGTTGAACAATTAACTGAAGTACCTGTCTAAAAGGCCATCTGTCTGTCTTTTTGTGTGGCCTTGCATGGGTGGCCTTAATACAGTCATGTCCTACTTGCCTGAAGCGGAGACTGGGACTGATCCCATTCCCCCCAATTCCTTGCCTTTTGACTCTTTCCTCATGGAATACTTTTGACTCAATTTTTAAACCCAGACAGACAGTCATGAAGTAGCATCATAAATTATTACCGGTATATCTATTTGGTCCCAATAGATATAATAATTTACCAAATATATCAATTAGTAGGCGGTTTCCGGACTTTCCCGGCAAAATTTGTATCATCACGTATTAGTCAAAACATATTCTTTCACATGATTGGTAATATATATAAACCTTCAACTCATTCTCACAGACTGAGCCCAAGATCCAGTAATCCACCAAGACACAGGTCATGCTACCAATAGTCCAATACCAAGAAATCATTCTCTAAAGTCTCTTCCAACCAATCCAAGAAGGAGCAAAAAAGTACAAAAGTATGTACCCTCACAACACCTTCACCATCTGTCACAAAAAAGGCCAGAGACATATAATAACTACATTGTACCATCCCACCCATGACCAACCAAAATACAAAAAAATTACGTAGAACATCTACAGACTACTAGTATCTGGTTTCCTCCAAGAGTTCAGCGGCATTGACGTCATTGTGACGCCTCCCGATTGAACACAACCCAAAATTCAAATCTAATCTCTCTCTGTCTCCTCTCACGTATGCAGATTCATATAGTAGTATGGACAATGTAATGTGTAAGAGCTCTTCAATGGGTGAACTCAGAACCCCAATCCAGCCTTAAGTTACTACCAAAGCAGTGCATGGCCTCACAACACTATGAATAGGGACTTTTAATTCAGGTGGGTGCACAGCAGCAGGCAATACATCTCTAGTATACTGAACAAGCTAGACATCCTACGCCTCCAAGAACACTGGCTAACTTAAAGTCCAATGAACTCCGAATTATTCAAGAACATCAGCAGTGATTTCAAGGTCACTGCCAAAGCTCACCAAGATGATAATATGTTGTGCCACTTTGACAGTTTACCACAGCAATTTTTTTTCAGCACTAAATTAATACTAAGTGGGGATGGAAAATGTACCAGAGGGCAAGAAAGGTCCTATGCGTACTGCAGCAGCAGCAATAACTGACAAATCGCAACGCTCCAATGAAACGAAGTACACTTTTAAAAACCGTGGTTTAATGCAGCATAAGAGCATAGCATGACCCAAGTTTGGCGGTAATCCATCAACCGGTTCTTGAGATAACGTGATCACAAGCTATTTTGCATACATAATGAGCCCTGTGACCTTTGACCTCGTGACCCCAAAATCTAATCAGTTTATTGGCTCTGCAAGATACATACATGACCTAAGTTTGGCGGTAATCCATCAATCGGTTCTTGAGATAATGTGATCACAAGCTATTTTGCATACATAATGAGCCCTGTGACCTTTGACCTGTGACCCCAAAATCTAATCAGTTTATTGGCTCTGCAAGATACATACATGAGCCAAGTTTGGCGATAATCCATCAATCGGTTCTTGAGATAACGTGATCACAAGCTATTTTGCATACATAATGAGCCCTGTGACCTTTGACCTCGTGACCCCAAAATCTAATCAGTTCATTGGCTCTGCAAGATACATACATGAGCCGAGTTTGGCGATAAACCATCAATCGGTTCTTGAGCTAACGTGATCACAAGCTATTTTGCATACATAATGAGCCCTGTGACCTTTGACCTCGTGACCCCAAAATCTAATCAGTTCATTAGCTCTGCAAGATACATACATGACTTAAGTTTGGCGGTAATCCATCAATCGGTTTTTGAGATAACGCGATCACGAGAACGGGACGGACGGACAACCAGAAAACAAAATGCCTCCGGCACTTTGTAGCGGAGGCATAAAAATTGGCTGTACTTACCTTTGCTTCTAACTGTTTGATTTTGCCATTTTCTGCTTGATGGCGAGGTGTGCTCACACTAGAAGCATTTCTCCTTCTTTCAATTCCTTTAACCTATACAGACAACAGTCGGACAACAAATTGTACATTAGAAATTAGGCAAGAAATCATACTTTATATACCTGTAATTTGAACTAAGGACTGTTAAATAATTAACTTAAACAATTGTATGCTTGCATGGGTGTACTTGATTTTAAAATGCCCCCAGGGCCCCTCTCCCTTAAAAAAGAGAATTACTTTGGACATTGGTATTACACCCATTTGGGTGCCTAATCTTAGTTTACTGTGCCATAAAGCTATGTATTGTCACTATTGTGCATGGCTTGCAAAAAGTCTGTTTTTCAGTCTAGAATTCTATTTCTTTATTAAACTATAGAAGAAAAAAAAATCTCATTCTGCACTTAATTAGGAAAGAAGCTCAGCACCTAGCGTACACCATTTTCAAATATTATACAGTGGAACCTCAGTATAAAGAGCTCTGATAACGAGGCATAAAGAATATGCTGTAAAACGTTTTGCAGTAGCTGCATCAAAGACTTGGAACAGCATCCCTCTTTCCATAAGGGAAATTACCTGTCTTGCCACCTTCAAAAGATCCATCCCTCAAAACTTACCCTTTTCCCCAGTGATCTATATGTGATCTACTTCATGTGAGACTGTACATTTTTTGTCCTCGATCTTTTCATATATTTCTATTTGTAAGCGCTATGGTACTTATTGTTTTTAGCACTCCTAAATATTCAATATTATATATAAAGAGCTAGGACCAGCAAAATCACCTTTTCATAACAGTATAACAAGTTGATTTTACTGGTCCCAGCTCTTTATATTCTTTTTTTTTTTAACCCTGATATAACAAGATTCCTGATATAACAAGGTAATTTCCTTGATCCCACAAGGACCTCGTTATAACGAGTTAATTTCCACTGTATTCAATTTATATGCAGCACTGAATGAACTGAAAGAAATAAAGGATTGCATGCCTGGAGCTCTGCATGTACAAATATAAAACCATGCAAACTATCTTACAGCACAAACTGGAGTTATAACAATAAAATGTATAAAAAAGACATCATTTTTTCTCCTTACCATAGACATGTTGGGTTTGATTGGGGTTCTTAGTTCACCCATTGAAGAGCTCTTACACATTACGCTGTCATCCATACCACATGAATCTGCATACGTGAGAGGAGACAGAGAGAGAGATTAGATTTGTTGAAAAAGCTTCATTTCAAAGCAAGGAAGAAAAAAAAGGAAACTTAAAAACGTGTGCATTCAACTAGAAATTAATACCAAGGAAAATCCAAAAAAATTTGCACTAATTTGGCGGATACAACCTGTATTTGGATGAAAACTCTTTAGTATGTCTGTTTTTGTTGCAATATTGATTCTTGTATTTCATTCTTCTTGTATCAATTAAAGCTCAGGCTACATGTATAAAAAGAATCATGTTTTTAGACACATCTACATTTCTTGTAATTAACAAGTATAGTATAGTATTGAGATTTGAGAATAGTTGCAGGCAAAATAATTAATGTAAGAAAAATCACTTTATAAACAGGCATTCAGCTATATTTTTAATGATGAAAGTGTTTTGAAATATGCACTGATTATCTAGATTAAACTTTTCACTTTTTTCCTTCTCAACTATGAATTAAAGAGCAGGTGATGGATAGTCTTTGCATGTTAATCACTCAATGCTTCAGACCACACATAATCATCCAAATGCCAAATTTAAAGTGCAAGTCCACTCCAAAAATAACTTAATTTCAATAGAAGCAGAAAAATCAGACAAACCAATCAAAAAAGTTTGAGCAAAATCGGATATGAATGTTTGAAAAAGTATGTAGAACTATGGAACAATGGAAATCACTACACAAATTGCCAATTTGGTTACTCGGTATCAGTTTGTGACATCATGTCCTCACTACTTATCAATTGCTTTATATAGTTTAATCCCATTAATTTCCCTTTTTATCCCCCAAAACTTGATTTTCCCATGCCTTTGCCCAGGTTATATGATTTGTATCATACTGTGTGCATGACATTTCACAAAATCTTTTATGAATTTTGAAGAATTGATACTATTTTCTGAATATTGTATATTCATAATCATTGATTTTTATATAAATAGCTAATCAAAATTCAAATTTTTCATGATTTAACTGGAAAAAAATTACTATATATTAGTGCATCCACACAAACACATATTACTATCAATCTAACTTGGATGCTGTGTGAAGAAATAAGATTCTTAGGGGAAAATAGGAAAAATATATTCTCAATATAAAAAAAATATCAAATTTCATTAAAATCTGTCAAACATTACTAAAGTTATCGATCGGAAACCAGATTCGCTTTTTTAATGAGCTATGACCTTTGACCTACATACTCCGAAGTCAAACTTAGCCTGTGCTTTGATTCCATGTACCTTCAAGTTCATATCAAATTTGATTAAAATCCGTCAAACAGTACTAAAGTTATCAATCGGAAACCAGATTCGCATATTTAATGAGCTATGACCTTTGACCTACATACTCTGAAATCAACCTTAGGCTGCGTTTTGATTCCATGTACCTTCATATAAAATTTCATTAAAATCCATCAAACATTACTAAAGTTAATAATCGATCGGAAACCAGATTCGCATATTTAATGAGCTATGACCTTTCACCTTTGACCTACATACTCCGAAATCGAACTTAAGCTGTGTTTTAATACCATGTACCTTCATATAAAATTTGATTAAAATCCGTCAAACATTACTTAAGTGATCGATCAGAAACCAGATTCGCATATTCAATGAGCTATGACCTTTGACCTACATACTCGGAAATCGAACTTAGGCTGTGTTTTGATACCATGTACCTTCATATAAAATTTGATTAAAATCCGTCAAACATTATTATAGTTATCAATCGGAAACCAGATTCGCATATTTAATGAGCTATGACCTTTGACCTACATACTCTGAAATCAACCTTAGGCTGCGTTTTGATTCCATGTACCTTCATATAAAATTTTATTAAAATCCATCAAACATTACTAAAGTTAATAATCGATCGGAAACCAGATTCGCCTATTTAATGAGCTATGACCTTTCACCTTTGACCTACATACTCCGAAATCAAACTTAGGCTGTGTTTTGATACCATGTACCTTCATATCAAATTTGATTAAAATCGTCAAACATAACTAAAGTTATCGATCGGAAACCAGATTCGCATATTTAATGAGCTATGACCTTTGACCTACATACTCGGAAATCGAACTTAGGCTGTGTTTTGATACCATGTACCTTCATATAAATTTGATTAAAATCCGTCAAACATTATTATGGAAACCAGATTCGCATATTTAATGAGCTATGACCTTTGACCTACATACTCCGAAATCAAACTTAATAGGCTGTGTTTTGATTCCATGTACCTTCATATAAAATTTCATTAAAGTCCGTCAAACATTACTAAAGTTAACGATAGGAAACCAGATTCGCATATTTAATGAGCTATGACCTTTGACCTACATACTCGGAAATTGAACTTAGCCTGTATTTTGATATCATGTACCGGTACCTTCATATAAAAAATCTGTCAAACATTACTAAAGTTATTGATCGGAAACCAAATTTGTTACGAACGGACGGAAGGACGGAAGGAAGGAAGGACGGACAGTGGCGTTTCTATATCCCCTCTGACTTCGTCGGCAAGGGGATAATAGTACACCCTTTCACGGTTAAGGGCGCCATTTTAATTTACGAGTAAACAAACGATTGACCTCTAGAGGTCAGTGGTTTAGGCGTAATTAAGATAGCGCCCATGCAAATATGATGTGATCGCACAGCGCAGGCAGTGATGTCATCAATGTTTTCAGATGCCTGCGCTGTGCGCTCACATCATTTTTGCATGGGCGCCATCTTAATTACACGTAAACCCCTGACCTCTAGAGGTCAATGGTTTGTTTACTCGTAAATTAAGATGCCGCCCATGTCTGCGCATGCGCACTTTTGTAACCGTAAAAGGGTGTATTAGTATAGTATTAATGACTACTTTGAGAGAAATAGTTGTTTTTATACGCTCAAGGGAAGGTTACAATTGTGCTATTGCCCGAGGCGTGCCGAGGGCAATAGCCCAATTGTAACCTTCCCGAGAGCGTATAAAAACAACTATTTCTCGAATATTAAAGCAGTCATTAATACTTTTATATGCCGAAAAAAGAGTCAACTGGTAGAACAGGAAGAGCAGAAATAAATAGTTTAATAACTCGTTGAATAACAGTAACAGTAGAACTCCGTAAAAACTCAGTAAATCCGTAAAAACTCTGTAACTCCGTAGAAAATAACTCCATAAAACTCTGTAACTCTGACTGCAAGAATATTTATTTGAGATGTTTACTGTGCAGTTGTTAAAGTTAAATGTAGCTATAGCTATGTAGGGGCTTGCACCTGGCCTGCTGACTGGAAACATGGGCATGGCTAACACAAATCGGCTCGGCGCCCACCCAGGCGCGCCGGGGTGATGGCAGGGGATTCAACTTTCTCGCGGCGTATAAAAACAGCCAGTCCTCGAGTATTAATTAAAGCAGTCGCTATCGTACGAATTATCACAATAATCTACCAAGAATTCTTACCTTAGCCTTTTATTGAGTAAAGATTGGTTAAAACATCACAGTAAATCTGAGACACTGTCGAGTCTGTTAATCTTTGCTAGCAAAATGACGTGACTGAAATTATCGCACAAAAAATTTAATGTAAGGTGTCCGTGCTCGCACAAACCAGTTTTTAACACGTAAACCAATGGGTATTTCAGCAAGACTGAACTAATTTCCCGGTAACTGGAATTTTGCCGGGATTTTTTAACTATTTTTTAAAACTATTACATGGCTTTGGCATTTTTCGTTTATTTTCGGGAATAGTTAAAACAACGACTGCAATTTCGACCAATCAGATGGCTGGATTTCTTAAGTGAGGTATATAATGGATATTATACAACTCACTCCAAGATCCTAATCAAATGATTGGTCATGCGCGGTCACGTGTGATTCATTTACTGAGACTATCACACGTTTTTTCATGAAAAAGCGTGCAATATTTTCCATACTAACACACGTTTTTTAGTGCATGTACATGATGCGCAGTAGTACGCGTAGAGGTGAGAACGCATAATACTGTGCATGTGCATGTGCATGCATGGGCCTATTCTTGCGCAGCACTATGCGTAAATGGGTATAGAGGTAAGTGCGCTTACTATTGCTATGTGTGCACACTAAATTAAGCCTTATTAAACTTGAGATTTATTTGTCAGGCATACTGTCACGAAACAATCTTAATTGAATTTTTTTTACATCAAATAACAAGGATCTAGGAGTTTCGTTGTATAAAACAAATGATGCATGTTTTCATTTGTTCATTATACGATCTATCCGCCCTCGTTGATGCTGTGTGTATCTATCGCACTCAGCCTAACGACTCCGCTTCGTGCAATAGATACACACAGCCTCAACTCGAGTGCGGATAGATCGTATAATGAACTCATGCGCATGCATCATTTGTATAGTGAGTGAGTTGCCAATTTGTCTAGTGATTTTCAAAGTTTTTCATGTCATTAAAAATTCATAACTTTTTTATTAGTTATCCGATTTTGCTCAAACTTTTTTTGATTGGTTTGTCTGATTTTTCTGCTTCTATTGAAAGTAAGTTATTTTTGGAGTGGACTTGGGCTTTAATAAACAAGTGCCCGTTTCTTGAAACCAACGACAAGACAGTCATAAATTTATCCGTCAACTACAGAGATATGTCTCTGATCTTCCAAAACCATTTCACAAAAAGCTTACTTGCTAGACATCTCGTGAATTAAATACTATCGGCGAGAAGAGGAGCCAAGACATAGCCTTATAGTCACACCCGATTTTAAAAAAAGTAATTTTTTAGGAAATTTTTAGGAAAACTGCAATTATTCAAATGAATTGGATAATAACAAAGATAGAAAATAGTAGCAGGGGATAAAAAATGCAAAATACTTCAAAAATTGTGTAGATTATACCATAGAATTACTTGTAAAATACAAATGTGAGTATTTCATTTCAAGACCAGTGAATCACTTTTGTTTTTGAGATGGGGACCCCCTGGATATTTTCATTTGATAGTTTATAAATCACACCCTTATATTATTCTTAGGTAAAATACCATGCTACGAAAGTTGCGTCCAATCTTTTAGGCTTCACCAAAATATCAAAATGTCAAAATTTAATAATTCTGAACATCAAAACACATGTATTAAATTATTCAGTTTACACATTTGGAGTTAGAAGTTATCTCAAAATTGATATGGACCTAAAAACTAGAGAATATACTCCTGACTTTGGCTTGCATGCCATGGCAGTTTTCCCATCCCTTCAAGGATTTTACAATGTGGAAATAAACGCATATAATCAGTTTAGTTAAGTAGGGAAAAGCCCGAGATATAAATGTGGCATATTTTCATAAAATGTTCATATACAAAGAAGGATAAATATTTCTTGCCCTTTTGCCAGCCATGGTCTACCTAATAAATGACATATGCGTTGCACATAGACTAAAAAAGTTGTGCCAGAAATATGGCAGAGTCAGAGGCATCGATCATAACTACTTTAGTCAGGATGTTGTCCTTGATCTTGGCAAAGAGGGCTTTGTGAAACGCGGAGCAGACAAGAAGCTTACTAACGCTGATTTAGTCAAGAAGTTGGACTTATGACGGTTTCAAAAAATGGACCCGAAGAGGCTATATCTTCAAAATATCTTGTTTATTACCTTTGGTTTCTCTGAAGCGTTGCGATTTGTCAGTCATGGCTGCTGCTGCAGCTCCTTTTACTTTCCTGTTGTCTTTGACATCATAGCTTCCTACACCAGGTGCACAGCCTGAAAGGAAGTTTGTTAAGATGGTCAAAATATATTGAAGCAGATTAGATTTTCAAACAACCTTTAGTTCAATCAGGGCCATGAGTTCTACACAGACCTGGGCCCTGTCTTACAAAGAGTTGATATTAATCGCAACTAAATCTTCTGATCTTCTGATCTTCTGAATTTGTAGTCAGCAGGGTGGTGTCCCGCATGTACATATTAGAGATAGGATTAGGAGATTGCAAACTTGCGATTGATTAGAGGACTTGCGATTGATTTGGATCAATCGCAACTCTTTGTAAGACAGGGTCCTGGTTGTACATCATGATTTGTAGTTCCAGTATCAAAACACTTTGGAATAACAATATGATATTGATACAGAGTTACAGACACAGTGGCAAAGATTTTGACTACAAATTGGCGTAACTAGAAAATTATCGTCAAAGAATTCCGGAGATATCGCGTTCTCAGAATTTGAAGTCGGATCGGAATGCGCTGCAACTAAAGGGACCATAATTTGCGCACAGGAGTTTACAGGGGGTAGTGAGCACTTTAAATATTTTGTGTGTACTCAACACCCCCGTTGAGCCAGAAATCTCCCTCCAAGCAGTTCCCGAAAGTTGGCAGCCCTGGTTTACTTACCACTGGTTTCATTGAAGCGTGTGACTCTACCTTTTGAAAATGACATGGTGCAACTGCATGTGTCTAAATTCTGGCTTGATGATGATAGGATGGTGGAACGATCGAACGCGGATGGCAAAATTGGTATCACAAATGACACAGAAAGACACAGTCAATAGTCAATACAATCAGCTAGACTATATTTTTATAGCTCAGCTCAGCTGGCTTGCGACATATGCATGCAGGCGGCAGTCCGGCTATGTTGATGATTCATAAATACCGGTACGTACGGTACCTCAAGAAGCACACCTAGATATGATCTAACCTATGTTTTTATACAAATGACTGCTTTTAAAATTCTTGCCGCGAGCTAGAGCTGGCTTTGATATCCCCTCATTGAATCTTGCACGTACACAAACAATGTGTATTCGAAAAACCCTCCACAAAACAGAAATCGGAGCTGTTTGGCCAATCACAGGCTAGGCTAGGCGCAGGCTTCGACTGAAAAGCTAAGGCAGAACATTGTCATAAGAGGGCGACAAATATTACTCTCATCAAGAGATTCGATCATTCATATTTGATCCTCCTCATAACAATATAGTAATACTCTAAATTCAACAGATGGCTCTTCTTTACTCTTCCCCCAAAGTTACCGATAGGCACTGGCGTACTGATGGGAGGGGGCAGTTGACAGTGGCGGATCCAGGGGCCCGGGGCTCGGGCCCTCCCTGGCCAGGGCGTCGCTAGACCTTTTTCAGTGGGGGGGTGTAGAGGCCACCGATTACCGACAAAACTAGCCACCAATTACCGACAATTATATTAATGCTAATGTCCCAATATCAAAGCGCGCTCCCTATAGCGGTTGGGTGCAGGGTGGGGCTGTTTCCCCCCTCTAGCGGGAGGTGCGTAAGCTTTGACGTTTCATTAAATTATTAGGGAAAGAAGACGATTCGTTGTACCGTTCCTGACTCTTAATTCTTGTTTCGCCCCTCCCGCGCGAAGCGCGGAAGCTATGACGTTTCATTAAATTACTAGAGAAAGGATACCGTTCTTGACTCTAAATCCTTGTCTGAATTCAGTTTCACTCCTCCGCGCAAAGCGCGGAAGCTTTGAAGTTTCATTAAATTATCAAAGAAAGGATACCGTTCTTGACTCTAAATCCTTGTCTAAATTCAGTTTAACCCCTCCGCGCGAAGCGCGGAAGCTTATTATTGACGCTTCATTACATTATTAAAGAAAGAAGACGATTCGTTGTACCGTTCTCGACTCTTCATCCTTGTATTCACTTCCCCCCTTCCCGCGTGAAGCGCAGAAGCTACTACCTTTTTTTTTATAAGAGAAAGAAGACGATTCGTCGTACCGTTCTCGACTCTTAATCCTGTCTGAATTCAGTTTTCCCCCTCCCGCGCAAAGCGCGGAAGCTTTGACGTTTCATTAAATTATTAGAGAAAGAAGACGATTCGTTGTACCGTTCCTGACTCTTAATTCTTGTTTCGCCCCTCCCGCGCGAAGCCGCGGAAGCTATGACGTTTCATTAAATCATTAAGAAAGAAGACGATTCGTTGTACTGTTTACGACTTTTAATCCTTGTCTGAATTCACTTTCCCCCCTCACGCGCGAAGCGCGGAAGCTTTGACGTTTCATTAAATTATTAGAGAAAGAAGACCGTTCTCGACTCTAAATCCTTGTCTGAATCCAGTTTCACCCCTCCGCGCGAAGCGCGGAAGCTTTGAAGTTTCATTATCAGGGAAAGGATACCGTTCTTGACTCTAAATCCTTGTCTGAATTCAGTTAAACCCCTTCCGCGCGAAGCTTTGACGTTTTATTACATTATTAAAGAAAGAAGACGATTCGTTGTACCGTTCTCGACTCTTAATCCTTGTATAAACTCAGTTCCCCCACTTCCCGCGCGAAGCGCAGAAGCTATGACGTTTTTTTTATTAAGAGAAAGAAGACGATTCGTTGTTACCGTTCTCGACTCTTAATCCTTGTCTGAATTCAGTTTCGCGAAGCGCGGAAGCTTTGACGTTTCGTTAAATTATTAAAGAAAGAAGACGATTCGTTGTACCGTTCTCAACTCTAAATCCTTGTCTGAATTCAGTTCCCCCCTCACGCGCGAAGCGCGGAAGCTTTGACGTTTCATTAAATTATCAGGGAAAGGATACCGTTCTCGACTCTAAATCCTTGTCTAAATTCAGTTAAACCCCTCGCGCGAAGCGCGGAAGCTTTGACGTTTTATATTCGTTGTACCGTTCTCGACTCTTAATCCTTGTATAAACTCAGTTCTCCCCTTCCCGCGCGAAGCGCAGAAGCTATGACGTTTTTTTTATTAAGAGAAAGAAGATGATTCGTTGTTACCGTTCTCGACTCTTAATCCTTGTCTGAATTCAGTTAAACCCCTTCCGCGCGAAGCTTTGACGTTTTATTACATTATTAAAGAAAGAAGACGATTCGTTGTACCGTTCTCGACTCTTAATCCTTGTATAAACTCAGTTCCCCCACTTCCCGCGCGAAGCGCAGAAGCTATGACGTTTTTTTTATTAAGAGAAAGAAGACGATTCGTTGTACCGTTCTCGACTCTTAATCCTTGTCTGAATTCAGTTTCGCGAAGCGCGGAAGCTTTGACGTTTCATTAAATTATTAAAGAAAGAAGACGATTCATTGTACCGTTCTCGACTCTAAATCCTTGTCTGAATTCAGTTCCCCCCTCACGCGCGAAGCGCGGAAGCTTTGACGTTTCATTAAATTATCAGGGAAAGGATACCGTTCTCGACTCTAAATCCTTGTCTAAATTCAGTTAAACCCCTTCCGCGCGAAGCGCGGAAGCTTTGACGTTTTATATTCGTTGTACCGTTCTCGACTCTTAATCCTTGTATAAACTCAGTTCTCCCCCCCCTTCCTGCGCGAAGCGCAGAAGCTATGACGTTTTTTTTATTAAGAGAAAGAAGATGATTCGTTGTTACCGTTCTCGACTCTTAATCCTTGTCTGAATTCAGTTTCTCCGCGCAAAGCGCGGAAGCTTTGACGTTTCATTAAATTATTAGAGAAAGAAGACGATTCGTTGTACCGTTCCTGACTCTTAATTCTTGTTTCGCCCCTCCCGCGCGAAGCTCAGAAGCTATGACGTTTCATTAAATCATTAAGAAATTAAGAAGACCGTTCTCGACTCTAAATCCTTGTCTGAATCCAGTTTCACCCCTCCGCGCAAAGCGCGGAAGCTTTGAAGTTTCATTAAATTATCAGGGAAGGATACCGTTCTTGACTCTAAATCCTTGTCTGAATTCAGTTAAACCCTTCGCGCGAAGCGCGGAAGCTTTGACGTTTTATTACATTATTAAAGAAAGAAGACGATTCGTTGTACCGTTCTCGACTCTTAATGATAATCCTTGTATAAACTCAGTTCCCCCACTTCCCGCGCGAAGCGCAGAAGCTATGACGTTTTTTTTAATAAGAGAAAGAAGACGATTCGTTGGTACCGTTCTCGACTCTTAATCCTTGTCTGAATTCAGTTTCCCCCCTCTCGCGCAAAGCGCGGAAGCTTTGACGTTTCATTTAATTATTAAAGAAAGAAGACGATTCGTTGTACCGTTCTCGACTCTTAATCCTTGTATAAACTCAGCCCCCACTTCCCGCGCGAAGCGCAGAAGCTATGACGTTTTTTTATTAAGAGAAAGAAGACGATTCGTTGTACCGTTCTCGACTCTTAATCCTTGTCTGAATTCAGTTTCCTCCGCGCGAAGCGCGGAAGCTTTGACGTTTCATTAAATTATTAAAGAAAGAAGACGATTCGTTGTACCGTTCTCGACTCTAAATCCTTGTCTGAATTCAGTTCCCCCCTCACGCGCGAAGCGCGGAAGCTTTGACGTTTCATTAAATTATCAGGGAAAGGATACCGTTCTCGACTCTAAATCCTTGTCTGAATTCAGAACCCCTTCCGCGCGAAGCGCGGAAGCTTTGACGTTTCATTAAATTATCAGAGAAAGAAGACGATTCGTTGTACCGTTCTCGACTCTAAATCCTTGTCTGAATTCAGTTCCCCTCCCGCGCGAAGCGCGGAAGCTTTGACGTTTCATTAAATTATCAGAGAAGAAGACGACTCTTAATCCTTGTCTGAATTCAGTTTTTCCTCCGCGCGAAGCGCGGAAGCTTTGACGTTTCATTAAATTATCAGAGAAAGAAGACGATTCGTTGTACCGTTCTCGACTCTTAATCCTTGTCTGAATTCAGTTCCCCTCACGCGCGAAGCGCGGAAGCTTTGACGTTTCATTAAATTATCAGGGAAAGGATACCGTTCTCGACTCTAAATCCTTGTCTGAATTCAGTTCCCCCCTCACGCGCGAAGCGCGGAAGCTTTGACGTTTCATTAAATTATCAGGGAAAGGATACCGTTCTCGACTCTAAATCCTTGTCTGAATTCAGTTAAACCCCTTCCGCGCGAAGCGCGGAAGCTTTGAAGTTTCATTAAATTATCAGAGAAAGAAGACGATTCGTTGTACCGTTCTCGACTCTAAATCCTTGTATGAATTCAGTTCCCCCTCCCGCGCGAAGCGCGGAAGCTTTGACGTTTCATTAAATTATCAGAGAAGAAGACGACTCTTAATCCTTGTCTGAATTCAGTTTTTCCCCCTCCCGCGCGAAGCGCGGAAGCTTTGACGTTTCATTAAATTATCAGAGAAAGAAGACGATTCGTTGTACCGTTCTCGACTCTTAATCCTTGTCTGAATTCAGTTCCCCCCTCACGCGCGAAGCGCGGAAGCTTTGACGTTTCATTAAATTATCAGGGAAAGGATACCGTTCTCGACTCTAAATCCTTGTCTGAATTCAGTTCCCCTTCGCGCGAAGCGCGGAAGCTTTGACGTTTCATTACATTATTAAAGAAAGAAGACGATTCGTTGTACCGTTCTCGACTCTTAATCCTTGTATAAACTCAGTTCTCCCCTTCCCGCGCGAAGCGCAGAAGCTATGACGTTTTTTTATTCAGAGAAAGAAGATGATTCGTTGTTACCGTTCTCGACTCTTAATCCTTGTCTGAATTCAGTTTCCCCCTCCCGCGCAAAGCGCGGAAGCTTTGACGTTTCATTAAATAATATTATTAGAGAAAGAAGACGATTCGTTGTACCGTTCCTGACTCTTAATTCTTGTTTCGCCCCTCCCGCGCGAAGCTCGGAAGCTTTGACGTTTCATTAAATTATTAAGAAAGAAGAAGACCGTTCTCGACTCTAAATCCTTGTCTGAATTCAGTTTCACCCTCGCGCGAAGCGCGGAAGCTTTGACGTTTCATTAAATTATCAGGAAAGGATACCGTTCTTGACTCTAAATCCTTGTCTGAATTCAGTTAAACCCTTCCGCGCGAAGCGCGGAAGCTTTGACGTTTCATTACATTATTAAAGAAAGAAGACGATTCGTTGTACCGTTCTCGACTCTTAATCCTTGTATAAACTCAGTTCCCCCTTCCCGCGCGAAGCGCAGAAGCTATGACGTTTTTTTTAATAAGAGAAAGAAGACGATTCGTTGTACCGTTCTCGACTCTTAATCCTTGTCTGAATTCAGTTTCCCCCCTCTCGCGCAAAGCGCGGAAGCTTTGACGTTTCATTTAATTATTAAAGAAAGAAGACGATTCGTTGTACCGTTCTCGACTCTTAATCCTTGTATAAATTCAGTCCCCCTTCCCGCGCGAAGCGCAGAAGCTTGACGTTTTTTTAATAAGAGAAAGAAGACGATTCGTTGTACCGTTCTCGACTCTTAATCCTTGTCTGAATTCAGTTTCCCTCGCGCGAAGCGCGGAAGCTTTGACGTTTCATTAAATTATTAAAGAAAGAAGACGATTCGTTGTACCGTTCTCGACTCTAAATCCTTGTCTGAATTCAGTTCCCCTCGCGCGAAGCGCGGAAGCTTTGACGTTTCATTAAATTATCAGGAAAGGATACCGTTCTCGACTCTAAATCCTTGTCTGAATTCAGTTAAACCCCTTCGGCGCGAAGCGCGGAAGCTTTGAAGTTGCATTAAATTATCAGAGAAAGAAGACGATTCGTTGTACCGTTCTCGACTCTTAATCCTTGTCTGAATTCAGTTCCCTCCGCGCGAAGCGCGGAAGCTTTGACGTTTCATTAAATTATTAGAGAAAGGATACCGTTCTCGACTCTAAATCCTTGTCTGAATTCAGTTAACCCCTTCCGCGCGAAGCGCGGAAGCTTTGACGTTTCATTAAATTATTAAAGAAAGAAGACGATTCGTTGTACCGTTCTCGACTCTTAATCCTTGTCTGAACTCAGTTCTCCCTTCCCGCGCGAAGCGCAGAAGCTTTGACGTTTTTTTATTAGAGAAAGAAGACGATTCGTTGTACCGTTCTCGACTCTTAATCCTTGTCTGAATTCAGTTTCCTCCGCGCGAAGCGCGGAAGCTTTGACGTTTCATTAAATTATTAGAGAAAGAAGACGATTCGTTGTACCGTTCTGACTCTAATTTTTGTTTCGCCCTCCCGCGCGAAGCGCAGAAGCTATGACGTTTCATTAAATCATTAAGAAATTAAGAAGACCGTTCTCGACTCTTAATCCTTGTCTGAATTCAGTTTCCCCCCTCCCGCGCGAAGCGCGGAAGCTTTGACGTTTCGTTAAATTATTAAAGAAAGAAGACGATTCGTTGTACCGTTCTCAACTCTAAATCCTTGTCTGAATTCAGTTCCCCCCTCAAGCGCGAAGCGCGGAAGCTTTGACGTTTCATTAAATTATCAGGGAAAGGATACCGTTCTCGACTCTAAATCCTTGTCTGAATTCAGTTCCCCTCCGCGCGAAGCGCGGAAGCTTTGACGTTGCATTAAATTATCAGAGAAAGAAGACGATTCGTTGTACCGTTCTCGACTCTTAATCCTTGTCTGAATTCAGCCCCTCCCGCGCGAAGTGCGGAAGCTTTGACGTTTCATTAAATTATCAGAGAAAGAAGACGACTCTTAATCCTTGTCTGAATTCAGTTTTTTCCTCCCGCGCGAAGCGCGGAAACTTTGACGTTGCACTATTAGAGAAAGAAGACGATTCATTGTACCGTTCTCGGCTCTTAATCATTGTCTGAATTTTCAAAAATGTTTCTTTGTCTAATAAATAGTCACAGTTCATATGGAAAAAAAATTGCCGGCCGACCGACATATTAATACATCTCACCGACTTCAAACTTCTGCATTGATATAGTACACGAGGATCGAGCAAGAATACCGACACACCTGACCCGACACAGCAACATATCTATTATGCGTATCTTTCTTGCTCCCTCGACGAGGCGACTCCACCCAACAACCCTCTCTCTTACTCCCACCCTCGTCTCTCAGGCTCTTTCCGCTCTTACCCCCCCCCCCTTCTCCCTCTCCTCTCTTTCATCCCAGTTTCTTTTGTTTCCTTTTCTTTTTTTTCCTTATCTCCTTTTCTTTCTTTTCCTTTCTTTCCTCTCCTTCCTCTTTTCTTTTCCTCTTTTTTTCTTCTCTTCTCTTTCCTTTCTTTTTTTATTTTCTTTCCCTTTCCTTTTTCCCCTCCCCCTTTTTCTCATTTTTCCCGACGGCAGCGCAATTTTACCGACAATATCCTGACAGGTGGGGTGTCGCACCCCCCCCCCCTCTAGCGACGCCCCTGCCCCTGGCAACAAAATACTTAAATTTAACCCTTTTTTGTTTAAAAAAAGAAGACGGGCCCCTCTCCTGGTAAAAAATATATATATATATCGGCCGGCGCGATTTTCAAATTTTCGATCACTACCTCACTTATGCCAGAGGCGCAGGCGCGGATCCATGATTTCTTAGGGGGCCCTAATTTGAAATTATGCGAGCCACATATTGGTATGTAATGGTGACCAGCAGCGGCGTAATGAGCAAAAACATATTTTTTTTGGAGGGGGGGGGCAGACAAAAAATCCGCATCACCCCACTCTTACATGCAGGCCCTGCTGAACGTTTTTTCAAAGTGGGTGGGGGGAGGCTAAAGTATTTACGATCAGGTAGAGCGTAGCGTAAATTGGCTTGAGGTCTAGGGGCAAAGCCCCAGTGGGGGTCAAGGGGCGGAGCCCCCGAAAGCTCTGGGGCGCATTTTGCCTTTTCATGAAACTGGCAGGTCACTAATTGGCGTAGGGTCCAGGGGGCTCAGCCCCCTGAAACTCAGGGAATTAAGGCATATTATAACGGTCAGATGTAGAGGTGTCGTGGTCGAGTGGATACGTCAATGGACTGTCGATCACAAGGTCCGCGGTTCGAGTCCCGCCGCGGCACTATAATGTCCTTTGGCAAGACATTGATCTACATTTGCCACTCTCCACCCAGGTGTTAAATGGGTACCCGTTAGGATGCGAAAGCCAATTTGGTATGCTTAGCAATTTGAGCTTAAGAGCTCTTGCTGGAAAGCTCCCCCAGGGAGTGGATAAAGTGCATAATATTGTATGCGGGCAAGCCAGAATCCGATGACCGGGGGTAATAACTGTAAAGCGCTTAGAAACTCGGACTTGCTATATAAGCAGAAATATTATTATTATTATTATTATTATCAGATGAGGATCTAGGGGCCGCCTTAGGGCCCCTAGTGGGGCCCCCGGAAGCTCAGTGCTTTAAGGCATTTAATTGCGGTCAGATGAGCATATTTTTATACCTTATTTGTGACACTGTGACACCTAAAACCCCTGAGCTTGAGGAGGCCCCTGAACCCCATGGCAATTAGAATTGGCGTGGGGTTCAAGGCGGAGCCCTCTGAAGCTCAGGGGTTTTGGGCATTAAATTAACAGCAGATGAGCATCTAGGGGCCCGCCTTAGGCCCTGGGTTAGTCCAGGGCAGAGCCCCAGAAGCTCAGGAGTTTTAGGCATTTAATTACAGTCAGATGAGCATATTTTGATACCTTAAATTTTGTGACACTGCCAGGTCAGTAATTGGCATGGGGTCCAAGGGGCGGAGCCCCTGGAAGCTCAGGGGTTTAAGGCAATAAATTACGGTGAGATGGGCATATTTTTGATACCTTAAATTTTGTGACACTGCCAGGTCAGTAATTGGCGTGGGGTCCAAGGGGCGGAGCCCCCAGAAGCTCAGTGGTTTTTAGGCATTTAATTACATTCAAATGAGCATATTTTGATACCTGTTTTTTGCTTTTGTAACTATTCTAATAAAGTATGGTCGAAAGTTGAGTTCTGGATATTTCGTAACACGAGGGAGAGGATCATACTTACAAATCAAAATAAATTGTTTGGATTTTGCGGTAGCAATAATAATGCACTAAACTGTGTTTTGATGGTTGTAAGACAAGAAATATTTTCAGCCAAATTAAGAAATCAACTACCTTCATTTTATATAATTTTATCAGCTGTAAAACGTTATTATGAAATAGAAATATATATATACCAAACAAATCTCAGAGAGAATAGATTGAAAAAGAAATGGGTTGGAAATGTGGCAACACAAACATGATCATGTATTTTATATATATATATATATATATATATATATATATATATATATATATATATATATTTAAAATACTAATTTTGTCATAAATGTTTGTTTTTATCTGCCACAAAGTTTTCGGTCGTGATGATTATTATCTGTGTTAAACCATTATGTATGGAAAGTATTTCTTTAATTATTTGTATATAATACTGTATAATGATGGAATTTGTTTTGAAAATAAAGGGGAAAACAATTTTGATACCTTATTTGTGACACTGGGAGTGGCAGGTCACTAATTGGCGTTGGGTCCAGGGGCAGAGCCCCCGGAAGGAGCCCCCGGGAGCTCAGGGGTTTTAGGCATTTAATTACGGGCAGATGAGCATATTTTGATACCTTATTTGTGACACGGGCAGGTCACTTATTGGCGTGGGGTCCAGGGGGTGGAGCCCCCGGAAACTCAGGGGTCTTAGGCATTTAATCACGGTCAGATGAGCATATTTTGATACCTCATTATTTTTTGACACTGTCAGGTCACTGTTCTTTCTTTCTTTCTTTCTTTCTTTCTATTTCTGTTTAATATACTTTTTCAACTGCCCCCAATTAAGCCCCCACCCATCAGTACGCTAGTGGGTCCCTCCCCGATCTACACCTTGTTGGCGGGAAAAATCGCAACTGATCCCCCCTACCTTTCTTCTTTCTCTTTTTTTCCTTCCCTTTCTCTCCTCTTTCTCTTTCCCTTCCCTTCCTTCTCTTTTAGGTTTGCTGGGGGAAGGCCTTTCGGCCCCACCGATCCACAACTTGTTGGCGGGATTAATCGCAGCTGATCTTCCCTTCTGTTCACCCTTTTCTTTTCTTCTTCCTCTTTTTTGTTCCCGTTTAGCTCTCCTCTTTCCATTTCCCTTCATTCTCTCTTTTTGTTTGGCGGGGCGGGGGAGGCAAGGCATTTGCCCCCGATCCACAACTTGATGGCGGGAAAATTGCAACTGATACTCATCAGGGTTTTTTTTTTTCTTCTTTATAATTAAGATGTAATTTTTCGCACTGGGACCTCACAAATCTTAAAATTTTTGCTCGCTCGTTTCGCTCGCTCGATAATTAATATTGAGACCATCACACCAAACTGCAAAGTATGTTACTTAAGCAGTTTTTTGTACCACGTTAAGAAAGAAACAAATATTGATGTCATCCCTGGTATATAGTGAAATCACAATCATGACAATGTAGGGGTATATACCAATGTAAAAAAAAATGGTGTATGTTTTTTTTATGTTTTCCTTTGTAGGTGCCCCTTTTTCCAGAAAGTGCCCTTTTTATGATGCCCCCTCCTACTTTGGAAGACGCCTACCCGCCCCTGCATTATGCTAATTGGTGGTGATGCGGATTTTGTTCTGACCCCCCAAAAGTTTTTGCTCAAGTTACGCCACTGCCGATAGGCATATTGTGGAAAGTCTTATTAATGAAACGGCCCCGGCTACGGGCTGGTCGGTGGCCGCCTAGCCCAACCCGAGTCGCATTCCAGGGAAGAACAAAGTCCACACGAAGAAATAAAAAGTTCTCAACAAAAGTCAAGTGTTGTAGGGGATAGTATGTGTTTATAATTAACTACATAATCATGAATCACGAAAAGGCTGGGCGCCCCGAACTCTGCTAAAACTTTGGCACCTCATGGCGGCAAAGGAAATGGAGTATGAAACACAGTGAAGAAGTCGCTCCGAAAAGTATAGCTCGCCTCAATTCAGAAACTGCTTCCCATAATATACCCTCCGACACGGGCGCGTCACTACTTCGAGGCATTGCGTCAAATTTATCCCCGGCGCCATATTACACACAGGCGTGGATCCAGGGGGCGCTAGTAAAGCAAAGTTAGCAAACACATATATTTAGGTAAGATTAAGAATGTTCTGACTATTGTGAAATAAATAAATTGAGATTGAACCAAACAAAAGTTTCAAGAGATTTTGGCCAAGTTTTCACCCGCTTGCAAAATCAAGTCAGGGCTTCAACCGGGGGCTAATTCAAATGGAAATCGGCCATTCAGCTAGTATATATAGGTCTAACGCATAGCGTTTAATAACATATAACACTCAAATGATACAGTTTTTAGATTTAAAGGCCTTGTATGTTATTGTATTGTATGACATTTTAATTGGAAGAAGAAAAAAACGCTTATCAAATTAAAGATGAATAGTTAATCGTTAATCCAATATAAATCACATGCCAAAAGTTTTTGTTAGGGTCTTACTGTTTCAGATTGAAGTTGAGGCTCAAACCAGTATATCGGAGGGCTTATCCGCACAATACATACCGTAATATTTAGCCAAAATGCGTTTTTAAACTATCGTATATATGACCTTTCAACTAGATATTTTAATGGTGATTAAACATGCCCTTTGTGCCGATTTTTTTTCTCAATGCGTTTTTTTTAATTTTAAAGGCTTTTAAAACTATTGTATGACATTTCAACTAAATAATGACCTCCATCACTTTAAAGCTGTAAACATGCTCTTAATTGCTATCATGCATGTGATAAGTCACCTGCCTAAAGTTTTTTTTCTCAATTATATGCCTGTTTGAGCCCTAATTTCGATCTAAAGCAGTAAAACCCAGACAAAACCTGTCCGCAAGTCATTATGATATATAGCAATTAAAGAAGACACGTTTTTTTTGTGCAGATTTAAAGGGCAATCCAACCCTTAAAATAAGTTGATTTGAATGAAAGCAGAAAAATCAGAGAAACCGAATGGCGAAAGTTTGAATTAAATCGGACCAATAATAAGAAAGTTATGAATGTACTTTGAAGTATGAGATCACTACAGCTATGCGAATTTCAATTTGGCAAATTTTGTCAGTAGATTATGTGACGTAGTGACGGATTACGTACTCTCCCAATTGTCGTGAACAAAAATATCACTTATTTATGTTTTTCTCCCAAGTGCCTTCACCCTTGGGGCACTATAATCAAAATATATTATGGAGTGTATATTATTAAAGGTCCAAAAAGAGACCATCCCGAGTCATACATTCAAGTTTGAATATTTTTTTAGTCATTTTTGGAGCAAATGGGAAAGTTGTACGCCACTACATCACAGAGACATTATCAATTCTGTCAATTTGAAGAGCCCATACCTATAGTGATTGCAACTTTCAAAAAATCATAACTTTCTCAATTTTTGTCCGATTTCATTCAAACTTTCACAAATATGTTTCTCTGATTTTTCTGCTTTCTTCATGAGAAGTTTACTATCAAGGTTGGATTTCCCTTTAAAGTGTTGTAGGTCATTTAAACTGCTTCATAGTCATAAAAGATTTAAAGGGGCAATTCCAGGATTTTCCAATGGGGGAGGGGGGGGGGCGTGAAGTGTACGAAATTGTGAGCGCGAAGCCTTTACGGCGCGGGGTCCAGGGCCTGCTTACGGCCCCGGAAAATGTTGAACCTTAAGATACTCTGGTACATTCTGAGGCAGTTCTGAATAGTTTACGTAAACTGAACATTTATGTGAATATTTCTTTTTTCAGAAGGAAAAAAGGGGGTGGGGTATGCGCCCCCACGCTCCCCCTGCATGATCCACCCCTGTTATGTTATTTTTTTCTATTTTTTATTTTAGTGAACCTCAACTTCAAGATGAAACAGGAAGACATAACAAATTTGGTATGTATTATATATGAGAATAAAGAGCAACTTCTGAGCTTTAAAATGATATAAGTCATTATCTAGTTACAATTACATACGATCACTTATATTTAAAAACATTAAAATCTACTCTCTTTGCCTTCGTGCAAATTTTTTTTTTTTTTTCCTTTTCACTTGGCCATTTAAAAAACACTATAACCCCCTTATTGGTCGCTAGCTTCCTCCTTATTCGTCGCAGGCTAGGCGCAGGCTAGGCTTATTCGCCGGTTTCAAGCAGTGGTTGGTTTCGAGAAATAGGCTTGGAGCTAGGTTGATGAACCACCGAAATACGATAGATCTACGTGATTACTCCTGAATCCTGGGATAGGCTAATATCAAAAAGGTAAGTGACTGTATAATATGGATTCAATAGTATGATTTGATACCGACAGTCGAAATCTAAGTAATAAATCAATGTAAATTTGGCAAGATTATTTTCAGAGACGTCATCATTCGCTAATAATAATATTGGCATTGACTAGATCAGTATTAGTACACTTAGCTTAGTCCCATTGGTAGGTTTATGTGTGATGTAACTTTAACTTAAGTACGTACATAACATAGACTCTACCGGTATATATTAATTATTATTAACACTCCTAACTAAGCTAAGGCCAAGAGTAAGAGTCCAAGACTAGAGAATTAGCATTGACTTGACATTGAGTTTACGCGCTCTGATTGGCCGATACGCTCCAGCTGTTTCGAATTAAAGTGATAGAGGGCCCCCACTTACGTAAGCTTACGTAAGTCCAAGTGCAAATGCAATGTCAATACGACTTTTTACGTAACATTACATAACGAAGTGACATGTCGTGCTTTAAAGGCACTATGTCCCATTTGCAGGCCCCAAAAATGAAAAGGTTAAATTCCAAAGGCATTTGAAAGACAATACTCATTTTGAACTTCCCTAAAAAAGGGGCTTGAAAATGTCTTTAAGTGGGAAAATAACGACTATTAGTTGTCGAATCGACTTAGGAGCTATAGAGCCAGTAAGTAATAGTCTGATTTTTCAGACCATTGTACCGAATGGTCGTACGTTTTATGCTGCGCAAAGATTCAATCAGTTTAATTTTGGCCATTACAAGAAGTGGGTTATTGATGTAGACAAATGCTCATGTACCCTTTACAGCTCATTTTATGTATGTTATTACCAAAGATGAAAAAGCCAGTCAGTCACTCAATAGTGTCTGACAGTGAAGTCTAGCAAGTAAACGGGTTTCCTTGCATAATTTGAATATTAGGACACTGCTAACGTTTAAATTTCACAGATAGGACATACATGACATATTCATAATTCCTGCAAAGTTCTACAGAATTTGATGTTGGCTGCAAAAGGGACATAGTATCTTTAAACAGGTGACGCAATCCACACATAGGTGACGCACACTCAGCATAGGTACCAACATAAAATAGAAAAATCAACGAACACTTCGGTACAACTTGCAAGTTTGTAACGGTACCTTAAATATGACGAAAATGAGAATTTTTCAAACTGAAGACTTAATTACGTAAGTCTTACGTAAGTCTTAAACTTAAGTGAAATACTTAACTTTTCAAGGACGCTGAAAAAATCGTAACAAATAGAAGATTTGACTGGAATATCATAATTTTGGTATCAGTAAAAACGGAAAATCGCAAGCTAGCTCCTTGCACTAATGTCTTATAACATAATACGCCAACGGCGGTCTGTACTATACTGGAAGAAGAAGAAGAAGAGCCTATGGGAGCAGGGATAGCCAATCTAAAGGGCCCATGTCGGCTCGGCTAGGCGCCAAATTACGAAAATGAGCTGAGACGGGAGGAACGTAATGCGCATGCGCTGGCTGTATTGTCGATGTAAGCTAAAGTTCTACGTGTGTGGACTAGAGTCCTCAATGGTACTATTGCTATTGGTAGATTCTATGTGATAATGATATATTCTTCCACCTTGCGGCTTGCCGTAAAAACTAAATGACCAAATCCATGAATATGATAGAATGTACATAAGCGTAATTTTCTGGCGATTCACAACACAAGATTCATGTAAAAAAGCTGAAGAAACTGCTGTTTATTTTACTCAGTTTCGCCAGTGTTCGCGAATTGACCCTAGTTTCACTTTCAGCTATTAAATGATCGACCAAAACAAAATTGACCGTCAAAAATTCTGTCCCTGGCCTAGGCCCTACCGTCCATTTTGCGCCCTCAAAAATTTTACGGATTTTTACTTACATGTGATGGATTTATAGGGTAAATTAGCGCAAATCCATGGTGACAGTGCGTCAAATCTGCATCATGCGTATTTCACCCTCGATGGCTCACATGACATTCAGCGGCGCAAAGCAAACTTCGAGCATGCTACCCGTGTTGCAAGCCTTTGTACACGGAATAAGCGGTGACTCACTTCAATGGATAATGTCACTCCTCACTGATAGACAACAGGCAGTCATAGTTGATGGATCAAAATCAACATGGAGGGATTGTAACATCTGGGCCCCGTCTTACAAAGAGTTACGATTGATCCAAATCAATGGTGAGTCCTCCAATCAATAGCAAGTCTACAGTCTCCTATCTCTTATGTACATAGTTGCGATTGATATCAACTCTTTGTAATACAGGGCCCTGGTGTCCTCCAGGGATCTGTCATCGGCCCTGCCCTGTTCCTGTTGTATATCAAATTATCAACGATATCCAAGACAACATCCAGTCCACAATGCGTCTCTTCGCAGATGACAGCACCCTCTATCGTGAGATTCGACGCCCTGAGGACCATCAAATCCTAAAGGACGATCTCCAACAGCTGTCCAGGTGGTCTACAAACTGGATGATGGACTTAAATGTGAAAAAGTGCGCTATCCTCACCATCACACAGAAGTGTACTCCCAGCATCCGAGAATACCACCTGTCAAATGGACTGATCCCGAGAGTCAAGGAGTACAAGTAACATGGAGTAAGGGTTTCTGCTGATCTTCATTGGAACAAGCACTGCAAATCCATCCGGCATAAAGCAAGCCGTACTCTAGGTCTTCTTCGCAGGACTCTCCCTCTGTACCAGGGATGTAAAATCCAGGGCCTACACAGCCCTAGTGCGCCCCAATTGGAGTATGCCTCGGAGGCTTGGAACCCACACAGCGTCAAAGTCACAAAAATGCTAGAGCAAGTGCAAAGAACAGCGGCTCGCTTTGTGTACTGTGACTACAGGTACACCACATCACCCTCAGCTCTTGTGACAGCACTAAGGTGGGACACGCTCCACACATGTCGATTCCTCAACCAATGCACCCTTCTCTACAAGATCCATCACCGTCTTGTCTCCATACCCAAACCAACTATATATTGTCATCCCTGCTACATACTTCGTAAGACACGACCACAACCTGAAGTAGGCCTGAGTCGGTACGGTCGGTCACACCGGGTCCCGACCGTTGCCGTCGGGTACCGGTTTCGTTTTTTGGAAACCGACGCCCCAAAAACATAATGAAATATATAAGAAATCACACCACCAACATTCGTCCACCTTAAAACTCTTGCGTATTTAATTATTACCAATTTGTATTTCATATTCTAGCTCATCCTAAATAGATCCGAACTGCTGATATAAATATGGGTTGCAAAGCAGTCCGCTGTTCGCGGCATGGGGTTGTTGTTGCCAGCGCTGCTAGCGAGCAAGCTAGCCACTGGCCGGGTGTCTAGTCTCGGCAGGATGAATAAATCAGGTTAAAAAACATTAGTGTTAGAATAATAAAACGGCCTTCTAAAAAATTCTTCTTTACAACAGAAGGATCAAATATTTTTTTTAAGACAAATTAAATATTTTCTTCTTAATTCTATTTCCAAGTTATGTATCTGATTACAGTAATTTTGAGTAGTTGTGGTATTTCCAATTGTGATCTTGTAGTTTTGAATGATTTCTTGGTACGATCGCGTATTTGTTTGGGTTCGTTTCGAAACGCATTACAGCTAATGAAGTGTATTGCACATTCCTTCCGTGACTAGTCCCAACTTGCCTTGCAACAGCTATCAGTATCGAAACTTGTTGTGTAATTATCAGCTTTTAAAAGAAGCATGCGGTGTTTAAAATAAGATAAAAATATTTATTTGTCTTTAAAAAATTATTCGATCGCTTTGTTGTAAAAGAAGAATTTTTAAGAAAGCCGTTTTATTATTCTCACATTAATGTTTTGTTAACCTGATTTAGTCATTCTGCATGAATCAAAATGGCAGCTCGAATGTTCTCTTTCTATTTTTGCCGAAGTTTATTTATTTTTAGAGGCATTATTGATAATGGCACTAAACATCGCCAAACATGGATGAAAATAATGTAAAATGGGAGAATATACCGATCTGAGCCGAGGTACGCATGTGTTGATTTATTTGATTGATAAAAAAAGTCACTTTTAAGGGGCATACTGATGAAATGAGGCAAGTTACAGATCCTGCTAGCTGATATCGGGAGACCGGGTCCCGATCGGTGCAAGGCCGGCGGGACCTGGTTTATAAAATTCCTGACATGACTCAGGCCTAAGTCCTGAAGTATGTAATTCCTGATGCAACTATCGACTCCTTCAAGTTTTCATACTATCCAAGAGCAATAAGGATCTGGAACCATCTACCAGGCTCAGCAGTCAATGCAAAAGGAATAACCCACTTCAAGGAGGCTGCTCTACCCTCCATCAGAATGATGCAGCCCCCTGTAGGTTCTCACATCATATAAGCTTACTAGCTTGGTTTTTACTTGCACTGGACTTAGCATATTTTACTGTAAATTAGCAAGTGCTTTGTCCACACACCGTTCCAGCACTTCAGTTCATGACACTTCTTGTAGTTACTTGCCTCACCTACCATCCCAGTATAACTTCCTGAGTGATCTGCCAAACGGATTACCCAACCAAGTACCAAGTACAAACTATATACTGCGCAGCGTCGAATATGTGTGTGTGTGTGTATTTGTAAACGAGGGAGCGATGGCATCATGTGCAACGTCAAGGGTCATCAGAACAACGGAGGAGGTGTTTGAGCAAAATTTAGAATGTCATGTAAGCTTGGTGTGTACCACTTTTCTGTACATTCTGTACAAAAATTGGATGAATCTTGCATAGATTTTGAGGGGCTGTATCTTTTGATAGAAACAACGGTGAGTCTTGAAATTGGAAATGTGTTCTTCTGAGTAGTTGATTTTTTCAATTATTCAACCATAATCGTGAAAAACGAACCAAAAGGGAAAATTGAAAAAATCGTTCAGACACCCTACATGTATGCGCGACATGATATAATGAGGTATGGATCAAGTTTGTTGCGATTTTACATGGAGATTCAGTGCTCCAGGCGACCAAAAAATGCACCCAATGAATACGAAGCAGCTCTTCGCTAGGATTGACATTAGATTTCTGATTTTCATATTTAAGTTTTTTTTCTTCAAACATCAGTGAGTTGAATTTGATTATATTTTACTGCTATTTAGGTGTCATCTATTGTCACCAAAGTGCCAATTTTTAGTGAATTCTGGTAAATTCTGGTAAATTTTGTACAGTGGTGTTTGAAAATTCTGAGAATCAATAGAGGGTGTTCAATTATTTTTTTCCTACACACAAAGTATACTAATGCTTCTATGAGTGCATATAATAATGAGGCATTGTTGAATCTCCAATAACCTTGTACTAAGTAGCGTGAAAGGCTGGGTGATAATATGACATATGATATAATGAGATCACTAAGCTTTAATTGGCATCCATTTGCCCTCGTTAAGAAATATGGAAACTAAATCTAAAATGTGTTTGTAATTACCCATTCCTGCACACTAGAACATGACGAACATTGCAAAATGCATTCGAGCTTGCTGCAGGACTCTTTTTATTTCTTCAACTCACTCAGTGAATGTGATTTCCAGCAAGTTTTCATTTCATGTATGGTAGTTCAAATAATAAATGGATAAATTTTATTTATAATGAGTACAAATACTTTACCGGTAAGCCACTTTCTCTGGAAATGTATTTATTTGACCAGAATGTGATATGACCCTTAATAGTTTAAAGATCATAAGTCCCTTTGCAGGCAACATCAAATTCTGTAGAACTTTGCAGGAATTATGAATATATATGTCATGTATGTCCTATCTCTGAAATTTAAACGTTAGCAGTGTCCTACATGTAGTATTCAAATTATGCAAGGAAACCCGTTTACTTTCTAGCCTTCCCTGTCAGACACTATTGAGTGACTGACAGACATCTTTTTTCTTTGGTAATAACATATATAAAATGAGCTGTTACAGGTACATGAGCATTTGTCTACATCAATAACCCACTACGGGTACTTGTAATGGCCAAAATTAAACTGATTGAATCTTTGTGCAGCACAAAACGTATGACCATTCAGTACAAGGGTCTGAAAATCAGACTATTACTTAGGTGATTGCAATCACTTATGTCGATTCGACAACTAATGGTCGTTATTTTCCAACAAAAAGCCATTTTCAAACCCTTTTGTTTTGAGGGAAGTAGATAAATAAGTATTGTCTTTCAAATGCTGTTGGAATTGTACCTTTTCATTTTTTTTGACCTGCAAATGGGACATAGTACCTTTAAGGGGCAATTCGGGCAAATTAACCACAGACCTTTAATATCTACATGTACATGTACATATTTGTTTTAGTTGCTGACCCTTTCATTCATGGTTTATAAAACACATTTATGTACATGTCTGTCTGTCTCTTGCCTTTTTTTTTGCCAGATACCTAAGTTGGTTTTCGTTGATAATTTGAAGAGAAAAAAATTGGAATGAGCAAAATGGTATTTGTCCCTACAACCACCAAAAATATTTTGCTACGCATGTGTGAGGTTCCATTTCATATATATATAATGTTATGAGCTGTAAAATTTACCTCTATCGAGAGATTTGCAAGTTTGAACACTCTCAGTAATGTTAACACAGCATGTGAGTAGACAATTCAGACACCCATTCATGCTCACATAATCTGACTTGGGCTCTTGGTTTTTTATTATTATATCAGCCCTTGTACATGTATATATTTTCATGCTCCGCCTGAACCAATAATCCATCTATAGAAGGCTAGTACTTCTAAGGTTGCTTTTATACACTAGCTGTACAATAATACATTTTAGGTTTAAATTACTCTTTCTTTGAAAAAAGTGGAATATCAAATGTACATGTATGAGAGGTGAAAATATTTGAAATCCTAGCCGGGATGTAAATTTCCATTTCAGTGTAGATGACTGACTGCCACTATGACAGCTGTGTGTGTGTGTGTGTGTGTGCACATATTTTTTCAAACCTTGAGAGATAACAGTGGGGTAAGCTAGGAAAAGACAGCATTCAACAAAAGCTTGTTTTTTCATTAACAAAGTACTCTCCATTATGTATGTTTTGAGGGCTGTCTTTATATCCAGGTCTTCCAGGATTTTTCATTTGATAAACTACACTGTACCAGCTTAGAGTGAATTGTCATGATCATTGGGATGCAATACATGTATATTTGTTGCACACTGCAGATATAATGTGTGTAGGTGTAGGTGTGTAGCTTGCATTCCTAAGCAAACGTGTGTAAACACCCATTGGAGGGTTCTCCTCTCCATACAAATGATGAGTCATGCATAGTACAGCCTAGCTGTGATGAGATCATCACTTCACCAAGAAATGAGACAATTGCTGTGTAATTTAGTTTAGCAGGCAAGAACTTGTCCCAAATCATGCCATATTTCACTCATTCAGTGGCCTTGGAACCTTATTCTGAGAGATTCTGAGAGTTTTCCTGCCCATTTAATAGTTATGGAGCAAATTTTCTTATCATTTAGTTTTTCAGCATGACATGGGCATCATCATTTTCTTGATAACATGACACTATACACATGTATATGCAAAGTCGTTTACCAAGTAAATGTATTCAAATTTATGGACGATTCCTTCCCGCGTACATGTATATGTGGTGATGAAGTAATTCATTCTCCTGCTATTATCTTTTGTATTACAATCGTCAGAACGCAAATTGCATGAACAAGTTGTTCTCTTCTGGGGTATTTCAATGAAATAGATTTGTCAACTTCTATATTTTAGTATTTTTTTTATAAATGAGTTACAATTTTTAACCTTGTTATCAATTTATTAACTAAATATGATTTTTAGCTTTCGTAGCTATAAATTTCCTTCATTGAAAAGCAAAGTCTTTGTTAAAGAAGTCTTTCCAACTAGAGCTTGTGCATGGTACATGTAGAAGTTTGCCTGGTAGGTCACATTTTCAAGAAAATGACTGCCCATGTCATGGTAAAAGGCATTACCGGTACATGTACATGTACATCATACCAAGAATATCTTCATGTATGTACATTTTTGTACTTAGATAATATTGTACACCATATTTCAGCATACCGGTACCTACATTTATTCTTTAGGTTGAGGTTTCCTCCAAGCCTACATGTACATGTATCTGTATTACAGTAGGGTGTATAGTGTTTATTTTTTCTGCATTTTGCCTAATTACTGCCAAAGAGTATTATGTATTTCCACATTGACAGGATATGACTAGTATAGTAATTTTTATCCTTGAAACTTGGGGCAGTGCACATGCAGCCAGTGATACATTTCAGTACGTCATTGTATCTTTTCTAGCAAAATTGTGTCTTGCAGTATGCAAGAATGCATACTGATACATGTGTATCTGTATTTAACAATCGGAACCGTGAACATAACTCCCTAATAAAAATGGCAATGTTATCTAAGCGACTAAGCCATATATCACTATTATACAATTACTCCAAATATGTTGGAGTGTTAGCCCACTGTTTTTGGAAAACTCCTCCCCTCTCAGTCTCACACTCTCTCTCTCTCTCTCTCTCTCTCTCTCTCACTTGTAACACCATCATCATCACCATCATCACCATAATCATCATTAATATCATTATCCATGATCACCAATTTCCTCATTCTTTGATTATCATCATCACAGAGCTACCAAGTGTCACGCATTATGCGTGACAGTCACGCATCGAGGGTCTGAAAACGCTGTCATGCATGGCAACCATTTTTTTCATGCATCAGGGCTAGACTGGGGGAAGAAGAAAAAAAAGGTAGTAATTGCTAGACTACGTACTGGCCGACCGCCTCGAGGCCTCAGCTAGCTCCTCGCAGGGTTCGTGTATGTATAACGCATGCACATTGCATGCATGCACGCCGGCTAGTGTCTTTTTTTCCGTAACCTAGCCATCCTATGCTACATATTAATATTTGAATATATGAATATTTGCGTTGGTACGGTGTGGTGGAGATCAAAATGAAATCGGCCAGATTCTGGACTAAACCAGTTTGTTTCAATGATTATGGACAAGTTACGACCTGGGTAGTCATTCGTTTACGGTAAGCCTCCCGATTTTCTCGCAATATCATTTATTTTAAGTAAACTTAGCTTTGCACTTGTAATTTTTGTATGAAATCTCATATTTGATCAATTATCACATCAGATTCTGTGTGCGTGCGTATCATGAATATTGATGACTAGCGCATGACGTATAGGTTCCTATTGAGCCAATCAAATGCAGCGGTAGGATGGCTGGGTTACGGGAAAAAAAGACGCGGCCGGCTATCACGTTGCGTCACACGCGCACGCGCGATTTCGAAACGTACACTATACGCTATACCCTCGCCCGTGCGCTTGCGCGCCGAGTCATGAAAATGTCACGCATAGCTGATCTTTGAACTTGGCATCTCTGTCATCATCATCATGATCATCACCCTTCATCCAACATCAATCTTCATTAATATCATCAACAACATCATCATTATCACCATCATCATTATCATCTTCGGTGCCATCATCATTGTTATCAATATCATCATCACCATTTGATAACTTGGGTACCTGTACAGGCTGTACCTGAACCTGTATAATTCATGGGCAGGTAATCTCTCCTGATCTGATGAAATTCAAGAGTTTGATTATATTAATTTTGTCTTCTAGAATAATCCTACCTTGTACAGGATTACACGTGGAGGTCATAGGATGATTACAAAACATTGGAATAATTTTCTTATCTCTTTTCTTAAAATGATTATGACAATATGGTTTATCCTCTAAGAACTTCATTGATCAGTCTCTATGACTCTATACATTGATTAATAAAGTTCTGAGAAAATATGAACTTTAGCCATAACAAATAAATCCTATTCTCACAATCATACTGTATATGTCATATAAAAAACTATTCCAACTTTTGGGCAAAAGTGTACGGTACTATAAAAAATCACCCAAAACCCATTCAGTTTAATATAATCTCAATCGGTAATAGTGAAACTTGTACATGACAGAGGTAATTGAAAAAAAATTTGAGCTTATTTCTGGCACACAACATTCTGTTTATCAAAATGACAAATAACCATTTGAATTTAAAAATTGAGAATCCATGATACACCCCAAATTCATCAAGTATGATTTTGTACAATTTTGTTTACACTTAAAGGTGATATTCATAGAAGAGCCCTAAATATGAAGATATTCATATCTACAGAAAGCTTATAAGCCATACAATGAGCTTGGATGACATTCAAACAATATAACACTTCCGAAAAAGCGAAATTAGGGTGAAAACAATCACCCTATTCTCTGGGACAAATTTGCCCTATTGTCATCCGAAACGGCCTTTAGCTGTGACGTAGGAAAAGGGAGGCGTGGCTAGTGTGCCACTTCCGGGTATCTAGTAGAACGCATGTATAACATTATAAGGCTGAAAACACAGCTTCAACTTATGTGTTATTTTACCCTTACTATAGAATAAATTATAATACAACATCGTTTGTAAGTTACTTCTCATTAATATTTCCATCTTGATATTCTAAGAAATGTATTATTTGTGAAATAAACGTTGAAAAATGGGGAAAAGAAGGTGAAACTATGGCTGTGTCCCGGCTTTGTTGTACAGCGAGCCTGCATAATGGGGATTTGGGTGCCGGCGATTTTTACCACCATGTAGTTTCACTTTGACATATCAGTCGGAGACTTCACCTCTTCCACTATGGAAAAAACAGTTAGTATTGATTTAATCATTATTATGAATAAAATAAAATTCAAACAAATCGAAGAATATTTCATTTAGTCGATCGTATCATGGCTAGATTAGCTGGAAAAATCGAGGCGATTCTGCTGTTGTTACGATTCATCTGCGAGTAGTGCGGCTCTTGGCAGCCGCATTACCTACACGGCTGATCGCTGATTGAATTTAGTATCGCTGGCGGATTTACATTACCTGCGCGCACATCAAAACACACGTAAACGTGACTGCACTGCACACCGCACACACACAGTACTATACGCTTGCATTTCAGTCGCGATAGACGAAACCCTTACGAAACCAAACCAAAACAAAACGGCGAGAAATACACTATTCTATGTAATTATAGTTATCGACAAATGAAAATGGAGAAGAAACATTATTCATTGTTATGTCAAAGGAAATTCCACCTCGGAACATGATTCTACTATAGGTAATTTTGTTTTGAAACACAGCTAGGTTGATTTTTCATACTATCTCCGTGTACATACAGCTCAGCTGGCAAGCTAAAGCCGGTGAAAAAGTTGAGTTGTAAACAGTTATTTTACGGATATTGTCACTTTTTCAATGCCAATAATGACATGAATATTGACATTAGGATATGTTTCAGGACGGGAGAGGACAACTGTATGCCAGATATTGACCATTCAGGCAATATTTCAATCGTTTTGAGAGAGTGGAACTGACATCGACTCTATGAACATTTGTGTGTAGATCGCAGTTAGTCTCTATAGCTGCGTGAAGCATATCCGGCTCTGACGTCACTCACAAAGCCACTTTCCCTTAGGCGATTTCGTAGGTCAGGATAGAGTCAATTTAGTGAAATTTGATTTTCATAAAACACAAAACTGCACACTTTCATGGCATGTTAGCTGCATAAATTGCTTTAATAACTCATTCAATTATAAAATAAACTATTTTTATTTGATTTTATTTCCTATAAGTATCAACTTTAAGTCTGCATTGAGTATTAAATAGAATTGTGCTTTGTAATCACTATAAATTTGCATCCATTTAAAAAAGATAAAGAACATGTGGGTGGGGGAAGGGGAAGGGTAAATCATTTTTTAAAGAGAGTCCTAAGGCCATTTAAAAGAAAATTCATGTTTAGCGTCCCCACCCGCTTCCTTTTTGGGGACCGCCTGCTTTTTTCTTCTTTTTTTTCTCCATTTTTTGTCCTTGTTTTTTCTTTTCCTTTTTTTTTCTTTTTTAAATGAAAAAAACATGAAAAACATACTGCTAAAATGATTTATTTCTGAATTATAAAAAAAAAACATAAATGCTGGCGGCCATCTTGAAAAATAGCCAGACTGGCTCAGACGTCAGGGAAAATGTACCGAGCAGCCATTTTGAAAAAAAAGAAAAAAAGGGCCTCCTCCTTCCTATTTTTCAAAAAGGCAGGACGCTAAACATTTTTTTTTTTAATGGCCTAATAAAATTAGGAATCAATTCTCATATAGGTGTAATGACATTGCAAGTAACTTGTGGACATATATTTTGTTGAAATGATCACTTCTGTGAATTGAAATTGCAAATGTACATTCATGTACATGCAGGAGGAGGCGATTTGGCTCAGGCGGTAAAGCGTTGAGCCTGTCGAACCAAAGATCGTGGGTTTGATTCCAACCCAGGCAGATGACTGAAGCCTGCGTTGTGTGTTAACGTGCCCTCCCTCTTTCATAGATGCAGGCTATGTTAAGTGGAAACACTCCGTCCCTTGGATAGGACGTTAAATGGAGGCCCCGTGTAGAGGAGAGTCATCACCTTTGCACGTTAAGAACCCACTGCACTATTCGTATAAGAATAGGGGGGAAACCAGGTGTAGTGGTCCACCTACATGTATACACCCCCAATCAGTTATACTGGGAGGAGAGACCCGAGGGTACTCAAGTGATTCAGTTCACTTTTCGCCTCCGAGGCACAGGTGATGCCAATACTTAATAACAATAATAATAATAATGTAAGTACAGCTGTGTGTGGTGAATCCATCAGCTAGTGAGCTAGGTTACAATGTATTTTAGGGGTATGTTGCTCATTGCTCATAATTTATGTGTCAGTGCACTAACTCTTATCTTTATTTGGTTTTATATGACAGGAACACCTTCAAAACAAACACTTCTGGATGTGCACAAACAACTGTAGAAGTCCATGAGTAACTTGTGAGGATGGCTTCTACTGAAATATAAGAAAGGAACAAAATGTCTTCGAGGAGAAGCGAAGAATACACAGGTGAGTATAAATTTTATAAATGCACGTTTTCCAAGGTGTGGATTTTGTTTGAATCTTGCATCATCTTCTGAGAGACAGAAAGTCATTAAAATACACATGTATGGCTAATACATCCTATATAGCATTATACATTTTTGATGTGGATGCGTCCGATAGGGATGAAATTACATGCAGTTTTATCTGTACATCTACTTTACGAAAGACAGCGTAGAGTGGCCAGATACACTGTAAGCTGGTCTATTTTCATATTATTGTCTGGGGTTGGCAAGTGATGCCATGTACTGGTACATGTACACATACATTTTCATGTACCTCCCTAGATTCTTTCTCAGCAGTGTCTGGTCTCTAAAATAGATACATGTTCATGTACATGTAAGCTGTACACAATCTCTATCTGTATATCTCTCTATTTCTTTCTCTCTCTCTCTCTCTCTCTCTCTCTGTCTGTCTCTCTGTCTCTGTGTCTCTCTGTGTCTCTGTCTCTTGTTTTCTGTCTTTACCAAGGTGGTGTGCAATATATTGTTGGTAGTGGTACCAGGTATGAAATGAAATGTGTTACAGTGCACAGTGTACTGATATCAGCTGTCATACCGAATGATAATACAGGCAGCAGCAGCATGTACAATTACATGTACATGTATGTAGTAATATTATTGGACAAAGAATGTGCAATATTCATAGCTCATATGAATTATGTGTAATGCAATACTAGCCTGTGGAATATCATACACAATGTGGTACACAGCTCTGATGTGATCTGAAGTGAGAAAGTTCAAGTAGGTACATGTAGTTTGTTCTATAGACAGCATTAGCATAATGCACAGCTGGAAGAATAATCAAGTATTTCCATTTGGATGTAATTTGATTATCAGAGTGATCCTCCAGCATGAAAAATGAGTCTAATTTATCTGGCTACCATGTGGTTTGGGTATCATGTTTCATTGTGTATTACCATCAGGTTTTATATGACTTATCTGTATTATGAATATCATCAGGAGACATTTTTTTAAATCTATGTACATACATGTACATGTATACATGTAGACCGGAGGTTAATACTTACGTGTACATGTACATGTAAATATGTAATGTATGATATGCATTACGGTATACTTAATGTGTACATTCACCTTGTGTACAATGTATACTGAATGAGAAACTGAAACTACACCCTGAATACTGTATTTTCGCGAGGGTTTTATTTTCGCGAATTTCGCGAATTGCATATTATCTCGAATTTATCAACACGCGAAAAACATTGCCACCTCATCATTCCGGAGCGCGAAAATATCAGCATAAAAATATGTGCTTGCGCCCTCTCATCGCCAGCGCCCTCTCCATCGCCAGCGCCATTTGCCTGGCCACTGTCACTACTACGCACGTACATGCATACATGCGTGCCCACACTCACTATTCTATATACAGCGCGCGCGTATTATTGTGTAGCAGCAGTTGCATTTGCACGCACCGCTTGCAACATTCACTCAGTGATTCCACTTTCCGTGACAGCAAGTGGGGAAGTTATCATTTTTCAAATGTCTCTAACTCTTATGTTAGTTGTTACCCTTGTCGATGTCAACAACTAGAATATGTACTTGTCATAAAATATAAAATTAATCAGCCTTCTCGCTCTATGCCGGTACTGTACTTGGCTGTATGTGGTGGGCAGGTGCGGATCCAGGGGGGGGGGGCGCGCGGGCCTTGGCCCCACAAAAAAAAAAAAAAGAGAAAAAAGGAAAAGTAGGGAAAGGGAAAGAGGAGAGAAATGGAAAGAAAGAAGAAGAAAAGAAAAGGGGGAAAAGAAGGAGATTGGGGGGGGGGAGGGGCTGAAAAGGCCTTGCCGCCTAGGCTGTTGCCTCCCCCATCAAAAAAATAAGAGAGAAGATAGGAAAGGGAAAGAAAAAAGAAAAATAGGAGATAAAGGGAAGGAAAAAAAGAGGAAGAAGAAAAGAAAAGGTGGATATCAGTTGCAATTTTCGCGCCAACAAGTTGTGGATCGGGGGGAAAGGCCCATGCCCCGCCCGCCAAAAAAAGAGAGAATGAAGGGAAAGGGAAAGAGGAGAGCTAAAAGGGAACAAAAAAGAGGAAGAAGAAAAGAAAAGGGTGAAAAGAAGGGGAGATCAGTTGCCATTAATCCAGCCAACAACGTGTGGATCGGGGGGAGAGGGCGAAAGGCCCTTTCCTCCCCCCTCCCCAGCAAACCTAAAAGAGAAGGAAGGGAAGGGAAAGGAAAAGAGGAGAGAAAGGGAAAGAAACAAAAGAGAAAGAAGAAAGGTAGGGGAGATCAGTTGCGATTTTTCCTGCCAATAAGGTGTAGATCGGGGGAGGCCCACTGGCCTAAAACCTCTGAGCTTCCAGGGGCTCTGCCCCTGAACCCAACCAAGGGCCCTAAGACGGGCCCCTGGATACTCATCTGACCGTAATTTATTGCCTAAGACCCCTGAGCTTCCGGGGGCTCTGCCCCTTGGATCCCACGCCAATTAGTGACCTGCCAGTGTCATGAATAAGGTATCAAAATATGCTCATCTGACCGTAATTAAATGCCCGTACCCCCTGAGCTTCCGGGGGGCTCCGCCCCTTGACCCCGCCGGGTTTTGCCCCTAGACCCCACGCCAATTTACGCTACGCTCTACCTGATCGTAAATACTTTAGCCTCCCCCACCCACTTTGAAAAACGTTCAGCAGGGCCTGCATGTAAGAGTGGGGTGATGCAGATTTTGTCTGCCCCCAAACGATTTTGCTCATTACGCCACTGCTGGTCACCATTATGTACGTACCAATATTTGGCTCGCATAATTTCAAATTTGGGCCCCCCCCTAAGAATTCCTGGATCCACGCCTGGTGGTGCGATGGGCTGCTCAAACTTGTGTGTGTACTTACATGTACGTGTACTGAATCTGTGTGTGTGTGTGTGTTGGCGTGAGAGAGTTTGCGAGTACGTCATGCCCATTCATTAATTTTACTGTGTGATATTAGCGAAAGCAACGACTCGCGAAAATGTCTCTTAGCCTGTCATTCGCGAAAATATCTGTACACGAAAATATCAGCTTATAAAGTACTGTATATTGGAGGGCTGTCCATTTTATATTGGACAGGTAATTTTATATTTTGATTTTACAATAAACATGTACTATGCTGCAATGAAAAGTATTTTTCTAAATATTTTACATTAAAAAAATATCCTAGAGTAGCAAGGCATTCTAAAAAATTATACAAAATAATTGATCATGGTGATGATATTGGTGATGGTAATGATCATACATGTACATGTACATGTACATGTACATGTAATATGACATCTTGCCTTCTTAAAACTTAAAACTACATGTACATTGTATAGGCTTAATATTAATATGTAGGTTTCTAGAATGATACTACCGTACATGGTCTTTTCATTTGTTCTTTTTTATAATGTTTATAGTCCATTGTCAATCGTTGTCAATCGGTCAAAAACAGCTGTAGAGGAAATTTTGTGAGGATTTTTCGAAAGAGAATGTCATAGCTATGAACTATGAACGTTGTACCCAAATTTTAAAGTTTGTCTTAAGTTATTTTTCAAACATTTTTATAATGGTGATTTTGCTGTTTTTTATGATTTTTGAATAATTTATTTTTTCAAATATCTTAAACTGCACTAGGGATATGTATTCCTAATCTTTGTATATTATTAGAGATCATTTTAATGGAGAAATAATGGAGACAAATTTATATTTATAGCTATTGTAGGCCTTTAAACATATTTTATTAGACATGCCCTCTACTATAAGTACCATATGAGAAATTGTTATCTGCACTTACATCATGTATGAATTGTTTTTGACAGTGTTTGACCTTGACCGACATGTCTATTAGTGGCACATTGTTCATATATCGTAATCATATTTTTTGGAGAATTGTATTGATAAAAGGAGTGGTATAATTAGAAACAACACAGATATGTTAAAAGTATCTACATATAAAAGGACAACACTATCAACACAAGGTCTTCTGTCAGTTCATCCTGCTGTACATAGCGTTATACAAAAACTGGCCCTCTGTTGCGTCCGCTCCTGCATTCTTGAACCTCGTACCAGTAACATTTAGGAAGATGTGTTTCCTCCAATTTTTGAAAGCTTTTCAAAAAAAGTTTGGAAACCGCGTTCATAGTTTTATTTATGACATTCTCTGTCTAAAAATGTACAAGTATGCATTTTTTTCACTAATCCTCACAAAATTTCCTGTAGTTGACCAATTGACAACAGACTATTACCGGTAGACATTAAAAAACACTTTATGGTACTTGGAAAAAAGATATTGCTTTAAAAAATCAGCTTAATTCATTGAAAATTGTCTGACCCTTTTAATATATTTAAAGCGCTACCCTTCTCAGCTCCAAATAGATGTACATGTAGCTTTGTGTCTCGAGTTGTTTTTAACAACATTTGAATTTCCTCACTGCACCCTATAAATGATTTGTGTCTCCCGGTCAAGTCACTGTAAAGCACAATCGTATGGTCCAATCTTGCTGACTCAGGAAATTTGAGAGATTTGATTTCTTATCACGATAGGAATAGCGTTGAATTCATATGATATCATTGATCCTAACTGGGGCACCAGCCTTCTGGCAAGGTTTGGCAAAGAGCTCTAGCTTTGTAGATCTGATGTCGGTAGCAGGATGTGCAGATGACAAAAATGAAATTTCTGTAGCAGGACTGTACTCTGCAAACAAACAAGTCTTGGATTTATAAAGAGCTTGTCAAGACACATAATTATAATTATACTTCAACTGGTGATTAAAGTGCACGTCCATATACATGTAGGTTACAGGTATTTTATTTTTAAATTACACATGTACAGGTGTACATACATGTACTAAAAGAGTGTACAATTTAAATTCTTTTCTTTGGTTGCCCTGTATTGCAATTAAAATGTATATTCCTCTAGATTTAGTTCTTGCAGTAGATTGTGGCTGCCCTCTAAAGAAGTATTATCCCCTCGCCGACGAAGTCGGAGGGGATACATGCAGTAATGCTGCCGTCCGTCCTTCAGTCCTTCCGTAACAAATCTGGTTTCCGTACGATAACTTTTGTACTGTTTGACGGATTTGAATGAAATTTGATATGAAGGTACATTGTATCAAAACACAGCCTAAGTTCGATTTGGAGTATGTAGGTCAAAGGTCATAGCTCATTAAATATGCAAAAAAACACTAATTATTAGAAAATTTGGTTTCCGTTCGATAACTTTAGTAATGTTTGACGGATTTTAATCAAATTTGATATGAAGGTACATGGTGTCAAAACACAGCCTAAGTTCAATTTCCGAGTATGTAGGTCAAAGGTCATAGCTCATTAAATATGCAAAATTTGCTAAATATACATGTAGGCCATTTGTACCCGGTGAGGGGATGCTATGTTTGCTTGACTTGTTTAAAATAGACATTGTGATTTACTCATGAACACCTGTACATGAATCACGTAGGCATTAATAGATTTACGAATAACAATTACATGGAATGGAAATTACTGGATCATTTAATATATATATTTGAAAAAGAAAAAAACAAGAAATGTTTGAGTAAAACCTGAAGCCAAACAATTAGTATGGTAATGATTGATTTATCAAATGTAATGTACATGTACATGTATATATAGAATTTAGAAATTCTACTTTAAAAAAGACAAAGTAAAGCAATCATAATGGTGATGGGTACTAGATGTCCATGTATAGGTACATGTAGATTTGACACAGAATATAGAAACTGTAAAGTACATGTACATGTAACTTAAGCTCTATTCCAGTGGAAAGAAGTGGTCTTTGGTGAAATTTCATCCAGATCTTCATCTGCTGTCTGCATAACTTGCTAGGATTACATAACATTGATCTCATTACTCACCCACACATTTCCCCTGTATGCTGGTCACGTTCAGATCTCAGTCATAATTGCTAGGCAGTATCGTGATGATCGTGAAGGAAATTTGTCAGTGCAATTAAGAATACTATAATGCAGGTCATTTACCTGCTGGAGGGCATGTATTAAGGTCAGCAGAAGAAATGATGAAACAATGCTCTTTTCTTTTAATAGAAATGTATTAAATTAATTCTACCAACTCTGATTGAATATTGCAGGACCTAGACATACATACATTACATTTAGCTATGAACAGAAAATTCAATTTTATAGCAAAACTGCAAATATAGTTGAAAATGTTAAACCTTCCTATGATATTTGATTGTATAATGTACATGCACATGTATACATTACTGCATATCCAGTGACAGATTTGTGTTTAGCTTTTTCTTCTTCTTTCTTTACTGTGTCTCTTCTTTGAGTTTCAGGAGCAAGTAGCCCTCATCCAACATATATGTCCTGTCTGTTTTTAGATAGGGGCCACCTCTCTATAAAGGCCTGCTGTGTATAGTGGCTATGTATTTTGTCTCCCTCAAGAAATAAATGTGTGTTGTAGAACCATGTATAGAGGCCACCTGCCTACAGTTGCTGCCTTTTCTGTTTCCCTTGCGTGACCTTAATAGACAGGTTCGACTATCCATGAAGGCCTTTCTAGTTGGTTCAAGAATAATACAGTAGACCAACCCTACGAGGCAGGTGTCAGTCTTGAATCCTTAGAAAAGTTGTCAGAAAGCCCACAAGACTGATGAGTGGTCTCATTGGCTGTTGGTCTTGTGGAACCCTCAGACACCATTCCAGAAGGCACATACGACTGAAATGTGCTGTTCGTCTTGTGGGCTCTTAGTTCTGGGCCCTGTTTCATAAAAATTGTTATCAATAACAAGTTACAATAACTGTTATAAGCTAATGAAACCATGGCATTTGATTGGCTGAGAGCAAATTTTCATAGAAATTTAGCATTTGCTATTGATAGCAAGTTTTATGAAACAGGGCCTTTTTCTGAACATGGAATAAAACCTGTTGACATACATGTACTGTAGTGCTGTAAAAAATAGCTTTTTAAAATATTTATTTCAGCTTTGATTGTCCATTTAAATTGTCTTTTTGTGTCTGTCCTATCCCTTTTTCCAGGTTCTAACCTGAGCCTAGCCACCAGCTCCACCTCTGATGTATCGTTACCATGGATACGGAGGCCTACGGAGGAGGACAAGCAGGATGCGACCTCGACGACCACCATTCCCCTTGACACCAACGTGAAGCCTGGTCAGTATGTCCTCCAGAGTCTCTTTGCAGAGTTCACCATCCAAGCAGAGAGGAAGATAGAGAGGATAATGACAGAGCCATTGGTAAGAAAAAGAGTCCTCTTGTGTAAGCCTCATTTACAGTAAAACCTGAAAAAGAATTGCACTTATTAAATGTTTGCAAATCCCCTGAATGGTTAAGAGAGTTAAGACAGAGAGTTTCATGCTGCAAAGCAATTGAGTCACAACAGACACAAAGCTGCAGTTTTAGGATAGTCCAAAAAAAATTGCAGTGAAAATCTCTCGGGTTTACAATGTAAAGAGTTTTAAATCCCAAGTCCACTCTGATTTTCAAAAATTATAACATGTTGTAAATAAATCAAAGGTTAAAACTGCCAAATATCACGGGCGTACTTCAATCAGGTGATTTTAAGAGCGATTTTTGTTTCGGGTATTTCGAGCAAAACATTTATATTGCTGTACGGATGTGACGTATGCTCCTCACAACGAAAGTGCCAGCGGTATACATTCTGACAATAGGCTATTTTCGTAATGTAACCAAATTTAATGCATACGTCTTTGTGAAGTGCCTCTATACAAACTATTTCATTCACCTGATAAGAATAATAGTGTTTCATTATTCTTATCAGGTGAATGAAATAGTTTGTATCGAGGCACTTCACAAAGACGTATGCATTAAATTTGGTTACATTACGAATCTGTGTTGTGAGGACCCTACGTCACAACCGACTCGCTCATTAACTTGTTTTTGCTCATTAAAAAAAATTATTAAAAATAAATCTGAGCACCATTTTCCAAAACCAAGTTATATTTGGGCTTTTTAGATTTTTGTCTATCTAATCAGCTCAACTTTTCAGTGGAGTGGACTTGTACTTTAAGTCACAAAAGGTTCTGGTTTTACAGTTTTGTGTTGGTCTGTTTCATGGTGACCTAGAGGCTACAACACATGCTAAATGTATGTCAAATGTACTCAATCTCATACCCAAAGTCCAAATGAAAATGATGTACAGAATATCTGGATAATATCTGGATAATTTAAAGATAGAGAGAAGATATTGAAAAGGAAAGATGGGAATGAAGACTGGTATAGATAGAGAGAATTTGTGGGGGAATATTCAGAGAGGGAGAAAGAGAGAGAGAGAGAGAGAGTGAGAGAGAATGTTTGTGAGTGAGTGAGTGAGGGGAAGGAAATAAAAGGAAGTAGATGACAATGAGAGAAGGAAGAGGTACATTTCAGCTTAGAGTACAAGTGTACAGAAATGTAACATTCATACCTGGCTATCCAACACCATCGCATTATTAAACACCTCTTGTAGTTTACACCTCTACATAAACATGCACACTTTATTTGTTGATGTATGCTACATGTGTGATAACATACCTAGACAGCTTTACTTCCACTGTTCTTATGATATTGAGTGCTCAAGTGTTTGATGCATGTTTAAAGTACATGATAGACATACCAAAGGTGTTTATCAATACATGTATATTTGATTTACATTTGTTTACACCATAGGAAAGTCCGCTGGCAAAATCGCTTCAAAGAGGAGAGGATCAGCAATTTGATCAGGTGAGTTTAAATTAGCAATATTTTTTTTTTGGTCTGAGACATTAAAAATGCTATGTTAATGATATTTGACACCATTTTACTCATGAACATGTAATTATGATGATGAATTAAGAGATATTGAGTCATTCCTACTGAATATCAATTTCGATTTTCTCTTTTTATTCTTCAATATTACATGTGAATATTAGACTTATTTCAAACATTCATGGACAATTTTCCTTCCATTTTAAGACATTATATAGCAATTCTAGGTCATTCCCAACATGTATGGAGAAGTGTAAATACACATACATGTAGTACCTTTAATAATAATGAGAGAATAATTAAGACATTATATAGCGATTCAATGTCATTCCCAACATGTACATGGATGGAGAAGTGTAAATACATGTAATACCTTTAATAATGAAGAGTACAGCCAAGTGAAGCAGTTTGCGTAGCAGGTCAATAACCGTCATGTCTTAACTCAGGCATGATGGTTATTCCCATTCGCACCACAGAGCAAGCAGTGGGAATATTAAATGCACATGGCAACTCACCTTTATAAAGGAGGGTATGGTAGTCATGTCCTTCTTTCAGTTAAATGGATAGAAAAATCAGCTTTCTACCAATGTACATCGTCATTCTCTATCAAACATCGTCAGAGGATAGTCAATACTCTGGACTTTCTGGACTCGCAAGTGTATTATGGCATTTAGGCTGTGTGGATCGATGTAAATTATATCTCGATTAAGTTTAGACAAAGAATGTTCAAAGACCAGTTTAAAGGTATGTTTCACAGCCCATTTATGAATAAGGCTAACATGTACAGTGTAGGCCTATACATGTAAATACCAAAAGCTCAAGAATAAAATTCACCCAATACATTCAGAAAGCACAGTTTTGATACAATAAACTACAGGAAGATACAAGCATTGTTCAAGTATTTTGTGTTTTGAAAAGTTTCGGGTTGCAAATTATCTCAATTTACAGCATGTATTATTAAACAATCTGTGGCTACAGGAAACATCTTTGCAATAATTGGTTCAACTTGTTTCCTTCATTTTCCTTGCAAATTCCTGCCAGGGCACTTGGCAGTAGTTAGTTAATGTTGTTGTATATAGGAAGACAACTGGGACTTTATTAGTTAATTGTTTCATGACCATATATACATGTAGAGCCCATGCTGTATTCTGAAACAATGTGGAAGTTCAGCACAATTTAGTCTTTTCATTTAAAAAGTTTAGTATATTGTTGAAACCTGATTTGTAAATTTGCATGTACAGTATTGTTGCCTTTTATTTATTTATTTTTGGATTTTCTTGATTCAAGAATGAAATGTACCGGTATATTAAAAAATGGCATTTAATGAAAATACTATCAGTTTTAATGATTTTGAGTTAACAAGAGTATTAAACATGTACATGTAGTTCATATGAGTTAGCAACATTTTACTTAGGCAACATTTCACTTCTCCAATACCCTGGTTATGGGTGACATGAGAATAAATGTCATTGTCATTGTCATTGTCATTGGTAATTCTAATTTAATTAACATATGGAATGCATTCTAAATAATTAACAAAGTGCACACTGTATGAACCCAAACAAATTTTACCATCAGACAACCTTATCAAAAAAAAATGATAAGTTAACCAATATATTTACACTACTATAATTTACAAAATGGTGACTTGTCATATTATCATAATATATATGTAATTGTAACATGTATTTCTAAGTTACATGTTAGACTTACCACCATGATATGTTTCCCTTCAACTAACAAGTTGTAACCAGGGATGTGTTTCTTTTATTTTGTAGTTGCTGAGTTCTCTGAGTGCTGTAGCTGAGCATTGCCTACCATCATTACTCAAGACTCTTTTTGATTGGTATTCTCTACAAAATGAGGAAGATGGAACTCAGAGACAGAAAGTAGCCACAAAGAATAAAGGGTAATTATATACATGTCGAAATTGCTTCACTCTCTTATTCTTCATATTGCTTTATATTTGATTACATTTTCTTCCTACTCCCGTATGAGCCTATTTCTATCTTTATTCATTGAGACCTTGATACATTACCAGTCAGCATTCATTGACTACCGCTTTACACGTACCTCCGACTACATAGCCTTCTAGCTGCGATAGCGTATCTTGCACAATTTCATTCATATTGCAATTGAATGTGAAGATTGAAACTTTAAATGATTAATGCACAGTCCCAAACTACAGTGGCCTTCCTTATCTGGGGTGACAGAGAAGGGTTTTTGCCCTGATAGTACTCTAGTGGCACAAAGACGCAAAAGAAAGGAAAGAAAAAAGGATAATTTAGTCATTGTGGAAAATATGTGCCTAATATTAAAGAGTTAAGAATACACCTTTTCACGGTTACAAAAGTGCGCATGCTCAGACATGGGCGCCATCTTAATTTAAGATAAACAAACCATTGACCTCTAGAGGTCAGGGGTTTACGCGTAATTAAGATAGCACCCATGCAAATATGATGTGAGCGCACAGCGCAGGCATCTGAAAACATTGATGACATCACTGCCTGCGCTGTTTTTTTGCATGGGCGCTATCTTAATTATGCGTAAACCCCTGACCTCTAGAGGTCAATGGTTTGTTTATCTTAAATTAAGATGGCACCCTTAACCGTGAAAAGGTGTATTATTTGCTCCCTCGCATTTTTCAACAGGGTGTTGAATGCTTGTGCCCCAATATAGGATATGGTACATACCGGGGGCATATTTTGTTCTTTTATGTCTTTCTTTCATTCTTGCTTCCTGTACTTCGTTTTCATTTCATCCAGTTTTCCATGCGTATGAAGGGTAATACAGAGAACAAATCATATTCTTCCATAACACACTCATTGTATTTCTACATTTGCATTTTGGCATTTATTTGGCACTTCATGGATGCAGTATTGATATGTATTCTATTTTATGGATTCTATTTTGCAGGGAAAAGGACTACCTATCTGAGCGGAGAGATGTAAGTAAAAACAAATATATATAAAAAAGTAAAATAAATAAATTTAAAAAAAATTGAATTCATGTTTTTATCTATGATGATAATGCCACTCTAAACCAGCCTAAAATAAACCTGAGTTCTTGGCGTGTTTCATCAAGCCTTAAAATTGATCTTAAAATCAATCCAGATCACATCCTAACTGAAAATTGATTGTAAAGCTAAAATCTATTTTATTTTTTTGATGAAACAGGGCCTAAAATCAAAAGTAAAGGTACCTGCAACCCAAAATTGTATCCATATCAAGCCTTGTCTGAGACATGAATTAAGTAACATTACCCTGCCACACAGACAATGCTAGAATGACATCCTGAAATGACAGATCCAATCACGATCACCTCATTCCCCTCGGTATCAAGGTGACTACAACAGGATGTGACAGATGATGTCTTGGCATGTCTCTGATTGCCCAACAAGTCCAGAGGAAAATGACTTTGACGCATGTATAATTGTATTTCAGGCCAAGTCAAATGTATATTGGCAGTAGGTTGCATCAGGCAAACTTGTATTGTTACATGATTCAAGATCTGACCTACTCTTTTCAGTGTCATGGGCCCTGTTTTCTGCCCTAAATCTGATATTTTAACTTGTCCATATTCAAATAAGGCTTTTTTTCTTTCTTAAATATTCCAGAGGAAAACTGGCTTTGACACAAGTATTATTGTATGTCAGGCCAAGTCAAATGTGAGCTGGCAGCAGGTAGCACCAGTTAAACTTTTCCTCGAGATCCAGAGCACAATATACGAAAGAACATCATTTCAAGCTTATGCTTAAGATGACCCCTTTTCTGGATATACCATGTCATTATCATACATCTAAAGTTAAAAGATTGTAAATGTAAATATGTTGATGTATATGGAATAAATAAACATCAAATCAAATCAAATATCAGAGAACAAATTTTTTTTTAAACCATGAAACAAAAAATAAATAAAACGAAACAAAAGAAAAGTCTTATCAGTAAATTACACTGTCAAAATTGATCAGTATTCAATTAATTTGTAGAGTAGATATGAACCACTTGACTAGTTGAGGAGAACCATAACAGAAACTAGTTTCCTTCTGGTATCCTCAGGCACAATTTGATGGTATCTCTTTAATATTTAATTTGTTTATTCTATATGTTTTAACTCTTTGGCTGGAAATTAAATGAATAAATGAACAAATGAAGGAAGAAAGGATGGAAGGAAAAAAGTAATGAATTAATTGATGAATGGAAGAATAAATGATTTAATTGAATTATAAAGGCATATATTCTCAATTGCTAATCCAAGTTGAAAATCTATTCAAATAAAATTATTAAAAATCCTTGTTCTCCCTATACCTATTTTTAATTTCAGCTTGCTGTGGACTTTCTGTTCTGTCTGGTCTTGATTGAAGTCTTGAAGCAACTCCTCTCCATCCTGTCCCTGATAATATGATCACACACATTGAGACTTTAGCATTCAGACATTTCAAGAGTAGAGAAGGGTGAGTTTGAAAGAAAGTTCATGATTACAATATAGTTTATAGAGGTGTTGAGGTCTGGTGGATGAGTCGTTTGACTATGAACCAAATGGTATGAGTTCCAATCCCTGCCACAGCCCTAATGTCCTTTGGCTATACACCAATCCCTGCCACAGCCCTAATGTCCTTTGGCTATACACCAATCCCTGCCACAGCCCTAATGTCCTTTGCCTATACACCAATCCCTGCCACAGCCCTGATTTCCTTTGCCTATACACCAATCCCCGCCACAGCCCTGATGTCCTTTGGCTATACACCAATCCCTGCACAGCCCTAATGCCCTTTGGCTATACACCAATCCCTGCCACAGCCCTAATGTCCTTTGCCTATACACCAATCCCTGCCACAGCCCTAATGTCCTTTGGCTATACACCAATCCCTGCCACAGCCCTAATGTCTTTGCCTATACACCAATCCCTGCCACAGCCCTAATGCCCTTTGGCTATACACCAATCCCTGCCACAGCCCTAATGTCTTTGCCTATACACCAATCCCTGCCACAGCCCTAATGCCCTTTGGCTATACACCAATCCCTGCCACAGCCCTAATGTCCTTTGGCTATACACCAATCCCTGCCACAGCCCTAATGCCCTTTGGCTATACACCAATCCCTGCCACAGCCCTAATGTCCTTTGCCTATACACCAATCCCGGCCACAGCCCTAATTTCCTTTGGCTATACACCAATCCCTGCCACAGCCCTAATGTCCTTTGGCTATACACCAATCCCTGCCACAGCCCTAATGTCCTTTGGCTATACACCAATCCCTGCCACAGCCCTAATGTCCTTTGCCTATACACCAATCAATATTTTTGCCACTCCTTATGCAGGTGAGGTACATTTAAATCTTTACCCAGAGTAAGAAATTCCTTGAATGCTTGAGCAACTGGACTCAAGTGGGGGTGATAATATAATACCTTGTAAGTTGCAGTTGAGAGTATTTGTATAATACATGTAGCGGCTAAAACAGACATACATAATTATGATTATATGTATTTTTGCTTAACATAAGATTCCCAGATTTAGACTCTCAAATTTTCATGCTGAGCTTATACCTAATTATCCCACTCTCTTCTGTGTATACCTTCTGTTATTTAGACTGCAGAGTGGAGTTAACACGGAGAACATTCACATCATAGCTGATCTATATGCTGAGGTACTGGGTGTCATGGCTCAAACCAGATTCCTGTCTGTTAGAAAACGCTTCTTCACCGAGCTCAAGGAACTCAGATCAGAGCCACAGAATGTCCAAACAACTCAGGTAGGGTTCTTAAAAACATAAATGAGTCTGGGAGCCATGTCCCCCAATGAAAATGAAAATGAAGGGAAATGGGGAGGTATAGTATGTAAGGGAAGAGAAAAATCTCTTTCACAAATAAGAACAGAAGTCGTCTTTTATTATCTTTTTTTTTTCTTCAAGTGGCTGCCTTGGGAAGAACAAAGAATGATATGTTTGGTTTGGTTATTTTTTTCATGCCTCCGCTACAAAGTAGCTGAAGGCATTATGTTTTCTGGTCCGTCCGTCCGTACGTACGTACGTACGTCCCGCTTCGTGATCGCGTTATCTCAAGAACCGATTGATGGATTACCGCCAAACTTGAGTCATGTATGTATCTTGCAGAGGTAATGGACTGATTAGATTTTGGGGTCACGAGGTCAAAGGTCAAAGGTCACAAGGCTCATTATGTATGCAAAAATAGCTCGTGATCGCGTTATCTCAAGAACCAATTGATGGATTACCGCCAAACTTGGGTCATGTATGTATCTTGCAGAGCTAATGAACTGGTTAGATTTTGGGGTCACGAGGTCAAAGGTCACAGGCCTCGTTATGTATGCAAAATAGCTTGTGATCACGTTATCTCAAGAACCGATTGATGGATTACCGCCAAACTTGGGTCATGTATGTATCTTGCAGAGCCAATGAACTGATTAGATTTGGGGGTCACGAGGTCAAAGGTCACAGGGCTCATTATGTATCCTAAAATATTAGAACCATCAGATGGATTACAATCAAACTTGAATTTTAAAAATTGCTTCCATTTTGGTTTGTAAAATTGCTCTATGGCGGAGGCATCATTTTCGACTGCGCGCAGTTGAAGTTCCATCTAGTTCTGTATAAAAAACCTACATACATACATATGAACATAAAAAATAATGATAATTATGTAAAAAGAATATATGGCTGGATTGCTCTGTTTAGAGCTATGAATTTAATGGCTTTGTTCTTCCTAGAGGTCTATACTTCATATAGGCTATAAACTGGTTAATAAATATGGTAGTGATGTTGATGATTTACAGTATTGACAATGTGCATTTTAATTTGGGAAAACATTACCTTGACAATTTTTTGTTGATGAAATTCTTTAAAACTAAATCTTGGTTGTATTTTAAAGTTGAGGGACTTTTCAATATAACAGATAGTAGCATTAATATTCTTGGTTGGGATCTGCTGCCCATCAAAGGCAGTCTGCAATTTTTCCATACCTCATTGTTTTGATACATCATCTATCTTTCATCTGTCTTTTATCTTCCTTGAGTCTATCATCAACTCGTCATCAGCAGCAGCAGTAGCATATCTTTTCAGTTCACATAACTATTTAATCTCTCATGAACGACAATCTTCAGTATCATTTATTATTATCATTCTTCATTTTGTATCTTCCATCAATCTTTGATCATGCAGTCAATCATCAGCTTGGTGATGGGGCTCAAGTTCTACCGGGTGAAGATGTTTCCTGTGGAAGACTTTGAGTCCTCCTTCCAGCTCCTTCACGAGTGTGCCAATTATTACCTGGAAGTCAAGGACAAAGATATCAAGCACGCCCTCGCTGGCCTCCTGGTGGAGATCCTCGTTCCCATTGCTGCTGTAAGTAGGACCAATCTTTGATTTGTTTTGGTTCTTGTAGGTGTAGAAAAATGATACTAGCAAGAGAAGGACAGGAGGGGTGAGAAACAGTAGAAGTGGAGGTAGTGATATTAAAAGTAGTAGTAGTAGTACCGGTAGTAGTAGATAGGTGTTGTTGTTGTTGTTGTTGTTGTACTTGTAGTAACACATAATAGTATTAGTAGTAGTGGTGCATGTAGTAGTTGTAGTTCTGGTAGTAGTGATAGTAAACAAATATACCATGCACTGAGAGGCTTTAGTTGAAATTATGGATCGAGGTGGCAGGAATAGCACTATTTACTGGGGGTGGGCATTTCTGAGGGGCATAGCCACGAAGAAAATAGTGCTTTTTCTGTCACCGAGGAATCCAAAATTTCACTAGTGGCTTGAAGTGCATGATATATTTATTTTATATTTTTCAAACCAACCTTCATAAAAATAATAATAATAATAATAATAATAAAGATAAATTCTGTCTCTGAGGAATCCACAAATTCAAGACTGAAAGCTATACAAGTACTGCAGTAGTGTAGTGCAGTTACTGCGGCTCAGCGTAAATTGCACAGCGTGAGCGCCGTGACACCGCGGGAGTTGCCCGCTGGAGGCATTTGAAATCCTGTACGCTCGCTGAATGCATGCACAGTAGTGCCTTGGAAGAAAATATCTATGACGTCATCCATGGTATAGTGCGATGGTATAGTGCACTATACCATGGAAGACGTCACGGTATAGCACATTTTTCTTATCGGTAACATCATAGCAATGTTATGTTTGGTCACATGATGCTATGTTGACCAATCACTGAACAGGATTTTATTAATCAAAAATATGATAGTAGTTAGTATGATGGTTTTTTATTGTTATTGTCGTCATCGTAGTAGAAGTAGTAGAAGTAGATAGTTGTTGTTTATCAATTTTGTTACTGTTAAGCTTATAGTGAGTGCCGGGCAGTGTTCCAATGCCATTCTCATGCTTTTTTAGCACTGTGCAGGAAATAACTGATTTCCTCCCAAATTTATACTGTGTTTTTTTGGCTTTCAGATTACTAATTTGTTGTACTGGATGTTGGCAGCTCTGAGTAGTAGTAATAGTAGTAGCAGTAGTAGAGATTTGGGGACAGACTTGCTAGGCATATAGTTTCATTTTCCACAGGACCGTTGAATCAGATCACAACTTCATGTGTAAGCACATGCTAATTTAGGCACATTGATGCATTTAGTAAATATTGCATAGACCCCTTTCTCACTCACTTTGCTGGACCGATCTATGCTAGACGGATCCACTGATCCGCTCCAGAGGTACGGTTCGTTTGATTTTACACTCATCGCAATTTTTTTCCCTTATGTTATATTCTGTTCTCCTTCTATCATCTTCTCTTCCTATCTTTCCTAATGTTATTCTTTGTTTTTCCTTCTATCATCTTCTCTCATGTTATTCTTTGTTTTATCATTCTATCATTTTCTCTTTTTTTTCTTTCCTCATGTTAATCTTTTGTTTTTCCTTCTTTCATCTCCTTGTCTATCTTTCCCTTTGCTATTCATTCTCTTTATGTTCAGTCTATCATTTTCTCTACTTATCTTTCCTTATGTTACTCTTTGTGTGTTTATCGTTACCCTAATTTTCTCTCTTTCATTACTTCCTCGCCAAAACACACTCACTTCCGGTTGAACTACGCTTCCTGGCACGGTTTACTTTCACACTGCACATTAGAGTGGTCTGGAGCGGTCTAGGAAGCGAACCAGTCCAGAATACCACATCGTAAAGTGGTCTTCTGGATCTGTCTAGAGGTCACTTCCAACCAAAAAATTACTCTTTTTTTTACTGGGCTCTTTTCAGATTTTCCCTTGAAAAAATAGCCCCCCTTAATAATTTTGCGGTGGCTATTTTGGAGCTCAGGGGTGCTTTTTTTTTTTTAGGTTTTTGTTTTTTTTTAAACACGAAATAACCCTATTAAATTCCAACTTCCAAGCAAAGGCAAACATACATACAAATGTAACGTACATAGATCTATGTCATGTAGAGTTTTGCAGACATTCAGATACCCATGATTTATTCACTTTGTGTTAAACACATGGTTTACTGTATGATTTACATATACATGTAACTAAAACTTGTTAAAAGGAGAGTTTTGTTCAACTGTTCGGTTTTCATATCATAACAAAGTATTATCACTGACACTCAGGCTAGGAATTTTTTATTTTTTTATGGGGGCTACTTTTCCCATTGCCTCAAAAACCGAGGGGCTACTTTAAGAAAAGTGGGGGCTACTTTTGAAAAAAGGGGGCTACTTTCTTAAAGCCATATTGTAAGATGTAACAATCAGTTGTGTTTTTCCTTAGCCATCATACTGCTAGCGACCAAATTGGTACGTAATATGTTATTTAGTCTTTATTTTCTGTCCCGAATCTTTATCATAGACAATGCAATCCCATTAAAAAAAATTATAATTCCATTTAAAATTGTGTTATTTATAACTTAAAACCATTAAATGTGAGTGAATATTTTTACTGTTGTCCCACATACATGTACCGATGTATTTGTTATGACGAAACATGCAAAATCATGGCCGAATTTAATTCTAAAGCCAAGACAAAGGCCAAAGCTAGATCTAGTTTCATTTCATAGACAGAAATTGATGGCATCGTATATAAATTTAATTAAACAGTTGTAAGAAAAATTCTGAGGCCTAGGACCTTCATTTATATATTTATTTACGGGTTTTTTTATAACGAAATTCAATTTGTGTCTACGAAACTAGCTTTATACCGATTATACGGGAAGAAATCTGGCATTGATTTTGCATGTTTCGTTATAACAAATATATCGGTATGTGGGACAAAAGTAAAAATATTCACTCACATTTAATTGTTTTAAGTACTTTTAAGTTATAAATAACACGATTTTAAACAGAATCACATCTTTTAAAATGGGATTGCATTGTCCATGATAAAAATTTGGGTCAGAAAAAAGACTAAATAAACATATTACGTACCAATTTGGTCGCTAGCAGTTCAGCACTGACGGACGGTAAATACTTATTTGCTTCATACTACATATGTACTAGGAGCACGTGCGCTGGAGCTGAGCTAGCTGCGCGCTCCTTCTACTGTGTATGCATGATGTGCAGGAAACTACTATGTAGACCTACTCCGTATTTCTATCGGGGGCCGGGCCGGGAGCTTAGGCGGATACCGCGGTGTGTAGATCTAGCTACAGTAGGCACGACCACCAATTCGCTGCAATCACAAAACTTGTTTAAATGTTGATGGAGGTTTCTAGTTTTGGAGTTTGCAGTTTGAACAGAGATTTCACTTAGACACATCAATAAATCAATTTATTAATTCCTAGGGAATATCAATTTATAACGGGGGCGATTTTTCAATATATTTGGATATTTTTTTCGCCCTCGTTTTGATTTTTACCGTGGCGATTTCAGAGGTTTAGGTGGCGAATCGCCCGTCGCCACCATGTATTTTTGTTGTTGGTCACTTCCTGACACGGTTGTTCTTTCACACTCACCGCTAGACCGTTCTAACATGGACCAGTCTAGAGAAGAGCGGTCCAGGAAGTGTGTGAGAAAAGGGTCATAGTCATGTTAATATAAAAATTTCCACATATATTTAAAGCTTGCAGCTTTTTATTTTAATTTTTTCTTACCGGGCCTGTCAATTTAAATAACATTTTCTGTAAAATCTATGCTGATTCATGTAGAGTTTATGGATTTATTATGTATACTGTCATATTTTATATTGTACATATTGAAGAGCTTGAGCATCAAATTTTACTTCTGTATTTACAATGCATGTAGCTTCACTTTTCCACTGGAGCCAGAAAAAATTGTATTGCATATTCATTAAAAATTACTCTCAATATGCACATCGTATGCAAATTGAATGCATAGAATATATAATTCTATGGATATTTCACATAATGAATGGCAGTAGAGTTTAGAAATGTGCTTTAAAATTTTCAGTATATTTGTTAGATCTTCAGCTTCATTTCTATCACAGCTCCCAACAACTCAAATTGCAACTTCTGGCAAACTTGTGGTAATATATGCAAATTACATGTATTATGCAATTATCGGGGTTTTTTGTTAACATTTCAATTAATTTCCATTTACTAACTGTTGGAAGTTCATTCTAACCAAAAGGTTTCTGTATCAGGCCCATTGTAATAAGGGAGCATATTTCCTGTGAACTAATCTGGAGTGTTTTAGAGGTCATTTATATAAAATATATCCATAAAGCTTTAATCTACAAGTTAATGAACACTACTATTGCATCATTGAATTGAAATAAAGAAATGCAAATTGAATTGAAATAAACAAATGCAAATACCATCAATGTTAGATTGTCGTAGAAATGTTTAATAATACATTTAAGAAGGGCAGTTTCAAGGTCATACATGTAGACTACTCTTTGCAACTTTTAAATTCAAATGAAAGATTTGAATCATAATCTAGCAATTGGTAAATTTATTTCTTGATGCGCCACTAAGTACGTGTTTATGTGTGAATCACAAAAAATCACACAAAGTACACAATATCTAAGCATAAAAATGGAGATAATATACTCATCGCAATTAACAATATTATTTTATCTTTTTCCTGACCAAACTCACATGTTACAAATTTGAGGTGCTAGTTTATTTATTAATGTACAATTGACAATTTACAGTAATTATGATAAATTAGTTTTAGAATCAAGAATTTAATCAGAATACTGCAATTAAGATTATTTATTTTGCCTGACCGAACCTACATAAAAAACACCCTCTACTTTTGTGATGCCAGTACATGTATATATATAAGTCATTATTGAAAATGTGTGGTATGTGCAAATTTGCATGAATTAGCATAAATAATAATAATAATATTCAGTTCTTGTATAGCACATATCACATTATATATAACGTCCCTATGCGCTTCCAAAAACTTTGGAAATCATTACCCTAGCTTTAGCTCCGCAGCCGTTATCAGCCCTCAGTGCATTTCAAGGAATAATCCTACCAGGTACCCATTTACCTCACCTGGGTCGAGTGTGGCAAATGTAGATTAATGTCTTGCCAAAAGACATTAGTGCCGTGGGGGGACTCGAACCGCGGACCTTGTGATCCACAGTCCTTGTGAATTAAGGTGATGGTATGTATCTGAACATACCATGATATGAAATATATGGGGGTTTTCATAAAATTTGCATAAATTGGCATTTTTAAAGATGCCATGTTGCTTGGCACCTATGTTAGCATTACTGCTTTTGATATATAGGTTTTACAGCAAATTATTTTTGCACAATTGTTCAGTCTGTCCCCCACATTTTGTAAACAGACCTGAGTAGGAGTGGAGTAGTAGTACAGTGTATTAGTAGTGGTAGTGGTAGTGGCAGTGGTAGTGGTAGTAGTAGTAGTAGTATTATTAGTAGTAGTATTTTGTAAGTCAAATAATCAACCATTCCAATGAAAAAACACTAAATTCATGTCGCCAAATTCATACAAAATCAATCACTGTCAAAGCACGCATCGCCCACCGATTTGATTGGGATAGAGATTTACAACCACTCTCACACCATCTCAAAGTGACTTCATTGTGAAAACTGTACTTTGAAAAACGGTTATCAAAATTCAGTATACATGGCCAGAATAATCACAACCAAACTTTGATTCATACCTCTATTCACGAAACTCAATTGAAATCGCAGCAATATTGATGAAACCAGATAGCAATTTCAAAGTTTTGTGAGGCGGCTACTGGACATAAATTATGTATAGCTCTGTGAGCTAAGCTATGCTGGAGTCGATTCCATGCAGAGTCAAGTCTCTTTGACTCGCGCGGTTTCCGACAGCAGTGGCACTGTTAGCGTCGTGTGGTCTCGGGGCGGCTTGCAATTGAATTGTCTTAATGATTATCTCTGATTTTCTTGTAAATACTGTACTTTGAAAATGATTATCAAAATTTAGTATACATGGCCAGAATAATAACAATCCAAGCTTTGATTTTACACCTCTTTTTACGAAAACTATTAAAAATCGCGGCAATCATGATGGAAATAGATCACAATTTCAGAGTTTTGCGAGGTGGCTGCTGGATGGAAATTTACCTGGGCTTGTTTACTGTGAGATGTTTGGCCATGAGGTGGCGTTACGGCATGGTCTTATATTTTTTACATGTGGTCCGAATGAGCAATGTTCATGTTATTGCTGTGGTTGTTAACAGAAGGTAATGAATGTGAAGAGAGCTTAACTGGAATTTCTAATATGTTATGGCGTGAACATTCACACCAAGCTTTTTATTTTTAAGCTAAAAATATTTGATCACTGAATATTTTCAAAGGCAATTTTTCTGAGTAAGTTTTAATTTTACCATTATTTTTTATATTTAAATGAGAGTAAGTTAAGACTCATTCTCATTCAGTTTGACCTATTTTTTCGTACTTTCTCGATCTTACAGTGGTTATTTTTTGGATGATCATGCGCTTGATAATGGAATTATTTTGTGCTCCTTTTCATCTTTGATTCATTCTTCTACTTCTTTGGTATTTTATTATTTATTATTTATTGACTTATTAGACTTTCCTTTTCATGATTATTTTGAAATATCTATTTAAGCGTGTCCATCATTTTTGAGTCGCCATTGCTGGTTTTGTTTCATTCATTAAAAAAAACACTATTATAGGATCGTGTTTAATCAAGCACCCTTCCCCTTTTATCTACATATAGGATGTAGCTCCTTCATCTCTCCTTCTCTCTCTCTTCTTGGTTCTCGTGCTGCAAAATTTCCATCGTTTATGTCTTGGACTCTTGCTGTAGCATAATCACTGCTATATGCGCTATTTCCGGCGATGTAAACACAACACACACACACACACTTTGTTTGCATCAATTTACCCAACGAAGTGCGTTAATATGCTGCAGGCGGGCTAGGCTTCATTCAAGTCGAAGATTGCCTAAGTCGACGCATTTTACTCAGTCCTGTTGAGATCGACTAACTCAAGGTTATCTGTAGTATAGTAGTAGTAGTAGTATTACAAGTAGTAGTAGTAGAAGTAGTAGTAGTAGTAGTAGTAGTAGTAGTAGTAGTAGTAGTAGTAGCGTGATTGTAGTAATACGGTGTAGACTCAGTGGCAGTACTGAATTGGACACAGGAATAATTCCAGAAACTTATGTACTATGTAAACAAAAATCTTATACACTTTTTACCTCACTTGCAAAAACAGGCAAAACCTAATCATAATCATCATATAATCCTAATCCACTGATTATCTTTTATTTACAGTGTGTCAAGAATGAAGTGAACATCCCCGTATTGAAGAACTTTGTGGAGAAGATGTACCAGACCACATTTGAGCAGTGCTCAAAGAAGAAGCATGCCCTGGCAGCATTCCCCCTTCTGACATGTCTTCTGTGCGTCAGTCAGAAACAGTTCTTCTTGTCCACTTGGCACAACTTTCTCTCGCTCTGTTTGTCCAGCCTCAAGGTATGTCAGAGGTGATGTCATGCAGTTGCACTTTGAAATACATTGTTAAACATACTATTACTCAAAATAGTTGGTTATGTAATAGATTGGACCAATGAAATCTTGAAACATCAAGTTTATGTTGTTGTTTTTTTTTTACATGTATTTACAAAATCTTGCTGATAATCACCAACAATAAAAAGTTCTGGACTTAGATATGTTTACATGGGACTACACATAGACTTGGTCCATATTGAAAGTATATAAAATTATCATAGTACTTTTAGGAGCAATCCTTTTTTGTGGGACATTGCTGGTAATATATACTAATCTTCCACATGAGAATGAAAAGATTAAGAAAGCACACAAATTAATTTTCACCATGATAACCATACCTTCCAAAGCAGCATTTTTCAACCTTAGTCCGCGGTCCGGACTTTGAGATGCCTTGGTATAGAGTTGCATCATCACTAATTACTGGAAGCTATAGTGAGCTGCCTTGTATAGTCAGAAAAATCATACCCTGATTTGCAACTTTCTCTGTTGTTTCTTTATATAGCATCGAGACACCAAGTTGTCCCGGGTTGCTCTCGAATCACTCTACCGTCTCCTTTGGGTCTACATCATGCGTATTCAATGCGAGAGCAATACCAGCACCACAATGCGCCTCCAGAGCATCACAGGGACCCTCTTCCCTCGGAACTCCCGCAACGTCATCCCCCGGGACACACCGCTCCACATCTTTGTGAAGATTATTCAGTTCATTGCCCAGGAGAAGCTGGAGTTTGCTGTCAGGGATGTTATCTTTGATCTTCTGGGAGTCACAGGAAAGAGCAGGATGCTCTTCCCTGAGGTATGTCCAGCTTTGAGGTCTGCCCTCAAACTATTTTCCCTGCAGGGAAAACTGTGCTATTTAGAGGCCTAGATGAGATTTTTCAGTTTCTCTGAGGTGGAAATCACCCTGATGCTGTGTGTGATTGTAGTATTATTAGATGTCCTATTGATTTCATTAGCATTCAAGATGGAAAGCTTGGAGAGCAGTACTGTTTAAATACATATTTAGACAAGAAGATGAACATTAGTGAATAATAGCAGAACTCTGAATAATATTCAAGAATGCATCATTCTTGGTACATTTTGGGTTACTATTTTTGCTAATGTGATTTTGATGCAAAATAAATGTTTTTGAAGCTTTATTCTCCATCAGCTTTCCTAATATTTGCTTCTCACACTTTTATACACAGCGCATGAATGTTGGCTTACGAGCCTTCTTGGTCATAGCTGACAGCCTGCAGCAGAAGGAAGAAGCTCCCCCTATGCCCACCACCACCCGCATCATGCCATCTGGAAACACCCTCAGAACACGTAAGACCTTCCTCAATAAGCAGCTGACTGAGGATGGAGCCAGGACCATCGGGGTAGCACCGTTCTACCCCAGCATCAGGAAGGCCCTGGACCATATTGTAAGGTCTTTGGACATGACGGTGGGCAAGGCTCTTCTCATGACTAATGCACAGTGTTTGACCAAAGAGCTGGATGACCTCATGACGTAAGTATTGATCTTATCAACCCAATGAAAACTAATGCTAGATATGATAATATAAAATATCCATTTTGTAAAATCACAGTCAGAAGAGTTTGAAACTAATTTAATTCATAGCTGATATATTGTTACAATTAGATCTGTGATTCATATAGCTGGCAAAATAGCTGTTGATCAGACACTGACTTGGGTTGCATTTGGGTTAAGGCTTAGAGCTAGGGTTAGTTGTAATGTTAGACTGTTTGTACATGATTTAATTTATAAATTTGATAAGCCTTCAGTCCTACACAGCTTCCAAAGTTAACGTTATATTTTACTATAGACATGAACATTTATGAATGATATTTCAATTCAACTCTTTACCTTACCATTATGAAACAATGCTCTGTGAAGTTTATGTAGACATTTTCTTTGACTTATGACATTTACTTTTGAATTTGATCAACTTCAGGAATGAGAGGAAACCAAAGATTGAATTGTTCAGGACATGCATCGCAGCCGTGCCTCGTATCATTCCTGATGGTCTGAGTCGTAAAGAACTCTTGGAGCTCTTATCTAGGTTGACCGCTCATAGGGATGATGAACTCAGAGGGTAAGAATCTTTAACCTTTTACCATTGACCCCTGTCCTTATCCTTTCTGATTCACTAAGTTGTAAGGAGCTCCTCAAACTCTTATTTAGCTTGACTGTTCGTAGGGATGATGAACTCAGAGGGTAAATACATGTTCATGTAAAGATAAAGCAATTACCGTAATTAACGTTGTATAAACCGCGGAAAAAAAAAAAAATCTGTTAAAATCATTGATGTAACAGGCTTTTATGACAAAAAGTAAGCCGACGGAACGAAAGAAGTGAATGAAGAAAATGAATGTCAATATCACCAGCGCTTGAGAAAATAAAAGAGAAATAGATCGCGGGAGCAAGAAAAGCGAAAACAATTGAATATCGATGATGTTACAGGCTTTTATGACAAAAAGTAAGCCGACAGAACGAAAGAAATGAATGAAGAAAATGAATGCCAATATCACGGGCACTTGAGAAAATAAAATAAAAATAGATCGCGGGAGTAAGAGAAGCGAAAACAATTAAATATCGATGATGTTACAGGCTTTTATGACAAAAAATAAGCCGACAGAACGAAAGAAATTAATGAAGAAAATGAATGGCAATATTACGGGCACTTGAGAAAATAAAATAAAAATAGATCGCGGGAGTAAGAGAAGCGAAAACAATTAAATATCGATGATGTTACAGGCTTTCATGACAAAAAGTAAGCCGACAGAACGAAAGAAATGAATGAAGAAAATGAATGCCAATATCACGAGCACTTGAGAAAATAAAATAAAAATAGATCGCGGGAGTAAGAGAAGCAAAAACAATTAAATATCGCTGATGTTACAGGCTTTTATGACAAAAAGTAAGCCGACAGAACGAAAGAAATGAATGAAGAAAATGAATGCCAATATCACGGGCACTTGAGAAAATAAAATAAAAATAGATCGCGAGTAAGAGAAACGAAAACAATTAAATATCGCTGCTGTTACAGGCTTTTATGACAAAAAGTAAGCCGACAGAACGAAAGAAATGAATGAAGAAAATGAATGCCAATATTACGGGCACTTGAGAAAATAAAATAAAAATAGATCGCGGGAGTAAGAGAAGCAAACAATTAAATATCGATGATGTTACAGGCTTTTATGAAAAAAAGTAAGCCGACAGAACGAAAGAAAATAATGAAGAAAATTAATGCCAATATCACTGGCGCTTGAGAGAGAGAGAGAGAAAGGAGAGACAGATCGAGAGAGACACACAGACAGGCATTGTAAGGTAAGATCACAGCTATCCGTTTTCATTGTGTAAATAAATATAGGAACACAATGAAATATAAATGTTCATAATATATATCTTGACGGCATTATAAAAAAATATATAATTACGAAAAATAAAGATTGCCTTTAAACATTGTGATAGTGTATCTCAAAGTCAAATAAAAGGTTGGAGAAATGAATTAATAATAATAATAGCTGCAAAGAAGTGATAAAAGAAGTTGTTAGAATATCAATAAAATAAACTAAAAGTAAAATTCAAAGTTATCACTGACATAAAGTGGTACGGCGCATCACGCCAGGAAAAAATTTGATGTCCTATGATAAACAAAAGTCGCATTCTAAAAGCAGTAACAATTAGGCATGTGCCAGCCCAACAGGAATATTAATCGGTTGTAAATGGAACAGAGCCTAGCGCCTGCTATTTATATTACAGCTCGATCGAATGAGCGTGGGACGCCGGACGTGGACGGCCGTACCTTTGTCATTTTAATTGGGCAATTAACTCATCATAAAAGATCTTTACGTCTTAGCGATGTTTTAAGATGATACAATGAACATCTCGGACCAAATAAAGCGCACATTTTGACTAGAATAGCGTTGATCATTGTCTAGTAAACGAGGTCTCTTTTGCCCTTCTCTCCCGTTGGTTCCGGATTAGAGGTGATCGGACTAGACTTGGCATGGGCTACGGCCGGCCTAGGGGTGGCTACGATGCGCGATGGCTAGAATGCGTGATGGCCTGCAAATACCCGCTCTAGATAGCGTGGCTTTTCGGCCAGAATATGCCGTCTTTCCACTGATATTACTTATCAAATTTATTATACTTATTAAATAATAAGCTGGCGTTGTTCATATCATTTGTTTTTCACATGCTCTAAACACCCGTGGAATAAGTAAAACAATATTAGTAGAGACGGACTTCACACAATTTGCAGCATGATGCATGTCTGTATGGGTGTATAAACCGCACCCCGATTTTTGATGTTTACGGCGGTAAAAAAGTGCGGTTAATACAACGTTAATTACGGTAAAAGTCTTGTTTTTAACAGGGATATGTTTTGCTCTTCAATTCTTACAATATATGAGCTTTTTGCTGTTGTAAGAAAATTTCTGGTAACTGCTCATTTCCACATTAGGCAGTAAATTACCTACCATAATTCGCCCTGTGTTAAAATGAAAATGACGTAATCAGACTGTTCACATGTAAATAGGAAGTGATGTAAGGAGAAAATATTTCCCATTTTTGTTTTCTGTGTAACACGTTGTTAGTTGGTTCACCGACAAATGATAAAACAAGTTATGGTGTGATCTCTAGAAAAGAAAGACACATAATGAAATCATCATATTATTCTGCTGCATGCATTTTGTAATGTGTGTCCAGATTCGCATGGAAACAATTTTTGTTAAGTGTGATATTCAAAAAATGCAAGTATTTAAGATGTTAAAACTATATATAAATGCATATAATTTGTTTGATTTTATTTAGCCTGGCCTTCACATCGCTGCAGAACGTTGTAGTTGACCTTCCAGACTGGAGAGAGGATGTCATCCTATGTTTCGTTAACTTCATGGTGCATGAGGTCCATGATATGTTCCCTCTCATCTTGGAGAGCGCCCTCAAGATGCTGCTTCAGCTTCTCACACAGTGGAAGGTGGCCGAAACCAACAAGGAAGAGGAGGTATTAAGCAGTTAACTACTGAATTCTCACATTCCCATAGGCTTAATACAAGAACCACCTTGGTTCAGTAGGCGATGGGTTAACTCTATGTTCGATAGAATTTGAATCCCTAGTCTGCCAACTTATTTGGAATGGATTTTCCATAGTTGTATGACAAAAGTCAAGTAAAGAGGAAAGGGGTTCAAACCATAGACCTTCGATTGATTAGATAATACCCGACAAATTTGCAAAATTGTTGTTTTACCAAGGAAATTTTACTTGTTAGTGAAAAAACGAAAATTTTCTTGTATGAGCAAATTATTAATTTGTAGAGTGATTTAAGATTGATCATAGAATACCATTGTGGGTTTATATGCCCTTTATTCTAAAATAATTATTTCTTGAAGAGTAAGCACTTCGGTACCTTATAAACAAAAGAAAAAAGAGGAGAAAAGAGAGTGATGATTAACAATTTTGCTTTTTTACCTTTGATGCAGCCTCAGCTGAAGCCTCCTTATGAACGGAACCCATTCGCCAATGTACTTAACCTTGTGGAAGGCTTTGCACTGGTCTTCCTCTGCAGCTGTCGCCCTTTGATCAGACGACTTAGTTTCTACGTCTTGAAGGAAGTCCGTGCTCTCTTCAGCATTCTGGGATACTCAAGAGTAAGGATTGTTTTGAGTTTGATTTAGACTTTGATTTTTTACTCTGATTTTGACTTTGATTTTTAGTTTGTTTTGATTATAACATAGTGGTAATGTAATTTGTTCATTACAGATTTTGATTTTGGGGTAACAAGAATCTAAGTCCATGCAATGCAATATACAGGCAGAATACTTTTACATTTTTATGACAATGTATATATTTTAAATATTGAATCAGCAGAGGGATTTTACTGATTGGATGTGATTTTATTATTAACTCTTATTGTCCATAGACTTTAGCCCAAGTTATCCTAAGCTAAGTATTCAAGGTGAAATATGCAAACTCAGCTGAAGTTCAAGTTTATATTTTTTAAAGCTGCAAATATAATCTACTCAAGCTATATAAATCTGAAATGTGAACATTAGGATACTAAACAATCTATTTTGGAGCTTCATGAAATGCCTTACTAATCAGAAGCAACCTCTAGTGACATACATGGAACATCTCTCTCAAATAGCTACATGTATGCCAGTAATTTCATGATCCCTCCATATTTGTCTGAGAATTTCTCAGACATTTGAGCAAGTTAACAATTATCTTCCATTGTAGGTTGATGATGACAGTGTGTTAGATGTGATTGATAGAGCTTGCCCTGGAGTGGTAGAGAGCTTCATCCATCAACTACCACCAGCAGAAAAGGTAAGACTACTCAGGGCTGTCACTGTATTATGATCTCACATGACATTCATGCCCTCTTCATACATGTGCATTTATCAAGGCTTCTAATCCATCACAACTACCCTGTCATAAGCCAACCATAATACACCTTCTTACCAAGTTCTCAGTTGAAACCTTGACCTTGATGGATTAATAATAACAAGGTGTTGATAGAGTGAAGGCTATATGAAACATGACCAATTTCAATTTTCAAGGGTTCTGAAATTTGTTCCCATACATGTACATGTATATTATTAGAGAAATATTAGAGAGAATAGTATTAGAGAAATACCGGTATCTACTTAGTATCTTCTAAACATCTACTATTTGTGAACATTTTTCTTTTCATTCACACTTAGTTTCACATTTTCATGAATGAACAGAAGCCCATATCTGAAATTTAGCTCATGATTTTTGTATGTCTCACTATTTTAATGAAACTGAGGGTCAGTGTAATGTTGTGCCAATTAGCAATTATATCAGTTGAAAATGAATGGATATTACTTTTTGTATTTGTAAACAAGACAAAAGAACATTGTATGGTAGTGGTAAGTATCCATGTAATGCATTTAATTTACTTTTCATAATAGTTAGTGTACTAACAAGTTGCATAAAGCCCTTGAGTACCAACAAAGATAATGTGCATATGATATGAACATGTTGTTGATTTTATGCCCTCCTTTCTGTGTGAAATAAATGTATATTTTCCACACTTGCAGTGCATAGGATAAGCTCAGTTTCAAATAATTGTTACCTTTTTGTTTTCCAGGCTACCATCACTGCACTGCCCACAGTGGACCTGCAATGGGTAGTGGAGCGCTCAATCAACCAGTGGTCAGGCAGCACATACGAGTCATCCGGAGCCAGCGACAGTCTGACCAAGCTAGCAGCCAGGGGCATGGGAGGGTTCAATCCTTGGGCGTCTTGTCTGGCTAGGTTCTTCCACAGTAACTGTTTGCCACACTACTGCCCGACAGCAGTGTCCAACGCCTGGCCAGTGGTCAACACCAGGCTGACACAGCTCTATGGACATATTGACCCAAGGTGAGTAGGAGATTTACTTGCTGACTTCAAGTCCTTCATAAATCTGAGACCCAATAGAGATGTGTTTTAATTAAAAGTGAAATGTTCCCACAGAGGATCTCAGATTATATTAGATCCTTGCAAGTGTTAGAAATTCTTTGATATTTATTGGTTTTAATTTATAGGTTTTAAACGTAATGTCTATTTGTTTTATTCTAACCTGTCAGGAGCAATAACTGAAATAAACGATAACCTTTATGCCTGAAACTTGTTGATGTGTTTCCCCCAATATATGTGTTTTAAGTTTGAATTGAGCACAGTTGTTTATGCCAGATTTCAGAATATTTTGTAGAATAAAATAAGATGAAAAGCTAATGTGCATATTGCTGTGTTTAATTACAGTGCTCCATCTGAAGGGAGGACATCCATTCGTTCCAAGAAGGTTCTTCACCCCATGGATGACAATATCGCCCTCTGGAGGAACTACCTGGTGTTTGCGTGTAGCTGTGCCCCGCCCAGTGCCGGCTATCAAACACCAAGACGATGCTTGTCTCCTGAACCCAATAGGTAATTTACTTTACTCTTTCATCTTTTACCATGACTAGCCATCATGTTATTTGTAGTGGATTCATTTGGAAGGTATAATTTCTAATTTCAACATTCATTGAAATACTATTATTATTCTTTGGAGAGTTTTGTATTTTGTCTTTACTATAAAAAGACTGCATTCAAGTAGAGTCAACTTTTCTGTTACCAGAAGCATTTCCTAGTTCACTGGATTTTGTGATATAATTGTAAATTTACAAAAACACTGTTCAAACAATATTCTAGATTCTATCCACAGTAAAAACACTTTTCTGTCTTTCTAAAGACATAGATCTTAATATAAAAAAACAATTTGAATTGTAGACATTGGGTTTTATGGTAGTGTAGGGCTTTATATTGTACCGTAAGTTAACCTTTGAAGGTCACTTTGGTTTCCTAAAAGTTTTCCTTTAATTAGCCTCTTTAATTTCTATAGACTCTGTGTCCCTCTTCACCACCAAGTATGTTCTTCTTTTCATGTTCACATGCCCAACATGCCACAGACATTTACTTCCTTTGTTCACTCTAGCACCCAGTTACAAGAAATCCCTCTCCCTCCTCTTCTGTCACCTGACCACTCTTCCCTCCATAACGGTCACATGACACACCACACCCTCTCTTTTGATCGGCCCACTTTCGTTGAAAACAAAACTGAGCCCCACAGGAGGAAGAGAACTCTTTGAGCATCCTTCCAAGTTCAGTTTGACTTTGTGTGAACTTACGTGTATATCCTTTAGAACATAATATGAAAACTTTGCAAAGGTATGTAATGGGAAGAGAACTTTGTTCTTCAATAAAGGAATGCTTTCTTTCCCTTTTCATCTCAGTGGATCCTACGATGGTTCCTCCCACCTTGAGAGAGTTGAAGCCAGACTTCATAGCTCCTCCAGCGGTGTGACGGCATCAACCCTCTTCAAGATGCTAGTACCTCTCATCCGATGTGATAACACTGACACAAGAGAGGCGGTCGTCAATGGTCTTGGGTGGACCAACATGTTTGCATTCAGGTTAGTGTCCTTTCCTTGGCCTTTGGAATTCTTGTAGAGTATTGGCAACATTAAGGATATAGTGTGTGATTCTGTTACTGTTTTTTATACATATAACTATTAGAAATCAGCTGTGAAAAGATGTGTCAGGAGTTACAATTACAATGGAAAAATAAGATTCCCATCAAGGGATCACAATATTTAATCACCTCTCATTTCTTTAATGCTCCACTTTTCTACAAAAAAAAATATGAATGTGAATATATTACAATCTATCAAACAAAATCAAAGAAAGAAATTTTTCAAATTTTTACAACAGTCATTTTCTTGCCTTTGCAAATTGCAAAAATTCAGGATTTTTATTAAAATTGTTATGTGGCATGAAACTACCAAATCTGAAGCTCTCACAATTGTGCAGTTTTTCTTGCATGTGATAGTTTCTGGTTTGTAGCATTTGTTTGATACTCATTCGTCAAATTATAATCCTTATATGTTATATCTCCTGCAGGGATCTGATGGATGAACTGCAGCAATCGCTCAAGGATGCCCTAGAGAGGAAGCAAGAGGTAATTACTTCTACTCTTTAATGAAGAGAGAGAGAAAATGAGGAGAGAAAAAGGAGAAAGGGAGAGAGGGAGGGAAGGGGTACTGGGTTGTTTAGATGGCTGTTTCCGAACCAGTGTATGTGTATTAAATTGCTGTTCATCAAATATCTAAATGGCTGATATTAGTAGAAGGAGATACCTTACCAGAACTCTGTGGTTTCACTACAAGATTATAAAAGTACATTTTTGCTTATTCTTTTGTTTACCCTTCAACAGAACATGAGACGAAAGAGGAGGAGAGATTTCCTGAGAGTGCACCTGATCCGAGTCTTTGAGCTGATAGCCGAACATGGTCTGTTCAGAGAAAGGTTAGTATTATGTCATTTTATTCTTACACATTTAAATCATGACTGAGGTTAGTAGTGTACACATTAAGACTATGGTCACATCTAAAAATCTTAATCTTTAGAAATAATCTGTATGTATATGGAGAGTTGTTTATAAATATGCCTTGTAATATACATCAAACTGCCAGGCCTATTTAGCAAATGTACAGCTTGTGAATGCATCATTATTAATGACAAGATCTGTTCTAATAACATAAATGTTCTGTTGAAACCTTTGTAGGTGCTTGCTAGGCAAGGAGACACAACCTCTGAACAGTACCTTCATTGATTACATCGAGGGTATGAGGCTGTTTCTGGAGAGTGAAAGTGACAAGGACTCACCAACTTTGATGGAGATCAGACTTCACTTCAGTGGCTTCATTGGAAGGCTTATTAGAAGTGTGCCAGGTAAGACTAAACTATTGCTATCGATGCTGATTGATATTTTCATCATAATAATGATCAAGATCATCATCACCATCGTTATCATCATCATTCTCATCATCATCATCTTTATCACATTATCCTCTCATCATCATCATCATCATCATCACCATCATCATTCTCATCTTTATTTTCATTGTTACTTTCAATCATTTGTATAGTTTCTTTTCCAAAGGACACAAAGCTCTCTCAGATGACATCCAAGAGAACAGATTACAGTTACAATGCAGTTGTAATACCAAGCATTGGCATTGTGCAATTATACAATATTGATTCCTTCTCTAGATGATAAAGTTGGCTGACCTAAGCTCACCCAAAATCCCATGCAATTCTTCATTCTCATTTTCTTCATTCTGTTACAGCTGAGCATCGAGCCAACCTACTCCCATGTGGTGTACGCTACAGTGTTTTCTTCTTGTGTGGAGCATGGTGTCGCAAACTGGGTGTAGTCTATGGGGCTGTTGATAGGACACTTGATAGGACACCATCATATCAAGATGAAAACTTCACAGACCTAGAAATCGAGGCATTGCAGGTAAAGAAATCATTATATATTACACAGGTAGGACAAAATCTGAAGACCTTAATGATGGAAATATATAGCTTTATATCACATTCTATGTTCTCTTACAAATGTAGAATATTTGCGAAGGTTTTAGATAATATATAATTTGAGAATGTCGGGTCCAAAATCAAAATGGGATCCTGTTGGTTATTTGACATCGAAATGAAGTATCACAGCCATGTATTTATAATCATTACTTCATAAAAATGTACCTTGAAATCAGTTTATGTTTTCATATGTACATACAATTATGTATATGAACTTTACATGCATCTTCAAAGGCTCTATTAATGTACATGCAATGTTTTGATTAATTTTCAGGCAATGGCTGCTCTTCTGGTATGTGGGGAGGTGTTTGATACCAGTGGTCTTGGTCAAGAAGGGTATCTTTATAACTGGATGGACAACCTGCTCAATTGTACAGATGAAAGGGTAAGAAAGTCATGAGAAAATTGTAAGAAACTTGATGATGGTGACGATGGTGATCATCTGAAAGGGTTGGTGGTGGTGGTGTTGATGATGTAAAGATGGTGATGGTGATGGTGATGATGATTCAGAATGAATAATATAGATGTGATGTTGTCAAGGTGATGAGTGATGATTGTATCAGTGATGAGCAATATGGTTGAGGGTTGTGGTGGTTGTTGGTGGAGGTGATGATGATGTTGATGATAGTGTGGGAGGTTGTAATGGTGGTGGCAAAAGTGGTTTGGGTAGGCTCTATTCATATGGTAGTAATGGTGATAGTGATTTTGAATTATTATGATAGTTATTGGTAGACATTGTAGTGATGATGAGGGTTGTAGTATTTAGTGGTGCTGATGTTTTGAGGTGCAATGTGTTAGTAGAATATTTGTTGTGATTATTGTGGCACATTTTGTAGGTACATTTAATACTGCTTTGTCAGTAGTGATGTTATTTAGGACAGCAAAGTTGTGTTTTTTAAAGTCTTATTTAAAAAAATCTTATATTTTGTCCAGGTTCACAAGCTTGGTAAGGAAACAGCTGTACTGCTCCTAGAGAATAACCCTCAACTTCCAATGGTACTGATGTGGTGTATTCATCGTTGCTACACAGGACCAAAGCTTGTAGCTAGTGGTTACTTCCAAGCTATGGCTTCAGTCCTTAACACAAGGTGAGATGATGCATGCAAGAGGAAGATAATGATAACAAAGATGATTTGATTTGGTTTAATTAGCAACCTGACTTAGACTGGGCTTGCTGAAGTCAGGTTTAATTAAACTGTGGTTTAACTTAGACTGGAGTTTTAAGTTAAACCCAACTTCAGAATAGGGGCCCATGTCATGTTAAAAAACATTCAGTGAGTAATCATACAGTATGATATGCTATTGTTCACACAGGGGAATATTGAAACTTGACTTTAAAAATCAATTTAAACTGTAAAATATTG